>CM060954.1:83242873-83255373 GCA_030765055.1 Mantis religiosa
CAAATGGATCCGTTCATGAGGAATTTGACTATCTCATTAACTTATCCTTCTTGTACTTCAAAGAAGTAAATTCTGTTCAATGAAGCTTCTCTGGATATCTTTATTTCAATTTCTTCTAGAATACAGATGGCTGAATGGCTTGACGTATGAATTGACTTTCCAGTACTTAGATACAGACATAATTACATTTTAAACTAATTTTATTAAAATATTATATATATTATACTATATACCACAGGTAAACACAACGTCGTGGTTATCTTGGTTCCGTGACCATGTATACCAAAATCCATTCCTTATGAATCTTCCTCATTATTTTACTGTTGTGCTTCCTAAATATTTACCAATTACCGTAGTATTCTTTATCATTTTATTTTCAACAGCAGCCATGCCATGGCTGAGTGGTTAGACCACTTGGCTCTAACCTAGCCGTCCCAGATTCGATCGAAGATGACCGCAAAGTGGGAATTGTGGTGGACAACATGGCGTTCAGATGGGTTTCCTCCGGGTTCCCCCGCGATCATTCCACCAATTGCTCCATGATTCATCTCTTCATCATCCCAGGCGTTGGGCCGACCCCTCAACCATGGTATCTCAGGTCAAATGTTTCGGCTCCCTCGCTCTGAGTGAACTCCGGCGACTCCTCGCACCAGCGTACCGGAGGACGGAAGAAAAAGACATTCAATGGTAATTTTCATTTTGTAATTGAAATATTAACAATTTCAAAATTGTGCTTTGATTCTTGTTGTATACTTTCCTACGAAATATTCATATTTTAAAGTACCCGAGGGCGTAATAATATTTTCTGTGTTGATACACAGAAATGGATCTGAAAGGAAGATTAACGTCACATTATTATGTAATTTTTGTTCCCAAAAAACCTGAAAATATGGGTTAATGATAAATGTATACATAATATTAAACAGAAAGTCCTTTTCTGAGTATAATTATCTCTATAAAACGTAATAATTAGTTTCATTTTCTAATAACAGTATATTAAAGTATAAAACTTTAGAAAAGGATGTTCAAGGTATAAAAAAGATAAAATGCAATTATTAAACATGGTTTGAAGTTATTTATACACCGACTTAAACTTTTAAATGAAATCATCTGCGTTGAACTGGGATCAATTGCTCATCGGCAAAGAAAATGTTGGAATCCTCTCGTAACAAGCGACAAGTAGCCGACGTCCTGCATAATTGGGAGAACGTAAGCTGTCACGGCCGTAGTCAATATTACAATTAATTATTTCCGTGCTGTTTTGCCGTGGTCTGTTGGCGTAAGAACTTCCAAACGTTTCGTGCAAAGCTGTGGTAGATATCTTCAGTGGCGCGGTAGAAGTTTCCTCGGGGACATTTTCGCTGCGTCTGACGCAGATGTCTACCGCAGTTGTGGAGGAAACGTTTGGACGTCCTTAATTATTGTCTATAATAGGAAACTGTATGCGCCCGTATTACTGCATTCCGCCCATCCGTGAAAGGACGGTAGAGAGACACAATGTTGGCGTATCAAATATATCTCCCACTATTCAAGTTGCATTTACAAACGATTTATTCTAAGTGCGGTTTACTTTACCCTTCGTTTCAGTTTCAGTTTCAGTAATGTTCTAAGTCGACCGTATTTAACCCTTTTACGTTTAAATAAATAAGTGGTTTGATAAAACTTCTTGATAACCTCCTGAAGTACTGCAAAAGATTTATGTACCACAAGAGAACCTTTCAGTAAAATTTATTATCAAAATCAATGTTTACTCACATTATTGTGATAGAATATAAAATCAGATGCACATTTTTAACGTAGCTAGGAAAACAAATTGTTTTCTTTCTTCAGCAGCGATTAATGCCCGTTCTTACTATATGTAGACCACAGAATGGAACCACACGTGATGTGAAATCCATCACTTGGAAAAAAAGTTTGATAAAATGTCCAAACTGAAGTTTAAGGAACCGCCTCTGCATTTGCCTGCAATGAAGACTAACGAAATCCTGAAGAAAACATCATAACGCAAGGAGTGTTCTGGCTGGTTTAGAACGCGAACTGTAGGCTTATGGTGTTCGATATTAATCGTGAAGGTACTACAGCTTTAAAGTTGACCTGTCAGATTCAACGTAAAATATCAAGATAATGCACCAGAAACTACAACACACTGACCAAGAACACAGCAACAATTCACCCCCTGCAAGACATGGCCCAATTACGGTGCCGAAAAGATACAAAATATAAGCCAATCCACTTTTTTGTACCAAACTGGCATTGAATACGCACTAATCACACAATTCACCACGGAGTAAAACGGTTTTGAGCCCGAAAACAAACGTTGTGTTGAACAATTACATAACCTTACTGAACTTCCGAAGTCTGAACAAATTGCCTGTCTATCTTATTCTCTAGAGCATGAGTCTGTTAATCTCCCAGCCTTAATGTCCCACTTATGAGTCTTTATTTTATCCCATAGTTACGTATTAATCCAGCTAGATGCAAGGAATGAGATTATATAACATAATGGTAACTAAGGAAATGTATGGACCCTTCCCTCTGCACTGTCTTGGCTTTTTGGGTGGACCGCTCTCTGTCTCCTCTCGCTTCATTCTTCCTTAGCACTGGTCTCAGTGTTGAATCCCCTCCGTACCACAATCCAATCCACTCCAATACAAACATAATGTTAGCCTCCAAAATGATGATGCTTTAACTATAAGAGAATCAAAGTATGACGATTAACAGTTTTCCAATGCCATTCTTTACCAATCACGTTTTAAAAATATGCTGAAATAGGAAAATAAGATTATATATATATATATATAATTATAGAGAGAGAGAGAGAGAGAGAGAGAGAGAGAGAGAGAGAGAGAGAGAGAGAGAGAGAGAGAGAGAGAGAGAGAGAGAGAGAGAGAGAGAGAGAGAGAGAGAGAGAGAGAGAGAGAGAGAGAGAGAGAGAAGAGAGAGAGAGAGAGAGAGAGAGAGAAAGAGAGAGGGAGGGAGGGAGGGAGGCAGCGACGCGACATTCTTATTCGTTGTAAGAATACTTTTAAGGTTTGCCATAAATATTTTCAGCTTTTAATTACAACAGGCTTTTTTTAAAGAAAGTTTACAAAATATTCCTTTTTCATCTATTGGTCTTGCTTTTAATTCGCACGCAAGCATGTACAAAATAAAGTAGGTAAATGGTAGCTAGGAGTAACTGTTCTTACTGTCGTTTGATATCTTTCTGAGAATTATTTAACAGCACAAACCTTTCAAAAAATTAAGTTAGAGACGTAATCATGCTGCGATCTGTGCAGGTATTTCTCTGAGACTAACACTTTTCATCGTTTTTTAAAGAAAATAATAACGCCCGGACAGGGACTCGAACCCTGTAACCTTAGGTTAAAAGCCTAATGCTCTACCGACTGAGCTAACCGGGCTCTGTAGTTTCTTATTTTCTATGGGCCGGTGAATTGGAGAGCTATAGACCCGAAGCTTCTTTCAGTAAGTCAATAGATGCAATGTTCTTTGTAAATGTCGTTATGAATGAAACTTCTAAAAGATAGGTTTTTACTTTTCCCAGTCACATGACAAATAATTTTTAAGTTATGGCGACAGCACAAAGTAAGAGAGAAGTAAGTCTCAAACACTCACCTCACCGAACAGTGTACTGCGTGTTGCAAGTAGTTTAGCATTGCTAGCCCAAGTGTATGTTCTCTAACAACCTTAAATCATGTTGATAACATAAACCACGCATGCGTCCCTATTAACTGCATTCTGCTCAACATATTCCGTTAGGAGACGACTGACTAGAGGGAGGCATTGTCTGGTTTAAAGGTCATCTGCATGTGCCGCAATCGTTTCGTCACTTTTGTTTTTTCTAAAATTGCACAAATGAGCTTTACATGACAAACCAAAAGTATACGTTGAAGAAGATGAAAAGCGCATTTTAAGTCTCCCTCATCATACCGAGCCTAGCATTTTCAAGCTAAACCTGAGCTCGTACATTGGGTTTGGCCCTCGCCTTTACAATCTTCTATCTTTAAGTGCGTGTCAAGTGAAGGTAAACCCGTTCTAAGGCAGTAAAGCCAACTCTGCTGTAAGGTCGGCTAGCTCAGTCGGTAGAGCATGAGACTCTTAATCTCAGGGTCGTGGGTTCGAGCCCTCCGTTGGGCGAATATATTTTAAGTCTGATGTATAGAAACTTATGTCAACGTTGTACCACACGTCACCTGTTGTTTTCTTGCCACATAGGAGAAAAAGCGAAGGGGTAATAATTTAGGTAAAGCATTTCACACTACGGATGCTCATTTTGCCGACACTGGCCTAGAGGGATGTATTCATATGTGTATTAGCCTGAGCCCAACCCGACGGCTTAGACCGAGGTAGCGCAAAACCTCAATGCAAAGCGCAAGTCAAAATGTATGAAACAGGTCACCAGCTCCAGCACAATGTGTTTTCAGAGCCCGACTAGATCAGTCGCTAGAGCGCGAGACTTATCTCAGAGTCGAATGTTCGAGCCCAAGTTTGGGTCCTTATATGTTAAGTCTGTTACTTAGAAATTTATATCAACACACGCCATTAGCATTATACACTGTTATCAGCTTCATTATAGCAATAACAAATAGCAATAATTACATAAGAATTCTGTTTGCTTGTTCTGCAAAACTATTCATTACTAAAACAGAAAGGATCAACAGACGGCAAACTAAAATCTAATATAAGAGGAATGAGGTTCGGGACAGATAGGAATGTAGCTCCGTGGTAGAGCATTTGATTTGCTTGTGAAAATCCTGGGTTTGATCACCATGTTTTTAATTATCTTATAACTATTGTCACGTGTAGGACTGAGGAATACCTGGGAACATATCAAATTCTGGAATGCGGTATCTCGTATTACTTTGTTCTCATAGATCAGCAATTTTACCAATCTAAGACACAGCCCAACTCGAGAGTTTAATGCGAGCTGGTACGGACATACATAAGTTCCAATACGTGTACATAACTACGTATCTAGCATTAGAACAATTGGTTAACAGAAGCCGCGCTAGCTCAAGGTCGTAGGTTCGAGCCTCACGTTGGTCCAATATATTTTACGTTCGATAGAACGTTATGGAATGAGCCAGCATTACTTATCATCATTAACAGTCATCAATAATACAGTAGTGAAATAAGAATGACATTTGTGAAAAACATTTCTTTTATTAAAATATGGAATACGTATATACACTTTATATTACTATAAATGATTGAACAAATGGAGCGCACGGGGACGTAGCTCAGTGGTAAAGCGTTCGCTTTGCGTGTGAGAGGCCCCGGGTTCAATCCCCGGTATCTCCATTATTTTTCAGCTCCCCACCAGCACAGGTAGGTATTAACGCGGTTTAAGATAGACAGCAATTTGTTCATTTACGTTCAAAAAGTGCAACATAACTTACTTTCTGTCAGAATAATGTAAACACATTTGAAGAAACTAAGTCCTATTTCCGTCACATAAACAGTTTGCAGTACTTTAGCAGGTAATCAAGAAGTATTGTTATCAAACACACAATTTATTAAAATGTAAAGTTATTGAGTACAGACCGTTTGTAGCATGACCTACCTGGAATGCGCCATATTTCCGTATTTTAGCCAAAACTGAAAAAGCTTAAACGAAGGTTATAGAAAACCACACCTCTAATAAATCGTATGCTAATGCAACTTAATGGTGGGGAGTTGGAAAAAAATAATGGAGATGCCGGGGATCGAACCCGGGGCCTTTCACATGCAAAGCGAACGCTCTACCACTGAGCTACATCCCCGTGCGCACAATTTGTTCCACCATTTCCAGTAATGTAAATTGTATATACGTATTCCTTTTCTTTTAATAAAAGAAATGTTTTTATAAATGCAATTCTTGTTATGGAAATAGACTGGAAACTTCAATGCCATAGCTGAAATTTGAAGCACAGAACCTCTGGTTGCCGTCCAGCCGCTCTAACCCTTGAGCTACTATGGCCAACGTGCCGACATGACATTAAGTTCTTCAACTGACTCGTGTTTTTCCTGATAAACCACTTAGGAGTTCTCATAAACACATGAGACAGCTACCTTAATGGTGACTTCCAGAGTGTGTGTACTTAAAGGCCCGGGATTTATAGTTAACTACTATTAGGTTAATTAATGCAAATTAATTGTTCTTTCACACTGGCCGTGTGTAGGCTAAAGTATGGAAAGATAGTGTCAGACTGAAGAATTCTATGCCACAGCCGGGGTACCGCCTGCGGTGCCATATGTAGTAAAAGAGGGCGTTAAACACTACACACATACAGCCGGGATTTCCGGCACTTTTGTCATAGTAGCTCAAGGGTTAGAGCGGCCGGACGGCAACCAGAAGATCCGTGGTTCAAATCCCGGCTATGGCATTGAATTTTTCAATCTGACTCTATCTTTCCATACTTTAGCCTACACACGGCCAGTGTGAAAGAACAAATCAATTTCCGTCATTCTTATTTCACTACGTTAACTTAATGATGATTTTGTACGATGATAGATAATTTTGGCCCTTGACAAAATGCTCTATCAAACTTAAAATATATTCGCCCAACGTGGGGCTCGAACCCACGACCCTGAGATTAAGAGTCTCATGCTCTACCGACTGAGCTAGCCGGCCTTTGTTAGCAAGTTATCACAGGTAGCACGATACGTAATGTGTAGTTGATAATTTGGAAAATAAGTTTGGTAAGGAACTATCCAGGTCGAGGTTTTTGGAACCACCTCTACATTTACCTGCAATAAGGACTGATGAAATCCTGGAGGAAAAACTCATATTCAGAGGACGGTTCTCGCTGGTTTGGAATCACAAAACTCCCGCTTATGGTATTTGGTATTATTCATGAAGAGCGTAAAGCTTTTAGCTTGAACTGCTAGATCCAATGTAAAACATCAGGATTATGCACTAGAAACACAACGCACTAACTACCAACGCCACCCGTGCAAACCATCGCTGTATTACTACGGTAACGACAATACGAGCAAAACATAACTCAATCCCCGTGTTACCTCCAAAACTGACACTGAATATGTGCTAAACAGACAAGTTATGACCTCATATAAAACGTTATGGAAACCCAAAGTAAACGTTGTGATGAAGTATTTACACGACTTTACTGAACAACTTGCCTGGCTCGCTTATTTCTAGAGCATCAGTCTATTAATCTCGAATCTTTAATGTCCGACTTAGGAGTATTCATTTTATCCTATAAATACGTATTAAGCCAGCTGAACGAAAAGATTAAAATTATATGTAAACATAATGGTAGCCTTAAAATAATGATGTTTAAATTATAAAATTATGAAATTAAGACCATTTACAGATTGTCACTGTCACACTTTGCAAAGGCCATGTTAAAAATATGCTGAAATGGAAAATAGGAATAATGAATTATTTTATATATAAAGACACGCAACATTTTTATTCGATTTAATAACCCTTATAAAGTTTACCAATAATACTTACAGATTTTTATCAGAGCAGTTTTGTTTAAGAATATTATCAAAATATTCCTTTCTCATCTTTTGGTCCTGATATTAATTTTCACACAACTATCAGAAAATAAAGTAGATGAAGATTTTTATAGTGGCTTTGAGTAACTGTTCTTACTGTCGTTGGTTACCTCTCCTATGAATTATTTACAACACAAACATTTACAAAAGGAAACCACCCTTTAAGCTAGGCATAATCAAGTCAAACTATACAAGTAGTTCTCTGAGACCAACCCTTATCTCAGTTTTTTAATAGAAAATACTAACGCCCGGACGGGGACTCGAACCCTGGACCCTTAGGTTAAAAGCCTAATGCTCTACCGACTGAGCTATCCGGGCTCTGTGCTTTTGCTCTTCGAGCCGGAAAATAGAAAGCAACTGACGCGAACCACGTCTACATCTTTCACCAAGCCATTCACCGATGTTCATTGTAAATGTCACCATATATAACACAATATACTTTGACTATGGATGTGGGCAAAATAATTAATTCTAACCTTCCCCGTCACATGATAAATCATTTTTAAATTGTGGCTCAGAAAAGAGTAAGAGAGAAGTAAACAGCTAACGGATACCTCATCGAACACAGTACTGCGAGTTAAAAGCAGTTTAGCATTGCTAGCCAGATTGCATGTTTACTAAGAGCCTTAAGCTACGTTGATATGTTGAAACTAGCAGTAATCTAATCTTAAATTTCGATTTTAGTTTAGAAGTAGTTTAGATTTAAGGTTGTACAACTTTTAAAGTTCGCAATTCGGTCACCCAAAAAATCCAAAACATTAATGCAAGGAACCCCCAGCAACGAAAAACAACAAACTAACAAATAAAATTAAATAAGACGAAACTAAGGCCTTATGGACCTAAGAAGTATGACAAGTGTTTGAGCAATAAAGAAATTTATAGTATGAAGAAATGCTATAAAGATAAGCAGAGTAGCGTGAATAGATCAGTTGCTAAATTAACTTAAGCAGTGGGAGAAAAATTAATGGAGCCCAAGTCATTTAATGCACAAAACGAGTCGCACTACTGCTAAGCTACATGACAGATAATGTTGTAGTACTGTCAACCAACGCAAAGTAAGTCCCTGTGAGGAATGTGCCACCCAGTGTCACCAATTACACTGTGGAATAAGGACAGCGAATGTGTGTGACAGAGATCGCATGATACACAAGGAGTAGAACCGTTAAAAATAAACATGTGCCCTTTTCACCCTGTACACGAAAACCGAGAAAATTTATTCAAAGAATAGAAGATGTCAAAATGTTTGTGAATGAACTACAACTGAACTGACATGGGCTGTCATAAACATATCCCGCGAAGGTGTTTAAACCTTCTCCAATCCCCCTGTGTCTCAGGACCCGGAGACTTTCTTTGCTGTGGTATACTGTAACCGCTAGTATTGGATTTAAGTTCAGCGACCATTGTTTGGGCAATAAAGGAATTTATAGAATGAAGAAGTGACAGTCGTAAATGCTATTTTATTTCACTAAGTAATTATCAGTGTAATCGAAGGGACTGAATGATGATGGTGGTCGAAGTTATAATTTAATGAACTTAAAATTCATTCGCCCAACGTGGGACTCGAACCCACGACCCTGAGATTAAGAGGCCCATGCTCTACCGACTGAGCCAGCCGGGCTTAGTTATGCGGCTGATTGCTAAAGACGTATTTCTTGTCATTTTGTCTTGCTCTTAAGGTATTGAGTGGTCTACACAGCCTCCGATTAAACTCACGGACTGGGCCCAAGCTTAACTCGAAAATGCTAAATGGACTCAGGCTTGAAAATATCATCTTCAAAGCATGCCTTTTTTGAAGACAGTTGTTGCCAGCTGGGATTAACGCTCAAAACCCAATCCCGCCTCCCTTCAGCTATCATCTCAGGATAACCTGTGCAGAATTCACTACAGTACGGCCGTCGGATTTTCGACCCTGACGTTTTGTGGTTGTCGGTGGCGAAGGGGGAGGTTAATAGTACCAACATTCAGTAACTTTAAAAACTACAGAAAAGAATTATATTACAGTGGATACCTGCACATGGTGGAATTGCTGGTAACGAATCAGCTGATTTTCTTGCCAGAAAAGGTGCAAATTTAATTCAGAACAAGAGTAAAAGCTTACCCTTTACATCCACAAAAAGATTAATCAAAAGCAAATATAAAAATAAACAAAACCAATCAATGTCTAACAAAGCCAAAGATAAATAATGGAACATTTTAATTAAAAATCCGGAAATTATTCTAGAAATCCCACGTAAAGCTGCAGTAGCAAATTTTAGATTACTTACAGAACATGGTTATTTGGCCAAACACTTACACAGAATAGGAATTTATACAAGTCCAAATTGTCCTCTGTGCAACAAAGAAGAGGAAATGACTGAAGAACATCTTTTAACCTGTGAAGCCCTACCTGCCGGACCCACTACACAGAAATATTGGAGAGCTAATGGTTTCATTGCCAACGCTTAGTATTTAAAAACAACAACATTCAGTAATAAGCAATTGAAAATATGTCCTCAAAATTATCTTCAGAATGAAAATATAGGACTATATTAGCGTTACAACATTGAAATCCAACTTCATTATATCACTCTATGCGAATATTTCTTTCACACCTTTTTTGCACACTAACTGCTTCTGTTTGTAATAATGGAAGCCTGTACATGCGGTGTTATGATCAGGAAGTTAAAACTGTCCGCTAGTGCCAATCAGTATTGTCGCTGCTAGGCATGGCTTAATAATACAGCACCTTGTGGCCAGTTTAATTTTGTTTGCAACAGGTGGCTTCAGATACTTTTGGTGCTTGCGCTGGTGCAGCTTCTTTGCTATTTTGTGCGTGCGTGAATAATGATTTTTAGTGTTAGTAAGTACTATTATTATCGCTATTATAATAATATGGCTATTGGCTCGTGAAATCTGCACATGCGTGAAATATTTAAAATACGCATGTTTCTGTGTTTGAAATTCCCTCTAAAGAACTGGCAACAGCCGGCTTCCCCCTCTCGAGTAATGTCAGAGCCGAAGAACGGGCGGCCAACCTGAATGGATGTAGCGGGAATGTAGTACTTCGCCTGCAATAATTGGACTTACTTTGGAATGGAACTGTTGAATATTATCTATTGCACTATAAATTCACTCTAGTTGAAAATTATTATACTTATTTTTATTTCAGACCATGACTAACTCTTGATGTAGCGGTTACTATGCTAGCCTACAGAACAAATGCCTTGACCTGCGAACAACTGCTCATCGGCCATCATCACTTGTTTATGTGTGGTGTTATTCGTCAGTTTTGATTGATTATTTCAAGTTTTCTCTTGATCATTAAATCTTCCAGACCATCAAGAACAGATTCATTCTTTCAGACTCTGAAGTAGATGACGGCTAATAGCTGGCTAAACAAAAGCCAACACCACTGATTCAAAAAATCGAACCCAGGGCATTTGTTCCGTAGGCTAACATGCTAAACGCTACAGCAAAAGTCAGTCTTTGTGAGAAATATAATAATATAATAATATATTCTCACCCTTATTTGTAACACATCATTTGATATACACATACATGTTTTCAATTAGAGTGAAGGCAAAAAGAATGGAACTGTTAATATCGAACGGTTCCTTTCTAAAGTAATTCCGGTTACACAGATCTAAATGAATAGTCTCAAAGTTGGCAACAAAGCGACTATTCTGGTATTTTTATAAATCAGTTTTAAAAGTATGCGATGATCGAATAATATATTTTATGCCATAATCTGTCTCAAACTAGAGCAATCCTGCCGTAAACTTATGGGAGGGCAGAAAGAGTGAGATGTAAATAGTTTAATGGAGCGTTCAGAGGCTGCTGACAGTTGGAGGAAAATTCTGGGTGCTTATATGTAGTGGCGTAAACCGCCCAAGCGGCAGTTTAAGAATGAGTTATTATTGTACCTTGCTTTATGTTTGTTAATTGAAACCTGTCAGATAACGCACTGATTACTGCACGTGGATATGCCAGCCATTTGCGATTCTTGCTCATTCCACCGGCTGAAGTGATGCGTTCATTGGCGCTTAGCACACTTCCGAGAAGCGCACAAATACCCCTTCACGCCATTTCGAATGATCAGTGCGTTGTCTGAGATGTTTAAATTAACATGGATAAAGCCAAGTTAAGCTTTTGAGCACCACGATTACACACAAGCATCTAGGTCGGGGACTGGTTTTATTTTGTTTTAAATAAAATTGTTTTGGGGTTAATTTTATTGATGTTGAAGTTTATTATCATCATTATTATGCTCATCATCATAATTATTCTTGTTATTAGTAGTCATATCACCTTATTGGAAGGCTAAAAGGGTGCACACAAGTACTCATGGGTAACTGAAATAGTGTTTGGCTCCTCACGTAGCAACCGGCAAGTAGGCGAAGTCCTGCTAGAAGCTTGTATACTACATCCATTAGTGAATTTTGCACAGGTTGTCCTCTGAGGTGATGGCTGGGGGAGGCAGAATTGGTATAGGAGCGTCAATCGCATCTAGCAGCAATTGTTTTATTACGTTCTAAAAATGAGGTTAACAGTTTTTACATGACAAATAAAAGGCACACTTTAAAGATGATATTTTCAAGCTAAGCTTGGGCCCAGTCCGTGGATTTATTCGAAGGCTGTGCAAACCTCTCTATATATCAAGGGCAACACAAAATGACAAATCTTTAGCGATAAGCCAACTAACCAAGCCCGGCTAGCTCAGTCGGTAGAGCATGAGACTCTTAATCTCAGGGTCGTGGGTTCGAGCCCCACGCTGGGCGAATAAATTTTATGTTCACTCTTAAGAAAATTGTGTCATTGGCTACCATTATCATCATTCACTGTCTTCGATTACACTAACAACTACTTAGTGATATAAAATAACAGTTCATTCTAGAGATTTATTGCCCAAACAGTAGTCGCTGAACTTTAATGTAACACCTACCTACAATGCCATTTGTGGATGTAGCTCAGTAGTAGTGCGCTCGTTTTGCGAATTAAACAACTCAGATTCCATT
>CM060954.1:83260373-83310373 GCA_030765055.1 Mantis religiosa
AAACAAAAAATTGCGAGCCCGGATAGCTCAGTCGGTAGAGCATTAGGCTTTTTAACCTAAGGGTCCAGGGTTCGAATCCCTGTCCGGGCGTTAGTATTTTCTTTTAAAAAAAGTGAGATAAGGGTTTGTCTCAGAGAACTACTTGTATTGTTTGACTTGATTATGCCTCTAGGTTATAAAGTGGTTCCTTTATGTAAATTTTTGTGTTGTAATTATAATTCATAGGAGAGTACCCAACGACAATGAGAACAGTTACTCGTAGCCGCTATAAAAAGCTTCATATACTTTATTTTCTGCATACTTGCGTGAGAACTAACAGCAGGATCAATAGATGAGAAGGGAATATTTTGATAATATTGTGACTTTGTGGGTTCGTAAAATTAAAGGTCGATTTGCAGATATTCCAAATGTTCTTTATTTCCGTCGAAATACACAGTTCAGTTCTCACGTAAGAACATCACATCACATATACACAGTCTTCCAAGGTCGATGTCAATAACAAACAGTGACAGCTGATTACATTAGCTCTCGTTACAACAACACTCTTGTTACACAACTGTCTTTACAACAACATCCTCAGCTGTTCTCTCTGCTTACTCACTCTGTTTACAACTAACTGTCCTGCTGGCGTGTCACAATCGCTTATATATCACATTCATGATTCGAGAGACTTCTCGAGCAAATAGGAAAAACAAATATTCTCTATCAATCGAGATATCACTTATCTGTGTCGGTAAATCTTGTCTCAGTGATACGCAATCCGACTGTTATCTTTATCTGCAGGCGCGGTTTGTGTACATAAAACGTGCTTATTTCTCGGCACCGAAACTCCCGCGCTCTCGCCGCGACAATATTGTTAAATAAGCCTCTTCTAACGATAAGCAGAAAGTATTAATTGCAAATTTTATAAGTATTATCATACTGAGTAAAAGTTTTTGGTATCTTTATATATGAAATATATCTTTATTCCTATTTTCTATTTCAGTATATCTTTTAAACGGCATTTGTAAAGTATAACAATGACAAACTTTATACAATAATAATTTGATAATCTTCCATATAGTTAAAGCTCATGATTTTAAAGGCTACCAATATGTTTATTTATAATCTTATTCTTTGCGTTCAGCTGGATTAATAAGCAATTATAGGATAGAATGAAGACTCCCAGGTGGACATTAAGATTCCAAGATTAACAGACTGATGCTATAGGAATAAGCCAGCCAGGATATTTATTCAGTTAAGTCGTGTAATATTTCATCACAACGTTTACTTTAAGGTTCCAAAACGTTTTATATGTGGTTATAACTTCTCTATTTAGCACATATACAGTGACAGTTTGGCACATAACAAGTGGATTAGCTCATGTTTTGTTCGTTCTAGGTACCTAAGTTATACACCGATGATTTGCATGGGTTGAGCTGTTAGTGGCGTTGCTAGTCAATGTGATGCAGCTTCTAGCGCATAATAGTGTAATTGACTTTGGATAAAGCAGTCCAAGCTTAAAGAATTACGACCTTCATGATTAATACTGTCGCGAGCCCATTGTTGATCGAGGCGGCGCGGGCGACTAGTTCAAAAAGACAGGCAGTGCAATGTGTAGATAAAAGCTCGCCGAAACGGTGGGGGAAGGAGACGGATTTCCCGAGAGTTCGTCTTTGTTCTAGCCCTCTCGATTGTTTGGGAACATCCCGGAATGTGAATAATGTATAAAAAGGGAATCCGCCACAGTCAGCTGTTAATTGAACTCTCGTGCGTGAACAGCTGTGTGCGCTGTGGTCGTTGACCTTGCAAGTGGTACTGTGTATGTGACGTAAGTGTACGAAGTGTGTTTCAACGGAAATAAAGAGGAATTTTTGGTATTTGTAAGCTGGACTTTTAATTTCACGAACCCACAAAGTCACAATTCCAAATACCATAAGCGAGAGGTTTGCGGTACAAAACCAGCAAGAACTGTCCTCTGTGTATGAGGATTTGTTCCAGGACTTCTTCACTCCTTATTACGGGTAAATGTGGAGGTGGTTCCTTATACTTCGATCTGGACAGTTCCTTACAAACTTATTTTCCAAATTATCAATTTCACATCACATGTCATGCAACTTGGACTTTGTATACAGTAAGAACAGGTATTAATTGCGACTTAATAAAGAAAGCAATTTGTTCATCTACGTTCAAAATGTGCAACATATCTCACTTTCTGTCAGAATAATGTAGTCACAGTTGATGAAATTAAGTTCTATTTCCTCTACATAAACAGTTTGCAGTACTTAAGCAGGGAATCAACAAGTGCTGTTATCAAACACACAATATATTAAAAAGTAAAATTGTTGAGTACTGTCGGTTTGTAGCATGAGCTAGCTGTAATCTCGGATTTTCGCAATTCTTGTTGCAACTTTAAAAGCTTAAATGAAGAATACAGAAAACCGCACCTGGAATAAACGGGTTTCTCATGTAACTTAAACAGTGCTGGGGAGCTGAAAATAATGGAGATACCAGGAATCGAACCCAGGGCCTTTCACATGCCTTTCTACCATTGAGGTACATTCCCATGTACAGTTTGTATTACACCATTTATATTAATATAACGTGTATAAGCGTATTGTTTTTATTTTAATAAAAGAAATCTTTCTTAAAAGTCATTCTTATTTCACTAGTTAACTTACTATTGATGACTGTGAATGATGAGAATTTTGGCCGTTGACATAAACTTAAAAAAATACTCGCCCAACGTGGGGCTCGAACCCACGACCCTGAGATTAAGAGTCTCATGCTCTACCGACTGAGCTAACCGGGCTTGTGTCAGCGAATTGCTCTACTGCTGTACACGTACTTATGTACACGTACTTGAACTTATGTATAACTCTGTACGAACTCGGATTAAAACTTCGGCCTGGGCTGAGGACGTTTTGTTAAAGCATTATTGTCTATTTGTTTCTAACCTTACATATATTTTCAAGGATTCTTCTAGTTTCATAGAAATTATAATAACATGACTACTGTAAACGACAAGCGCATATTTTTGGAACTGATTTATAAAACGTCGAGTGGTCGTTTTGTTGCCGAATTTCAAGGCTTCTAATGACTTGCAACTGTGTATTTGAACTTTAATTGGAGTGGAACCGTCCAAAAACACTGATATTTCTCTTCTTCCTCACTCTAATTTTGAAAACAACATTTAATTTAAAATAACGTACTACATATAACTGTATAACATTATTATTAATATTATTATTATTATTATTATTATTATTATTATTATTATTATTATTATTATTATTATTATTATTATTATTATTATTATTATTATTATTATTATTATTATTATTATTATTATTATTATTATTATTATTATTATTATTATTATTATTATTATTATTATTATTGTTATTATTATTATTATTCTTGTTATTATTGTTATTATTGTTATTATTGTTATTATTGTTATTATTGTTATTATTGTTATTATTATTATTATTATTATTATTATTATTATTATTATTATTATTATTATTATTATTATTATTATTATTATTATTATTATTATTATTATTATTATTATTATTATTATTATTATTATTATTATTATTATTATTATTATTATTATTATTATTATTATTATTATTATTATTATTATTATTATTATTATTATTATTATTATTATTATTATTATTATTATTATTATTATTATTATTATTATTATTATTATTATTATTATTATTATTATTATTATTATTATTATTATTATTATTATTATTATTATTATTATTATTATTATTATTATTATTATTATTATTATTATTATTATTATTATTATTATTATTATTATTATTATTATTATTATTATTATTATTATTATTATTATTATTATTATTATTATTATTATTATTAATTATTATTATTATTATTATTATTATTATTATTATTATTATTATTATTATTATTATTATTATTATTATTATTATTATTATTATTATTATTATTATTATTATTATTATTATTATTATTATTATTATTATTATTATTATTATTATTATTATTATTATTATTATTATTATTATTATTATTATTATTATTATTATTATTATTATTATTATTATTATTATTATTATTATTATTATTATTATTATTATTATTATTATTATTATTATTATTATTATTATTATTATTATTATTATTATTATTATTATTATTATTATTATTATTATTATTATTATTATTATTATTATTATTATTATTATTATTATTATTATTATTATTAAAGTTATAAATTCTTATTTTCAAGGTGGAAATATTTCATAAATAAGGTAATAAAGCCATATGTTGATTTGTAACTGAAACAAAAATCACTTTTCTGTTTTTGACCCACTATATCCAGAAATCCTAGGTACGATTTCTAGCCCGGTAACTTGCCTTTTTTGTAGCCAGCTATTAGTCATCCACCTCAATTTCGAAGCTTACGCAGGAGTGATAATCGCTACCTACAAGTAATGGAGAAACTGAAATTAGTAAACTCTTTTACCACAATTCGCGTAGGATAGGATTTATGAAGTACCAGTATTTCATTTGCGTTTAAATCCTTTCAGTAGCTTAAGTTCTGATACCGAAATTATTGTTTGCAGGAGCAAAGAATAATGATAGACGTAAAAGGAATGTTGATTCTTTGTGAGACCAAGCCCCAAGGCCAGTTTAGTTGGGGAAACTGTTTATAACAATGCCATGAATGAAAGGAACAGTGACCTTAGAAGGTTTCTAAAGGAATTGTCACTTGACATACATGAATAGGGTATTCTTCGGATCGTTTACAATGGCGACCAAAACAGCCACAAAAGGACTTTGTTTGGTTTGGAAAAGGAATTTGGAGAGTGAAAGTTATATATAAAGATACACACGCGCGCAAAGGTGGTCAGCACTCTTCGGCTTGTCGCCGATGAAGGCGGGTGCGCGGCTAGAAAGACATCATAAACATTTATCCGGCGTGTAGCCGATATCAGGAAGAGTCAAACGTGCAGCCTATTAGGGTGGTCAACTTGTTCGGTCTTGAATATTTGTCAGGTCATCAAAATTTATCGAGAAATATAGTTAGCATTCAGTCACTATAAACCGTGATTGGTAACCCTCGGTCGGCAGCTTCCATTTCGAGGTTTGAAATAAGAAGCAGTGAATAAATAATTTGGAAACGGGCATTCCAGTGTTGTAAATTTCCTTCTCACACACATCCACGCATACCCTGAGAGAAACCTCATTGCTCGCCGACTTCTGTGATCGCCACCATCATCATTTTTGCATCAAATTGGCGTCCCAACGTGGAACTTGTGTACACCCATAAACTTTTTAGTTACAAACTGGCGCCCAACGTGGGGCCCGATAGGAGAAGGACGATCGACAACAGGAGGAGGTTCAACCCGAGAAGGAGGTTCAACCGAGAACGAGTTTCAACCCGACAACGAGGTTCAACAGGAGAAGGTGGTTCGACAGGAGGACGGTCGACCCATCAATAAATTCGTCAACAGTTCGACTGGAAAAAGAAAGGAGGCCGGCATCGTCATCAGTGACATCATCAGGAGCCAGTAAAAAAAAAAAAAAAACAATCAAAGGTACAGAGTGTTAAATTATATACTAGACTATTGTGAATGTATTTAAGGAGTGGAAAAATGCTGAGTCAAAATTCTGTAGAAAGCATGGAAGTCCAGGAGGTTGATGCTAGTAGCAGTAGGCAGGAAGTCGAAGTACCAGAGCGTAGTAGAACTGTCCTAGATAATGTAGAAAGGGAAATAAATATGTTAGAGGAAATTAGAAAAGTGTTCGCAAGGTTTGACAGTTTAAGTAAAAAGATAGATGATAAGGCTGAAAGTTTAAGGAAAGAGATGAATGATAACAATCAAAATTTAAGTAAAAAGATAGATGATAAGGCTGAAAGTTTAAGGAAAGAGATGAATGATAACAATCAAAATTTAAGTAAAAAGATTGATGATAACGATCAAAGTTTAAGGAAAGAGATGAATGATAACAATCAAAGTTTAAGAAGAGAGATGAAGGATAACAATCAAAGTTTAAAAAAGATAGAAGAAAAGTTAGAAAATAGTGTTCAGAAGTTAGAGGTAGGACAAATAGAACTAGGAAAGAAGTTAGAGAGTCAACAACAGGCGTTAGAAAATGTCAGACAGCAAGTTAGTCTGGAAATAGAGAATGTAAGGAAAGAAGCTGGTCAGATAGCAGATAATGTGAGGAAGGAAGTTAGTCAGGAGATAGAGAATTCTGAAAATAAAATGGTTAACTTAGTTAAGGAAAAATCAGATAATGAAAACAGAAAACTGAGGGAGGAAATAGCACAGAAATTAGACAAAGAGAGAGAAATAGCTAGAAAAGAATTAGAAGAAACTAGGAGTAGATTAGAAGTTTCAGAAAGGGAAAGTAGAAGACGGATGAGGAATTTGGAGGAAATTACCGATCATATGAAAGAGGTAGCAGTAGAAATCAAAGGAGTAAAGGAAAACTTAGAAAATTTAAGAATAAGTGGAAATGTTCCTAGTTGTAGTTCTAGCAACGTAAGTGAAGTAAACGCACGAAACGAGGCGATGCCCAATAATGCGTCAGCTGACATTTCGTTGCTAAATATGGGTGCTAGCACCTCTAGTAATGACAACAAATACAATAATGGAGACAGAAATGGCGGTCCGAATATGACATGGCCGAACCATATTCTTAACGAAATTGTACCCCCAATTTTTGAGAAAGAGGATTCTGATGATCCTAAAATGTTTATTGCAGGATTACAGGAGTATTTTGCGATAAAATGTATACCGGAGGAGTACAAAATGACAATAGTAAGAAAATGTTTTAAAGGTAACGCTGCGAATTGGCTAGACTTGTCCATGGGAAATAACAATGACTTCGGGACCTTTATTAATTTATTCCTGAACAGATATTGGGGGGCAAACAGACAGGCAAGTATAAGGCTCGAAATCAGCAACGGGAAATTTAACCCTAGAACTGAACAGTCGATGGTGAGCTATTTCATGAAGGTAGCTAGAAAATCAAAAATGTTAGATCCCCCTATCAATGAGAAAGAATTGATAAATCTCATGACAACTCATTTTCCTGAGACTATACAACATTATTTAATCATAGCCAAACCCAATAACGTCGCTGCTATGATTGATTTGTTATTAGCCTTAGAAAGCAACAAGCCGAGAAACAATTCAGACAATAAAAATCAAGAGACAAGCGGAAGCGAAAGATGGAGTAATTTCGGGCAAGGGGCACAGTCACATCATAATCGGAATGACATAAGAAATAGATATCGAGGTCCAGTGCCGAGGGTTGAAGCGAACTCCTGGGAAGGTAGGAGTAGAAACCATTTTGACCGGGACAATAGAAATCGGAATGGGGAGAACCGTGAAAGGAACATCCAAGTAAACTATATGAATGCCGGCCGACTTGATAGAAACAGCAGGGGACAAGTATTTCGATTTAGAAGACATTCTGGTAATGAATATTGGAGGAATGACGATAGTTATGAGTTTAGGCCGAGGTCGCCGAGGCAGGGAGACAGGAATAGAGATGGTCGTAATTCACCTGAGAACTCAGAAAGGTCTGAGGCCATTAATGCCACAAGACAGATGGTAGTAAGCAATCAAAATCAAGCGCCGGAAACCAGGAATATAAACAGTGGAACTGGAACCGGAGCTGTAAGTCGGACGCAGGGAAACGCCAATCCCAGTCAAACGCGCCTTCAGTGAGAACTGGGATAAATACAAATTGTAATATGTACACGGAAACTAGGGCTTCTCGAGGGCAAATGATGATGATACAAAGAAATTCAGACGTTAGGAAAAGATTAGAAGACAATGAAAAAGTAATAGAACCTCCGAGGATCAAGATAGGGATTAATGGACAAAAATACGATGCGATTTTAGACACGGGAGCGAATAGCACAGTGTGCTCGCAGAAGTTCTACGATGACCTAATAACTAGAGGTTTTAAGGTGATGTCTTTACCGGTCAGTGGCATTTATTGTTCGCTAGCTGTTGGTAAGAGGAAGGAAAGGGTGAAATTTCAGGCGATGTTGAATGTTGAAATAAATGGGACAACAATAGAGGTTCTATTTCTGATTGTGCCCAGACTAGTAACAGATATAATCATAGGTTGTGATTGTCTTTATGCATGGGAAGCGGTAATAAATTTCGAAAGTAGATTTTTGAAGTTGGATACACAGCAAGGGTCGGTTATAATACAATTTATGGAAGATAGTAGTTCGGAGAACATTGTCAGGGATAAAGAAGAAGAAGAAATTAGGGCAGATACCTTTTTTGTTGAATATATACAAGTTGGAGCTATGGAGCTGGCAGATATTAACGTTGAAGAATACAACACTGAAAATGACGTGAATATGATGCCTGACGAAGATTTTAAATGCGTTAATAGTGTTTTAAGAAAACACCAAGAGAATTCCTCTGTAAATTTGAGTCACTCTCAAAGAAATAGGTACGGTAGTGTGGTAAACTATATAGATATAGAGGACTTATTAAGAGAAAAGACAAGTAAAGCAGCCGACTTAAATGAGGAACAGAAGAAGGAATTGTTTGACATTTTGGTAAGAAATAAAGAAGTTTTCTCTGAAAAACCTGGGAAATGTATCAGCTACACCCATTCATTTGAAATGACGCCTAACAAACCTTTCACCCATAAAGCGAGACCAATAACATGTGCGATCAGAGAGGAAGTTGATAAAGTAATTAAATCAATGTTAGAAGATGGAGTTATTGAAATCTCCAATTCAGAGTTTGTAAATCCACTGTGCATAGTAAATAAATCAGATGGAAAAATTAGAGTTACTTTGGATGCAAGAAAACCGAATCAACACTGTAAACCTGATAGATTTAGACCAGAGAGTGTAGAAGTAACACTAAACAAACTAAAGAAAGGAAAATTTTTCTCCACATTGGATTTGACGGCATCCTTTTGGCAGATACCGCTTCGGGAAGACTTAAGAAAATACACTGCATTTTTACACTCAGGGATTTTATACCAATTCAAAGTATGCGCATTTGGAATGAATACTAGTGGTAGTGCATTGCTCAGAGCTCTATACGGGATATTTGGAGAATCTATTAAGAAATTTGTAGCTCAATATATTGATGATTTTATATTATTCTCAATGAATGTGGATGACCATTTGCGACATCTCGATTACGTGCTAAGTAAATTAAGAGAAGCCAATATGACAATTAAACCGAGTAAAACAGCATTCTTCGTGAGACAGACGGAATTTTTAGGATACATAATCTCGAATGAAGGAATCAGGCCAAATCCAAACAGAATAGAAAGTATTAACAAAATACCGGCACCGAAAAATATAAAACAACTGAGAAGATTCTTGGGAATTCTAAATTATCAATCTAGATTTATTATTGAGTTTGCAAACGTCGTCGCCCCATTAAGAGAACTTCTGAGGAAAGGGGTAGATTGGAGGTGGTCACCAGTGGAGGAAGAAGCGTTCTCAAGAGTGAAAAGATTATTTGCAGCTTCTATCTTGTTAGAGAAACCCAGAGAAAACCTCCCATATATTATTTTTACTGATGCTTCAGGGCGCGGTTACGGTGCTGTCATAATTCAACGAGATGAAGAAGGGAAAGATCATCTTATTGCAGTGGCCTCAAGGGGAATTTCGAGAACAGAAGCACAGGCATGCACTACTGAAAAAGAAATAGCGGCCGTTTATTTCGCGCTGGTCAAATTTAAAGAGTATGTTTATAATAACCCAGTGATAGTGTACACTGATCACGTAAGCCTAAGATTTATGAACTCATGTAAGCTAACCAATACACGTATTTCCCGATACATCCACGAGATTACTTCCCACAATTTGGAAATAAGACACATTCCCGGAAATCAAAATATTTTCAGTGACTTGTTATCTCGCATGGAGACAAATTATCCCATACCTGACACTATAAGAGAAAATAAGCATGAGGTGACCATTTTATATCTTGAGACAAAAGAGGGAAAACAATTAGTTAAGAAATTTTTAAATTTGGAGCAATTACAGAGAGAGGATGACAGTATCAGAAAATTAAGAGAAAACGCTCAGCCAATAACGGAGAATTTGAAAGATACCATAGGCCTTCATGAAGGAAAGATATATAAGTTTCACGGGAGAATTGAACAAAAGTGGAAGGTTATAATTCCGAAAACATTAGAAGAACAACTCATCATGGCATATCACAAGTCATTGGCGCATACAGGTAGCGAGAAATTAACGTTAGTGATTGGCGAAAATTATTACATAAAGCATTTGGCGAGGAAAGTCAGAAAGGTGTGTTCTACGAGCGAGTTGTGTCAGAAGGCCAAACCTTTTAACATTAAATTCAATACAGAACCGCAGGCAATTATTAGACGAGAGCGAAATGCTTTAGTTACAGCAGATGCACATGGTGAGCTTCCCATGGGAAAATTCGGATGCAGGTATATCTTTGTTTTACAGGACGTTTTTAGTAAATTTATTAAAATATATCCTATAAGAAACATAAGTAGCAAAACTTGCGTGGGAAAAATAGTTAATGATTATGTTCCAAAATATGGCAAAGTTGAAGCGATTCTAACTGATAACGCAACTGTGCATCGCAGTAAATGTTTTCAAGAGACGTTGAAAGAGAATAACATTAAATTGTACCACTGCTCGTCTTATTTTCCGTCGGGAAATCCTACAGAACGTATACTTAGAGACATTGGAATATATTTTCGAATATTAACACATAAGAACCACAAGGATTGGGTAAAATACTGTCCCGTGATTGAGAAAATTATTAATAATACAATAAACGTAACCACAGGATTCGAACCCGTTAGACTCATGTTAGGCATTGAGCCGGAACCAATATTCAAAGAAATAAAAGAAAATGTAGACACCAACAACACTCAGTTAAGCAATGAAGAGAGGGCTAAAATTGCCTTTGAGAGAATTAAGCAAAAAGCAGAAAAAAGGAAATTAAAGAGAAAAGAAAGAAAACATAAATGGGAGCCAAAGATTGGTGATTTAGTACTGGTAAAAGACCACAAATTATCAAGTGCAGTAAAAGGTAGAAATAAAAGGATGGAATTGTTATATAAGGGTCCTGCGGAAATTGTCGCGAAATTTGGGGAACATACATTCGAATTAGCAGACGTCAAAAATAATAAGCTCCTAGGTAGGTGGCATAAACAACTCCTTCGTCCTTACAAGAAGCCGTTAGATGCTCCTGATTCCTAGATAAGTTATGGGTATAATTTGCTTATAAAAACAGATATGTCTGTATTTTAAAGAACTAAAGTACAATAACAAAATTGTAAAATTAGAAGGGAAACAAACTTGTAAATTGTATAGGTTAAGTATAAATAGTGTAGTGTAAAATGTATAGGTTAAGTGTAAACAGTGTTGTGACAGTGCAGTGAAACTTAAAACTAAACAAGTGAAAAAAAAATATATAGTAATGAAAATCAGAACACTTAGACTTTTGAAAATAATATTTATATAGAATCATAAAGAAGTATTCGGAAATGTATAAAAAAAATTAACCAGTTAATTAAAATAAAACCGAACAATGAAAGACTTTTGGAAAGAATATTTATATAGAATCCAGAAGAACAATTCAGAAATGTTGTAAAAAGTATATAGATAGATAATATTATTAATGTACCATTGGTTTAAACATAAGAGTGTATATTTAGGAATTGTTTCAAGTGTAACAACAATATGAATTAATTTTAAGTAGATCAGATGGAGAAAGAGAGAGATGAGGTAGATTGAAATATTTTCCGAGTAATATTTGAAAGTTGAAAATTACAGAACAGAATGTTGGTAAATTTTAAATGAAATGTTGTTATGTAGCCAGGTGACTAATTTTTAGGAAATGTCATGTAAAAATTAATGTTGTGAGAAGAAATTGTAAAATGAATTGGAAGTTGCTGACAAAGGTCTAATATTTTGCGTTATATTCGGGCAAGACATATATATTATTTCATTATGGGATAATAAAATAATATCTATGGGGGCATTTGATACCGAAATTATTGTTTGCAGGAGCAAAGAATAATGATAGACGTAAAAGGAATGTTGATTCTTTGTGAGACCAAGCCCCAAGGCCAGTTTAGTTGGGGAAACTGTTTATAACAATGCCATGAATGAAAGGAACAGTGACCTTAGAAGGTTTCTAAAGGAATTGTCACTTGACATACATGAATAGGGTATTCTTCGGATCGTTTACAATGGCGACCAAAACAGCCACAAAAGGACTTTGTTTGGTTTGGAAAAGGAATTTGGAGAGTGAAAGTTATATATAAAGATACACACGCGCGCAAAGGTGGTCAGCACTCTTCGGCTTGTCGCCGATGAAGGCGGGTGCGCGGCTAGAAAGACATCATAAACATTTATCCGGCGTGTAGCCGATATCAGGAAGAGTCAAACGTGCAGCCTATTAGGGTGGTCAACTTGTTCGGTCTTGAATATTTGTCAGGTCATCAAAATTTATCGAGAAATATAGTTAGCATTCAGTCACTATAAACCGTGATTGGTAACCCTCGGTCGGCAGCTTCCATTTCGAGGTTTGAAATAAGAAGCAGTGAATAAATAATTTGGAAACGGGCATTCCAGTGTTGTAAATTTCCTTCTCACACACATCCACGCATACCCTGAGAGAAACCTCATTGCTCGCCGACTTCTGTGATCGCCACCATCATCATTTTTGCATCAAATTGGCGTCCCAACGTGGAACTTGTGTACACCCATAAACTTTTTAGTTACAGTTCATAAAGCTATGAAGTGCTGGCAGAAAAATCTTATAATTTATTTATTACTGACGTTCGTTTTCATAATTTGAAAGTAAAAGGGTCCTTACCAATTAATACTTACAGTAACCATAGCTCATCCACATTTTAGACTGAAATTATGTTGTTGCGTGTATGGTCGAGGAAAACTTGGGAACATCCGCTAATGGAATCTTGTTACTTAGATCTTCCTGTGCCCGTGAATGTTGGCACATTTTGCACATACTAAGTTCTTAAATCTGCTAACTCATGAGAAGAGAGTAATAGTGATATGTTCCAAGTAATTTTCAGCCATACACGTGACAATATTTATAAAAGAGTGAAAAACTTGGAGATCAAACCTAGGATTTTTCACAAGCAAGACGAACGCTCTACCGCTGATCTACATCCCCCATCTGTCCCGAATCTGACTCCTGATATATTAGATTTTAGTTTACCGTCTGTTGTGTCTTTCTGTTTTAGTAATAAATGGTTTTGCAGAACAAGGAAACATAATTCCTACGTAATTGTTGTTTTTATTTCGCGGATTATTATGAATGCAGCTGATGACAGTGTATAATGATAATGGTGTATGTTGATATAAGTTTCTAAGTATCAAACTTAACATATATGGGCCCAAACTTGGGCTCGAACATTCGATTCTGAGATAAAGAGTCTCACGCGCTACGAGGTGAACTAGCCGTGCTCTGATAACACGTTGTCCTGGAGTTGGTGACCTGCCTCATACATTTTGACTTGCGCTTTGCACAGAGGTTTGCGCTGCCTGGGTCTAAACCCTTGGGCTTGGCTCAGGCTTGAAAATCAAAGCGATAAACGTGTTTTACCATCTTCAATGGATGCATTTAATTTGTCGAGTAAAAGTCGTTAAAGCCATTTTAAAGGAAATAAGAAAAATAACGAAACCAGGTTGCCAGATGCGGATAACCTTACAGCACCATCTCCTCCTGGGAGATTCTGTGCCAAATGCAGTAGGCAATAAGTGCATAGTACAACAAATTACTGTGATGGCCATTAAGGAAGGACATCGTCTATTTGTGACCTGGTACGCGAGGATCCCAGCATTTCTTCAGTTGCCCTAGGCACCTAAATACATCCCTCTAAGCTAGGGTTGGCAAAATGAGCACCCATATAGCGAAATGGTTTACCCACACAATCACCCCTTCCTTTTTCCTTCTATCTAGCACGCAAACAGTTGACGTGTGCCACATTGGCCGTCACTTCTATTGTGCAATCAAGTACATACTTTTGACTAGGAAGGCACAGAGAGTAAATGACACTAATCCTTGTTTCACATAAGCTTACCCCGTATCTCTAAATGGTCACATGACCTTATCTCCTCTCATTGACTGCTATTGTAGTATAGACTGTTGCGCGGTAAAAATTAGTTCGTTATTTAACATGGTGATATATCTTTATATGTTGGAAGAGAATTGTCAAATTTATATTTTCGTAACTGTTTGAATTAAATATATTATGCAACAGAGTTGATTTATCTGAAATGCATGTTAATTCTTAAACGAAGTAAAGAGGAAGTTCCTTTGCTCAGAAGCCCGTTTTTCACATGGCACAATAGCACGTGCTTCAGCGGTAGTGATGACATATTTGTTTATATGACTTTTATCACTGACCTTGTTTTGAACTGGATTAGTCATATATCGCCATTCGACGGTGTGCTATGCCGAGTGCGAGAGCTAAATTATTTTATTGATCGTTTATTGCGCGTGTACTTAGATATATTATGGTAGAGTGTACTGCCAGTTTTTCGTCTAGCATCGCAAGGGAAAACCTTAACAAAGCAGAAAAAGAGAATTGTGGTGCATGTGTTTAATGCACTCACATAGAACAATCCGTCTTTGTCAGTGAGAGAAGTCGAACAGCTGTGCTCTGAACTTACAGGTGTGTAATGCGTAGGAACATCGCGACGTGAAATTGAGACAACAGGAAAACTTACAACTCCAGGAGCGATATTGTTTGTGTGGCGAAGACGTTATTTAAGGACAATGTGATTATACCTCGATACAAATCGCAAAATATACCACCCTGACGAGACTTGTGTGAAAGGACACACGACAAGTATGGCGTTACACGACTTTTAAGACTGAAAGACAATCATTTTTGCAAGGTATGTGTGCTGGCTTTAAAAAATCCCAGTGGAAAAGGCTGAAGGCCTTTCATTATAAACTTGTTTCAGTTTAATTTCTCATTCATTCAATTTCAACTTGCCCAGTTTCATTATAAACTTCATTATTTTTGCATGTCTTCATATCCTTATTTGTATGATTTTATCTATCTTCCTGGCAGTTATTATGACGTTTACTGCAGTTTAAATGTGACGGGAATGCACCGCCTATGGCTTATGGCGCGAAAGCATTAGCCGATTAGGGTAAGGGGAGAGGTAGTTGCACGCGGAGTGATACATGTCAGCGGGGCAAGGTTATATGAAACTGATTTTAGAGAATATTAGTTGATGTAGTGAAAATGTTGAAGGGCTCATGTTGGCATTGTGAGAGTAACCCGTCTTACATACCATAATTGACTTTAGCCAAAACTTAAGCAGAGAAAAGTAATTCTATGGAATTAACATGTCTATCACTTTTCTTTTGTTATGCAATAATTTTTGAGCAGTGCTAATTATTTCCCTTGTGATGTTAAAGGCATTTAAATGTTTTCTGGACTGTATTCTGAAAAATAATCGTCCCCATGTATCCAAAAAGTGCACTGAAATTGTTTACAATGTATATTGTGACGCAGTCATAATAACACTCCCTTAATTTACACGATGGGAATCTTTGCTGGGTTCTTTTTAAATATTATTTCTTTAATATCCGGCTGCAAATTAAGTGCATAAAGAACATATTGGTGATGTTCATCCAAAGCACTACTGGGAAACAGGCTCTTGTTCAATGTCAATATGGCTATACAGTTGTTCACATTGCTAAGTAGTAACAAATATGGACAGTAATTTTCTTGAAAAAAGATGAAACTTGGGAAATAGGTGTACAAATCCAAACCACGAATTCCTGAACTACGCAAAGGAATGTTGGTTTAAAGGTTTGTAGGCTCCAGCATGAACACACATTGAAATGCGTCCTTAGAATGAAGCTCATAACGTATACAATGTTAGTAAGACACAGCATAACCATGTTTTATCATTGTGAAGAGAAAAAGGACAAATAAAATAAAAAAAATAAAAACTTGTTCTGCCAGTCCCCAATTAAACATTGGGCGTTGCATATGTAAACCACCACTGCACTGATAAAACTACCACGCGACTATAAACAGAGGCAACTGGTTCAACTAGCTGTGTTTACCTCTATGTTGAAAATATCAGGAACGAAAGAAAGTGTCGTCCATGGCCCTACTCTAGGCTTATAGAAGAAATAAGGGGCTAGTATAAATAAAGCAGCAGGAGAAAGAGTAATGGAGATACCGGGGATCGAACCCGGGACCTTTCACATGCAAAGCGAACGCTCTACCGCTGAGCTACATCCCCCTGCGTTAAAGAGCTTGTTTTGCCTTTATTTTTTATGAAAAAATGATTTGGTAAATTGTAAAAAAAAAAAAAAACAAATTAGTAAATAATTGTTATTGTTATTTCAGAGTTAATAAGTGATGTATAATACCAGATGGACATTCGTAAATATGTGATTAGAGTCTAGTGTAGTTAAATTTTTCCATATAGATAATAAGTAGAGTGGTTCATATTTAATCGGCGAGAGGTATTTCCGGTATTGTAATCCAGCGATGCCTTGCATGGGCTGTTTATTGATGGTCAGAAGTGCATTAGTGTGTTGTACTTTTTGGAGCTTAATCCCGATCAATACCTTCCACTGGTTCTAGCAGTTCTGTTGAGTTGATGCGTTCCTGAGTGTTATAATGTGGTATTAGGTGTGTTAGCAACGAATCCTGCTTGAGCGTTTAACCTACGTAGGCGCGGTAAACGCTCGAACCGGGGATTCCATTCGACCACAGAGGAAGCTTTAGAACATTATATTGCTGGCATATCCGTAACACACATAGTGTTTGAAATGACGTAACATTGTTCTCAAGAAAGATGAACGTGAAAATGTCAAAAATTTCCTTTATATGTTCTTATTGCAAGTCATTACAGGTGGATATTCAACACCTTAATGGACGCGCATTATAGGAATACTTCTCTTAAACCAAAACCGCCTAGTTTTGGATTCCAGGAGCTCCTTAGACAGCTTGATACTGAAATGCCCAAGATGTATTCTAAGAGGGAGAGGACATACCCTCTTTGGTTGTGCAGAGCGTCCCACGTAGGTCTGGGCATGACTAAATATGATAAATCTACCATGTCCATGTCTAGTATCCGCACATGTTTTTTAGAATTTTTATCACGATATGAGGACCACTTTATAATTTATACTGATAGCTCCAAGAGCTCAAATGGTGTTGATTGTGCTTACGTGTGTGAAACCGAACCGTATACATTCGGATTCCATACTAGCACTTCTATTTTTACTGCAGAGCTTTATGCAATATACCGGGCATTTTACATGTACCTCGAGGAAAGTTGGGGGACTGCTTAATCCTGAGTGATTCCCTCAGTGTACTTCAAACCCTACGGCAGCTGTACAACTACCACCCTATTGTGCAGCGTATCCAGGATGCCCTCCACGTTTTACACGCTTCTGGCGTTAGCGTGGTATGTGCATGGATCCCTGGTCACGTAAGGTTGCGTTGGAATGAAAAGGCGCATTCAGCAGCCAAGACGGCTACCACGAAGCCCAGGGTTCGAATAACATCTGTGACATCGGAAGATTTTAGGACTTTAATGCGGAGAGCTGTGCAAATCTGCTGGCAGGAAGAGTGGTCCGTTCTCCGCGGCAATAAGCTTAGATCTGTGAAAGAACTTCCGATTCCCGGGGTTACCTCCTGTCGTCCATCTCGAGGTGGTGAGTTTGGCTAGGTTGCGTATTGGGCACTGCTTTTTTACTTATAGTTTTCTTTTTAGAAAGGAGCCTGCTCCAATGTGTCCGTTTTGCAACGAAGCTTTATCTGTCCGACACGTGCTGCTAGAGTGTTTTTGCCTAGCACACCTTAGGACGTCTCTGCAGCTGCCGGCCTGCTTTGCAGAAATGCTAGCGGATGATAATAAAGTAGTGGCGAAGGTTTTTAGACTCTTTTCTAGGTTAGACTTTAGGATTTAATGAAGAGAAGTTTTGGCAGTTTAGACTTATATTTCTGCTTGTTTTTGTAGTATGTTATGTGCATGTATTTTTTGTAAGTGTATTTACACTTATAGTTTTAGATAAATTTATATCTGGCTTTTGCCATGACTAATTCTTTAAAGAGCGCTGATAACCTGTACAGTTGAGCGCCCTTATACACATCATCGTCGTCATCATCATCATCATCATCATCATCATCATCATCATCATCATCATCATCATCATCATCATCATCATCATCATCATCATCATCATCATCATCATCATCATCATCATCATCATCATCATCATCATCATCATCATCATCATCATCATCATCATCATCATCATCATCATCATCATCATCATCATCATCATCATCATCATCATCATCATCATCACAGATGAATAGAATAGAATGGAATTCTACAGAGCCGATTCGGCACTTCGACCAGAGATCTTTTGTATCTTTTCCCCAAGTGGGGCATCCCGTGAAGGAAAGATAGGGTGAGACGAGACAGTGAACGGCCGATCTCAAGGAGTCACGACGGTGCAGCGGGCAGAGTCCCTTTACCAGCTTGAATGTCCCCGGGAGAACAGTACGGCCGGCATCCCTCCTATCGTGACCCCAAAACAGTCCACAGTCCGGCTTGGAGAACAAAGGCCGCCGCCTCTAGACTGAGAATACTCCCAGCGGGCTTGCACAGCCGTCATTCCGGCGACCGCGTTCCTGTAACAGCCCAGAATGCATTCTCGGGGACTGGAGACTGTTCAACCAGAAAACAAAGTTGTTTACTAAGAAGCATATCATCCTGCCATGCAGCGCTGAGACACCCGCCGACACTTCTATCCTGAAACAGACCACGAGATAAGAGATGATGTGAAATGATATTGGACGTGAAATGGATGGACAGGAAATTCGGGAGATGTAATTAACTACTCAGCATTCTCCTGGCGACTTGGGAAACCCTGAAAATACCCAAGGATCACGTGGTCCTGTCGCGGGAATCGAATCCGTGTCTTAGAATGCGAGCAACAGACGCGAGGTCCGCGGAACAAAGTAAGTCTAAGCTAAAACCATCCTCTGTGTATGAAGATTTTCTAGGTAATTTCTCAGTTCGCATAACTACGAGATATTGAGGCTTTCCTTAAACATTGGTCTGGACGTCTCCTTGCACAACCCCTTTTACTAAATTATTATTTCGTATCATACATCGTCAACCTAACCTCTTTGCTCTCTGAGTGAACACTGATCGTGATAACACAATTTTCCGAAAACAGTTTATATTGCAGAATTTCAATAGATGCTCGAAAGATGTTACTATTACCAACCACACAATTTTTTAAGTAAATTGACTACGTCTATATGTCGATACTGTATGACATACACGTAGTTTCGCCGAAACTGAAATAAGCTAATCGAAGGATAAGGGAAGCGGCGCGTAGAATAGATCAGTTGTTAAAGCTACAAAAGCATTGGGAAAATGAGTAATGCAGACCCCAGGGCCGAACGGGATTCTTTCAGCTGCAAAGCAAACTCTACCACTGAGCTACATCCGCGGAAGAGCCTTATATCACAACACAGTTTATACTAGATTTTAATGTATTATCTATGAACGGTTTCCTTTTTATAAAAGAACTTGCAATCTAAGTATCAAACAAACAGCATTCATAATGGTTATTGTTAATGTCAGTATTATAGCAATGGATGAGAGTGAATAATGATAATGGAAGCCGTTGACGTAAGTTTCTAAATATAAGACTTAAAACATATTCTCCCAACGTGGGTCTCGAAGCCATGTCCATGAGATTAAGATTCTCAGGTTCCACTGACTAAGCTAGGTAATTTTATGTCAACAATAATTTTAATTGTGGTTGGGAACACTCATTTAAATACAATTTTTATAGCAGACTCTCATAAATCTTACGTAGTGGAAAACTTTTCTAATTATTTTAATAATATGCATTTTCTTTACAGGCATAAAATATTATTTAATAATAAAATGACTATTATTAAGTTAATATGAGTTGGTATCATACCCCTTTTCTTAAGTTTTTGTAAAATATTAAGAATGTCTCAAAAACGTATGTGATACAGCATTTTAAGAGGCATTTTTGGAATCTTCCAGTCATTTTGCATAAGAATTGGCCTTTTTTGTTTCGGGTATAAGAACCGTGTTCCCTAGTGTAATTAGATTAGAATGTAATTAGATATAAGTACGCCGAAATCAATTTTTCCTTCAAACCATCAGACCATCTTGGGAAGAAATTGAAATAAAAATTTGCAGATGCGCTTCATTATACAGAATTCACTACTTTTAAGTACAAGAACGATAAACTAAAGGATAGTTTAGATCCTAATAAACGAATTGCTAACGATATATTTGAAATTTCATGCTATTTCCAAAATGATAAGCAGAGTGGCAAATAGCAGAAGAAACTTATGCAGTGACGAAATAAAATGTTTGGAGATGCCGGGGATCGAACCCGGGGCCTTTCACATGCAAAGCGAACGCTCTACCACTGAGTTACATCCACAGCTCTCCGTTCTGGTATACCATTAATATTATCTTTTCTTTTTCGGGCTATTTTCACTTCTTTTTGTAAGTGGTAAAATAAATATATAACATTCATAATCGTTAGTTTTATTTTATTACCCTCTTGTTGATGTAATCGACGTTCGAAAATAATAATAACGGTGCGCGTGGAAATACTTTTCCTAACGTTAGGACTTAAAATATATTCGCCCAACGTGGGGCTCGAAACCACGACCCTGAGATTAACAGTCTCATGCTCTACCGACTGAGCTAGTCGGGCTTATACCGCTGATGCCCTATTGCAGATACCAACTTGTTTCCTTTCACTTTGATACACACTCATTAATAGTAGTTGAGTTAGGACTCAGTTTGAAAATGTTTGTCCAGCTTGGGCTTAAAAGTGAAGGCAGTATCATCTTAAACTTAAACATTTTGACATGCAGAATTATTAGCCCCTGTTTGCAAAAAATGAAAAAAATACCTAACAATTGCGGCCGCATACACATAACATAAACAGCACGGCAGCTGCATCTGCGGCGGCCTCCCTCTAGTCATCCCTTCCCGGAACATCCTTAGTAGGCTGTAGAAGTTGGCACGGCATACTGTGGCCAATAAGGGAGTATAGTATACCACAGGAGAGAAAATCTCCAGGGGATGAGACGCTGGGGGGTTGGAAAAGGTTCGTTCCTACACCCTCCCCTAACAGGTTTATGACACCCCATGCCAGTACAATTACACACCATTCAAAAACCTTCTGACGGCTTCTACCTTTGCGAATGAATCTTCATGGCTTTAGTTTACAGGGCACATGTTTCTTATGGTTCTCCTCCTTGTGTAGCATGCATTCTCTAATACACACTTTCCTGTTTTTATCCCAATGTATAAGGGGGCGCATTTCTTTCAGGGACCTCCTTTGCGTTGGTGGACGTCAACTTCCCGCTTGCTACATGAGGATCCGGATAGTTGCTCCGAAGTATGTTAGTGGATCTACCTGAGGAGATCCAGAATAACTGTTACATTATTTTCTTCACTCTAATTGAAAAACAATATTTATTTTAGAATGGCGTGTTACAAATAATGGCAGGAAATACTATTATATTTATATTGTTACTGTGTTTGATCAGCTCCGTGATATATTCAGTAAAATAAAAGTTGCAATGTAGCAAGTGAAATTGTGATTTCACTTGTGCAATGATAAAATCTCTTGTCATTGGAGGCTTAGAAATGAGGACAATGTTAAAATTAAAGAAATGGTCTAATTTACCGATAAATTTAATAGAGCTATACTACTGAAAAAAGATAAGGTAAGGAGATTAAGGAAATTAGTAAATCATTTAAGAAATATAAATGAAAAAGGTGATGAAGATATGTAAGGAAATTATATTCACTATACCGCTTCCGTGTTAAGAAACACACTTTTTGTATTACTCCGCGCCCAGTGCCCAACCTGACAGACGACAGTGACACATTATGTTACTTTCAAACAAGTTGTATGCACAAGAGTAGCTTACCAGTAAGTTTTGTTTTGTAGGATTTGTTCGCGGAAATGAAATGTGTAGTGTTTAACGCCCCGCTTTTACTACATACGGCACCGCAGGCGATGACACTGATGATACATGAGATGAAGATGGAGCACCAGTGGAATGAGATGGCGGGGGAAACCGGAGATCCCGGAGTAAACCCGCCCCAGCACCGTGATGTCCACCACAAATCTCACTTTGCAGTCGCCTGGGATCGAACCCGGGCCTCCTTGATGAGAGCCAAGTGGTCTAACCACTGAGCCACGGCGCGGCCTATTTATTCGCGGAAATTGCTCACAGGAAAAAGTGCTTCTTAGGACGGTAGGAGTATGGAAGTACCGCAGGGCTCTGACCATAAAACGTCTGAATGTGTTCTGTACTCTGAAGGGTTATGGCAGGTCACGTGATAGATCTGCAATCTACAATATGTTCCTCTCACGAGATGTGAGGATTTTGGCAACTCTTGGGTTTCCCAAGAAAGATTACTAGTAGAATTTCAACATATCAACAAGACTTAGGGCTCTTATAAAGCATACTCTTAGGCTAGCAATGGTGGCTCGCAGTACATTATTAGATTACATATCCATTGTAGGTTTATTTCTGTCTGACTCTCTGTTCCCCTCAACATTTAAAGACGATTTGACATGTTACCAGGGAAGGTTAGATTCAATCAATTTTACGTACATTTGTAGTCAAAAGTACGCAGTGTTGTACAAGGCGATATTTTCAAAGAAGGTTATATCTACTGGCTTCGAGAAATATGTAGACGTCTCTCTTCGCGTCTATACATTTCCGACTCACGGTTTATAGAAGAAAAGCCGAAGGAGCCCGAATATCTCAGTCGGTAGAGCATTAGGCTTTTAACCTGAGGGTCCAGGGTTCGAGTCCCTGTCTGGGCATTAATTTTTTTAATAAAAGGGAGATAAAGAGTCACTATCAGCGAAGTATTTGTATAGTGTGCATCATGATTAAGCCTCTAACTTAAAAGTTTTTGTCAATTTTTGAGTTGTTAGGAGGAATGAAGGCTCTTTTTCTACAGTGCCAGTTGCCAGGAAGAACATTTTCCATAGGAAATGTATCAAATGACAATAAGCAAAGCTACTTGTGGCTTCTCTAAACCAGCTACGTCTCTTCTTTCTGTGTTTACTCATGTTGCACTTGTGTGTATACTAGAAGAATAGTACAATTAAAAACAACACGAAACAACTAGCAAGAAATATTTTGTAATATTCTAAATAAGGCTGTTATAATAACAACCAAAAGGTATTAATGATAATTGTTTTGAGAATTACTACAGTAGATAAACTATTATGACATTCAAACCAGATCATTATTTCTATTTTGTACAACTGATATTACAATATTGTGACCTTGTGGTTTCGCAGAATTAAAAGTCCAAGTTGCAAAAGTTCAAAATGTTCTTTATTTCCGTAGAAATACACTCTTTTCAATCCTTACAGTAGCAGAATTACGTCACATACACAATTGCAATCTACCAAGGTCGTTGACCACAACAAAGAGCTCATTTTCAAAACACACCAGTTTCAATTACAACTCTCTCGTTACGTCTCTGTTTACAACTACCTCTGGGTTGTCGCAATCTCTCATATATACCTGCATTAATAATTCTAGACTGTTCTGTAACAAACAAGCAACTGAATGTTCTCTGTCAATCAAGATGTCACTAAAATGTTCCAGTTATCTCACTTTATTTGTTTCCGCTGACCTTTATCTCCGTGCTCTCTTTATCAGTTCCTTTGGGTGCACAAGCAGCGTTATCGCGATAACGGGTTCACGACAATATATAACACACAGAATGGTAAGTGCAAAGTATAACAAGCTGGACCAACGACCAGCTGGATTAATACGTATTTAAGGATAAAATGAAGACGCATAGCTTGGGACTCAAATCCTAAGACTCCGAGATTAACAAATTCATGCTCTGTCGACTAAACTAGCAGGCAATGTTTACAGACTTTGTAAGCTCAGTAATCTCGTGTTATACTGTATAAGCACCAAACGGATTCACAAGGGGGCCAAACTTGTGTGATTAGCGTGTGTTTAGTACATAACTAGTAGATTGGCTCATATTTTGGGCATTCTCGGTACCGTAGTGATCCAGTGACGATTTGTATGCCTTGTGATGGTGATGGTGTTGGTGATTGTCAGTGTGTTGCTGTTTCTGGTGCATAATCCTAATATTTTCCGTTGGATCTAGCAGTTCAAGTGTAAAGCTTTAGGAAATTCAGAATAATAACAAATATAAGTGGAAGGTACGTGGTTCAAAGCCAGCGAGAACTATCCTCTGTGTCTGTGGTATCTTCCAGGATTTCCTAAGTCGCCATAGCAGACAATTGCCGAGACGTTTCCTTAAACTTAAGCCTCGATATTTCTTTGCCGAACTTATTTTCCAAATTATCAATTTCATATCACATACCGCACCGCCTGTTATCGGTATAGTAAGAACGGATATTATCGGCACTTAAAAAAGAAAACAAATTTCGAAAGAACTGATTCTGTATCAAAGAGAAACCGAAAGCATAAATGTACAGTGTTGTCAGAGGAAGAGTTAGACGCCATAGACGCATGTTTTGAACGTTCACTAACCAACTTAATCCCAAATCATGCGGTAATTTCAGAATCTTCGGCACATATAGCAAATAAAAATTAAAACCGTATATAAGTGTACAGTGTCCTTGATAAGGTGCCCCAGTATCACGAATGCATTATACAGAAGATGACAAATCATTGAGATAAGGTAATTACTGCTGGAATATGGCCCAATCGCTCCCCCGATCTAACAGTGCGATTTTTATTTTGGGTTTAACCAGAAATACGAAGTTTACGAGACAAATCCTCATACTTGTAATAAATAAAACAAAATATTAGAAATGAAATCGGAAACATTTCAGTGTCCACATTAATCGTGTGAATCAGAATGTGTTCTCCTGATATAGTGTTTGTTCAGTGAGGGTGGAACAGTGTTATGCTTTAGGCGAGAGATTTATGTAGGAAAAAGCCCGGCTATCGTACACCCAACCACTTACGGGAGAAATGTCGTGCGCCCGTTGGATTTTAAATGAAGAAACCTGAATTTCTTTCACTACAATAAAATCTACTTAGACGATATATCAGTATTAACAGGTGTAGACCATACGGAACTTACATGGGGATGTAGCTCAGTGGTAGAGCGTTCGCTTTGCGTGTGAAAGGCCCCGGGTTCGATCCCCGGTATCTCCATTAGCTTTTTGCCCATACTGTATTATGTTGCATTAACAACTGATTTATGTCATATGTGGTGTTACAGTTATTTCAGTTTTGACGAAAGTATGCGTGTATCATACATCCCAGACATATCATGCTATAGACCGAGTGTATTTAAAAGTTTTATTTTTAATAAATTATATGTTGGATAACAACAAAGCTTCTTGAGTATCTGCTGAAGTCCTGCAGAGGATTTATGTAGCGGCAATAGAACTTGTCTTCGAGAAATGTCATTATTAAAATCAATGTTTCCTCGCATTATGCTAATACAAAGTAAAGTAAGTTAATCTTTTTCAGCGTAAATTGAGGAACAGTTCGTTATCTTTCTAAGTAGCAATTAATGTCCGTTCTTATTATACGCCGGATACAGGCGGTACGGCACGTGCTATGAAATTGATCATTTGGAAAATATATTTGTCAAGGAAATATCCAAACTAAGTATTAAAGAGCTGGGTTTTCGTCTGCCTATTGTGATGACTGAAGAAATCCTGGCAGAGATTTATACACAGAGGACGGTTCTCGCAGGTGTTGAACCTTCCGCTTATAGTATTATTCATGAAGGTCCTTGGGCTTGAGCTGCCAGATCCAATGTAAACTGTCAATGTAAACAACACACTGACTACCAACACCACAACCAACTCAATCCATACAAACTACATTACAGTAGGTACAGGGAGAATATATGATAGATGAGCCACTCTACTTGTTATAACCAAAATGAAACAAGATATGCGTTATAATGAGTGCTAATCACGCAAGCTATAAGCCCAATGTACAACGGTTTGGAACCCCAAAGGAAAAGCAGTGACAGAACCTCAGTAGGCTGAATAAATTACCCAGCTAGCCTAGTAGATAGAGAATGAATATCATAATCTCGGCATCATAATCCCATGTTACCAGTCTTCATAATTACTATCTGATCGCAAAGGAAAAGATCATATATAAACATAATAGTAATCTCTAAAGTGATACATTAATTATAACAGAACCTAATCATAATTAATTATGTTTATTACTTTTATATTCAAAAGATGTCATTTTAAAAATACTTATTATATATTGTAATGTGTTGTTGTAGAAAATAGGTAAAATGATCTACTTTATTTATAAATATTTATATACAAAAGGCCACTCAATATTTTATTTGATGTAGTAATACGTGTAATATTTATTATTAATATTTTCAGGTTTATAGTGAGTGAGTGTGTGGTGTTTTAGGGCCCGTCGACAGCTAGGTCATTTGGGCCCGTTCGGGTTTATATTAAAATATTTTTACTTAAGAATGCGATCAAAACTTTCCTTTCTCACACATTGGATTGTTTTTTATTTTTCTATTTCTCCTCTTGGTATACACGTACAAACTTAAGTACGCGTAAGTAAATGAAGCCATGAGTATCTGTTACTGTCATTTGATACCTTTACGACGGATTGTACAATGTCTTGTTTAGCATTTGAAACTAAGATTGACCATCAGAATAAAATTTAGCGTTCTCGTTATCTCAAAGATTGACAAAAACAAACCACGATTAAAATTAGGGGCATAATCATTGTTCCAACTTTACAAATAGTTCCATGAGAATTACTCTTCATTTCCGTTTTTGCAGAAAATATTAGTGCCCGAACAGGGACTGTAACCCTGGACCCTTAGGTTAAAAGCCTAATGCTCTATCGACTGAGCTATCCGGGCTCTTTGACTCTCTATTCCTTGGGCAGGGTAATCAGGAAACTACAGCTGGTGTGTAACATGCTACGGGCTACAGGAACAGTCATAGACAAATTATTTATTGTGGGTAAAACTAATTGCTTTTTAACTTCCCCAGTCACATGACAAATCATTTTTAAGTCGTGAGGCAGGAGAGAGTAAGGAAGAAGTAAACCAACAAAGAGTATCTCATTAGACAGTTTACTGGGAGTTGGAAATAGTTTAGAATTGTAAGCTCAATGGTACATTTTCTAAGAGACCTAAGCCGTGTTAACATGTTACCAATTTCCCTAATGTTCTTATTTAATTTTATTTTCAATAGCTTTTCTCTATTATATCTATCGGTAAAATAGGCTATTTCTTTCTAATACTAATATGCTCCTTGTTCTTTTGTTTTGTATGTGGACGTTCATTTATCGTTTTACAGTGAACTCATAGTGCAACATTGAAACTTTCATTGTTTTGGAAAAAGGAACAGGTTAGTCATATTGCAAAATGAGAATTCGTAAATTGTTTTGTGTATAATTATTTGTATGAAAAGAATATAATTATTTTATTTTCAACAACAGCATAAAAGTACATCTATTATTAGCAATCTATAAAAGACCTTTGAATTATAGCACCAACAACTGCAATTAAACATGATTTTGTTCTATTTACATACCGTCGTTAACTTTTAAATCAAATCACTGCCTTGACCTGGAAGAGTTGCCCATCGGCAAGAATGTTCGCTGTTTACTCCTCAATTTTGTTGTTTTGCAATTTTTTCTTGAGGATTAAATCATTCACACTTTCAGCCACTGATTCATTCTTTTAGACTCTGAAGTTGATAAAAACTAGTAAATGGCTAAATAAAATATCATAGCACTGGAACAAACATCGAACCCAGGGCATTGCGTTTTATTGGCTAGCATGTTTAACACTAGACAACACAGCAAGTCATTAGCAGAAATAATCATAAGTATAATAATATTTTCCGGCCATTACTTTTAACACGTCATTAAAAGAACTGCACTTCAAGTAGAATGAAGACAAAAATGGTGTAACAGTTATTTTGAACTGTTCCATTTCAGTCACAGTTTCCAAATGTGCACCAAAGTAATCATTGTGGTATTTTTGTACATCAATTCCAAAAATATGTGCTGGTCGAATAGACTACGTTGTTATAATCTGTCTGTGAGTAAAATGTGCCCTTCTCTTTAACGTAAATGATAGCGCGTTTGCCTCACGTTGAAGAAGTCCGAGTTCGAATATTGACCAGGATCAGTTATTCGAATACTGTTCATTTTCGTGGTTTACCCTTATCCTAAAAAGTGAATGCATCATGGACCCTGGGCTCATTTGAGCATCATTTCACCCATGTCATTCATCGTCATATATGACAACGCTGGATGAGTAAATTAAAAATCGTCAGGTAGCAAGTAGTAAGTTGACGTGCTGCCATATTGGTCATAATATAAAACGTCTATTTCTACGTCTGTACCGGATCTTTTGGGAGTAAATGACTAGAGGTAGGCGGCGTTCACAGCTGCTGCGCTGTGAGGTTCTGCACATGTGGACATAGTTGTTTGTCATTTTCTGCAAAACGATACTAATGATTGTTACATTAACAAATAAAATGTGTAGGTTGAAGATAATAATTACAATTATCGTCTTTATTTTCAAGTTCAAGCCGGACAAACGTTTTCAAGTTATGCCCTAGTCGAGAGCTCTATAACCGAATGGAAACAACGCAGTACCTCTACTCCTTCAACATGTAGCAGAGGCCTACAGACGTAAGCCCGGCTAGCTCAGTCGGTAGAACATGAGACTCTTAATCTCAGGGTCGTGGGTTTGAGCTCTACGTGGGGCGAGTTTCTTTTAAATTTGGTACTTAGGAAACTATGTCTAAGGCTACTGTTTTCAAAATTCGCTAATAGCGATTGGATTAATAAAGTAGCGAAATAAGAACGTAAGAGGTTAGGTGCTTTAGCTACATTAGAAGCTGCATTTTTTCTACAAGCCGCTTTCCTTATGCTTTGGTTAGCTTAATTAAAGTTCGGCCAAATTATGCGAATGTCTGACATTGCAAACACGTCATGCTCTAAACGCAGTGAACTAGCTTTAATAACTTGCGTGCTACCATTGTCGGGCTTCAAAAAATTGATGTTTTAATCTTTACAAGAGCAAATATAAAGCAAGGTCAGAACTTAAAACTTCAGAACAGCGTTATGTACGGGGGTGGGTCAAAAAGTAACGCCTCCTATTTTTTTTCCTTAAATAAGTAAGTTATGTGAAGACTTTGAATTTGGCACAATTCCTCAAACCTTCTTCTCCAATCCCCTGCAGTGGTAACTTCCTAAGTCAACAGGTGGCAGCACTGCATCCTCTTGTAAAATGGCTGACATCGACATTCGTATTAGACAGCGTTCTGTGATTGAATTTTTGACTGCGGAAGGTGAAACGCCAATTCGCATTCACGAAAGGCTAAACAATGTGTATGGTGATGTAACGGTGGATGTCAGCACTGTTAGACGATGGGTTCGTCGCTGTAACGAAGCTGAAGGGCAAACACCATTGGCAGATGAAAAGCGAAGCGGCAGGCCGGTGACTGTAGTGACTCCATGCAACATTCAGCGAGTCGATGACATCATTCGTGATGATCGCCGGGTAACAACAGGTGAATTGTGTGGCATTACCTCCCTCAGTAAAGGCAGTGTGATGACGATTATTCAACAATTAGGTTACTCAAAAGTTTGATCACGCTGGGTACCAAGAATATTAACCGCCCAAAACAAAGAAACAACGAAAACAAAAGCCTCCGAACACTTACTGCGCTTCAATTTGGAGGGAGAGGAGATTCTGGAAAAAAAATTTACTGGAGACGAAACGTGGGTTCATTTTTTTGAACCTGAATCAAAGAGGCAGTCAATGGAATGGCATCACACAACGTCACCGAAGAAAAAAAGTTAAAAACTTAGCGGTCGCCAGAGAAAGTTTTGGCGACAGTGTTTTAGGATGCAGATGGCGTGCTTATGATTGATTTTTTTGGAGCAGGGATGCACAATAAATTCTGTCCAATGTGTCAAAACTCTCAAAAACTGAAAGCACGTCTTCGCCGATTTCGCGCAACAAAAACGATGGCGGATGTTCTTCTTTTGCAAGATAATGCAATACCACACACCAGCCGTTACACCACTGCAGAAATCGAGAAATTGGAATACCATGTCTTACCTCGCCCACATACAGCCCAGACCTGGAACCATCAGATTTCCATCTGTTCGGGCCACTATAGAAAGCTCATCGTGGGATTCATTTTGAAGATGAGGAGGCTGTGAAAACGTCCGTGCGTCAATGGCTATATATTCACACTATATATAGACTTAAACCATTCGGTACATACTGGTCCCTGAAGAATCCGAATTCTGACTAGAACGGATCACTTTTTTGAACCTGCCAAGCGCAGTCGTTGACGAAACATCGGGGCACTTCATTCCTAATGGACCACGACCTACAAGCCCCAAAGATAACTCTGCTCTTTATGAAATATTTACCTAAGATTGATTCAAGTTCAAAGCTTTAGGACCTTAATGAATGAAAACAATAGGTACCACAAGCGAGTAATCTCCGCGATTCAAAAGCAGCCAGCACCATCCTCTGTATATGAGAATTCTCTCAGATTTCCTCAGTTCTCACAGCTGGAGTTGTAGAGGCTATTTCTTAAACATAGGTTATCATTTCATACCATGTATCACCAACCTATCCTATTTGTGTCAGATCAACCAACTGAACACTCATTTTGATAATAAAACTTTTGGAAAACATGTACTTCAGTACTTCAATAGGTGCTCAAGTAGTTTGTTATCAATCACATAATTTATTAAAGTTAAGTTTATAGCATGTCTTATCTGTAATGTATGATATTTGTATACTTTCTTAGAAATTTATATTTTCTCGGCAATCCTATGTGATGGAAATTTTTCCTACTTTTTTAATAATATGTATTTTCTTTACAGGTATAAAATAGTATTTAATAATAAAATGAGTATTGTTTTAAATTAAGTTAATATGTGTTGGTACCATAACCAATTTCTTAAGTAGAAATTAATTGTTCCTTCACACTAGCCGTGTGTAGGACGCACTAAGAAAGGGTAGAGCCAAACTGAAAAATTTAATGCCATAGCCGGGATTTGAACCACGGATCTTCTGGTCTCCGTCCAGCCGCTCTAAACCATTGAGCTACTATGGCCAACGTGCCAATATGACATAAATTTAATGCTTCAATTTAAAGGATCCACGGTTAAAATCCCGGCTATGACATTGAATTTTTCAGTCTGGCTCTACCCTTTCAATTTCTTAAGTGTTAGTAAATAATAAGAATATCTCGAAAACGTACGTGATAGAGCATTTTATGTGGTAATCAGCAAGTCATTTTGCATAAAAATATGCTCATTTTGTTTCGAGTATAAGAACCGTGTTCCCTAGTGTAATTAGATTAGAATGTCATTTTGTCTATATAAGTACGCGGGAATCAATTTATCCATCAAAACATCTAATAAACTTGGGAAGAAATTGAAATAAAAATTTACAGAGGCACTACATTATACAGAATTCACTTCTTTTAAGTTCAAATAGATAAACTAAAGGGTAGCCCAATTCCTAATAAGCGAATCGCTGACAATATATTTGAAATTTCATGCTATTTCTAACACAACGAATGTTAGAGTGGCACATAGCATAGATCAGCTGCAAGAGCAATTTAAGCAGTGAAACGATTTAAATTACTATTTATATCTATTTAATAATTTAAGTAAGTAAAAACAGTTATTTAGAATATTGAATAATGGTATGAAAAAGTTATTATACAAAATTTATGAAGAAATGTATAACAGTTGAATGATGTTGATTTATCGTTATGACAACGGCAAAAATACTATATAAGCACCTGGACTGGAGGTGATTCTTCAACCTCCAGGTACATACTTGTAACCTCATAAATAACACCATTCTAGAAACTTACATTTCACCCTACAATATCCCGAAATCTACCTTACCTGCGGTAAAACCCTTAACGGGTGGGCACGCAGCGAAAACCTTCTGGCTGTATACAGCCAGTCAGCACCACATGGCATTGCATGGCATGATTCTTTCTTCTTCATTTAACTTCCATGGTGAAAGGACGTGTGAGTAAGTCCGCAAATAGACGCTCATGTGCAAAGACAATTTTTGTGTGTAAGAATATATGTATCAGTATATTTTACTTGGTGCAACAGTTAAAAGTATTGCACCAGAGAATATTTATATCGATTGATATATGTTAAAAAAGTTTCATTCTTAATAAATCTCAAAGTTTGGAGTTTCGTTGGAGAAATTATAAATAATCTTTTATTTAAAACAACATTCTCCTTCCATATCCGCGACCACCCCTGAAAAGAAGAGCCCATGCATATACCAGAGCAGCCGAGGAACATCTACATCGAACTCCGAGAACTTCGAAGAAGTCCATCATCTTCAAACTTCTTTCTACACTCCACATTAGAACATTTTCTTTCAGCAGTGACGAAATAAAATTAATGCAGATGCCGGAGTGGAACCCGCAGACTTTCACATAAAACACGAACGCTCTATCATCGATCTACATCCCCAGATGTATAGTGCGTTATGTTAATATTAGCTTTTCTTCTTTGGCCTATTGTCTCTTTTCCTTTTTGTAAGAGAGGAATTTGAAGGAAAAAAGAAATAAATAACTCTTACTTTTATTCCATTCGGTTTTTGTTAAGGTAATCGACTTTCGAAAATGATGATACCATCGCGCTTTGAAATTCTTTCCCTGATGTTGGGACTTAAAATGTATTCGCCCAACGTGGAGCTCGAACCCACGACCCTGAGATTAAGAGTCTCATCCTCTACCAACTGAGCTAGCCGGGGTTTGAGCGGACAGCACTTTACTGCCATAGAATGCGTTTACTTTCACTCGACGTGCTTAGATAGAAGACTGTATAGCCTCGGAACAAACCCTGTGTCTAAGCTCAGGCTTAGCTTGAAAATTCTAGTTGGTCTTGGCATGATTATGGAGACTTAAAACTATTTGTTCTTTTCATCTTCAACGTATACATTTAGGTTGTCATATAAAACTCATTTGCGCAATTTTAGGAGAGAAAAAAAGGTCACGAAACGTATGCGGCACATGCAGATGTCCTTTAAACCACAGTGCCACCTCTAGTCGTCACCTACCGGAATATGGTGAGCAGAATGCAGGTTGATAGGGACGCATGCGTGGTTTAACTTGTTAACATTATTAAGGCTGTTAGAAAACATACACTTGGACTAGCAATGCTAAACTACTTGCAACACGCAGTACACTGTTCGATGAAGTATATGTTTAAAGCTCATAATTTGTGCTGCCCCCATAACTTAAAAATGATTTGTCATGGTCTCGGGGTCGTGGGTTCGAGCACCACGTTGGGCGGATATATTTTAGGTTTGATAATATAAAAAATATCCCAAGTGCAATCATCAACATTAACTATTGATATAAACATAGTAAAATAAAATTTACAGTCGTGAATGGAATTGCTTTATTCTAAAAATTCTTATATTAGCAGGAGCAGCACATATAGACAATAACTGAATTCTTTATTTCAGAAACCACCTAAGTGCGCTTTTTCAACTTTCGGAAAACTAAGAAAAAACTGTTTTGCAGCTTAAGTATAGGTCTAGTCTCTTTCAAATATTTTTTTACCAAATCAAAAGCATGCTATTGAAATAATCTAATGCATTTTTATTTTTTCTTCCTTTAAGTTTTTGACTCATAAACACAAACACAATGAGCACTTGGGGATGTAGCTCAGTGGTAGAGCGTTCGCTTTGCATGTGAAAGGCCCCGGGTTCGATCCCCGGCATCTCCATTAAATTTTTCTCCCATGCTTAATTTGCTTTAGCAACTGATTTACTCTAAGAGTCGTTTTCCTTATACTTCGTTTAAGCCATTTCCGTTTTGGCGAAAATATGGTAATGATACGTTATGCTATAAGCGGAGTGTGCTTAACATATTTACTTTTCTAGAAATTTAGTGGCAGGTAAGAATCAAACTTCCTGCTGTAATGCAGGCAATATGTATTAAATGACAATTTGGAGGTTTAATGTTTGAAGGAGAAGAAAAATAAGACATTTACTAATTTGGGATTTCACGAGCAAAAGCTAGAACTTTAAGTCGCCCAGCGTAGGGCTCGAACCCACAACTCTGAGATTAAGAATCTTGTGCTGTACTGACTGAGCTAGTCGCGCTCCTGAGCTGGTGTTAGTCTTTTGTTTGTAATAGAAGACAATACTGTTTTCAGTAACGGTATGCGGTACTAGAAATGCCGCCTTTTAAAGTGTTTGGTCAAATTGTTTAAAACGTTTTAAATTTAACACTGTGTTGCATAATTAATGCTGGCTTGTTTAAACCATTATTATATATTAGTTTTAAGCGTGTTCGATTTCAGCATGAAATGTTATATCCTTTTAAATGTTTCAAAAAATGAAATTTTAAAAGTAGTATATTTTAAAATATCTGTATCGTTTATCGTCAGATAGAAATAAACAATTTTCTGTACGTTGTTCTTTAAAAAAAAAACAATTCCAAAGCACTTGGCAACATAAACATTATTGTAAAGTTCTGGAATATGAATGAAATACTCTCACTACAGCTAAATAAACTACATCTTATGTATTTTGTTTTCAAGGACCAAGTAAGTATGGAGAACATTTTCTAATTTTGAAATCAAGCTATTTTGTGTTTATTTTATCATGTATATCGATCCATAATATTAAAAGAGTAAATTTCGTTGTGATGTTCACTATACGTGTCTATCCTTAAGTAGTTAAAAAAAAAAATTCATACCCCTGGTGGGACTCGAACCCACAATCCCCGGTTTAGGAGACCGATGCCTTATCCATTAGGCCACAGGGGCAGATGCGGCAAGCATCAAATGAAATACATGTCAGTGAGTATTCACCTTCAGTGTCACAGAGCTTGTCTTCGTTATCTTGTTTAAGACCGAAATATTAGTAACATGGCGTGCAGTAAGTGAAACGGAAATAGACAACTTGGAAGTTGTGTGTCTGATGTGAATATCTATTCAATTAGTGTGTACGTAAATGTAAATTAACACTGCATCCGTCAGTTTTGTCACTTGACACAAAGAGATTTTGATTCACCCTTCTTTCTTCTTGCCACAATATTCAGTCAAGTTATATGTTATTTTTCGCACCTGTCTATGTATGACGTGTTGCTGTCAGAAAACATGATTGCATCTAAACAGATATACTGGACTCGCCGCGTATATGCGATAGTCTCACGTAAACAATTCTGTTGTTAGCATATTTTCCGGTATACTTCCACGCTTTGCCGTATCTCAGGTAGTTCAGTTCTGCTGTAAACAAGGCGAAGCCGACTCAACTGGCCACGTGTTAGACGCTACATGCACGCACATAAGTTTTGCAACACTAGCAGTATATATTGCAGCGCTAACTTCTAGACAATAAATAAATGGGGAGCTGGATATCAAAGTTGGAAAACTCCACTTTTGCTTTAACAGGAGAGCCGAAAAACTCTAACTACAATACTATTCTCGGTATAATGCTGAATATTTTTACATCATTCTTATATGCCTTATAAACATCTCTGTTTGTTCATTTATAAATTTAAATAAATATTCAAGCCATGATTATAGTTTAAATAGTGGAGTTAGTCGCTTTGAAAGACAAATTATGGAACTGTCGTTTTTGGAACCCAAAGAAGGCTATTTTTCATTTGGAACTGTCTACTTTTGAAACCATATTATTATGATCACGATATCATTAGTAATTTTGTATCTTTTACTTACACTTATAAAATTCTGCAGGGCTTTATAAACTAATTTATTGAATTGCATATTATAATGCCTAATGTACTTGAAAAAATTCACAAAATCAACCATACAAAATAAAAATATTTCTTGAAATATTGAACGTGTATGCTTTTGAATAAAACCGACATACTTGTATTTAGTCTGATATCTTAAAAAGAACAAGGTCATAAAAATCCTCACTCTCCAACTCAGCACATTCACAAAGGCCACTGTTGTGACTACTACAGTCTCTTCACTTTGGTCCATGGGGTCTCGGTACCAGCGTAAAAGGTCTAGCTCTTGCCAATTATCCCCAGAGTACTTTGCTAGGAGATTCTGAACATCTGCGATTTTCTTTGGGTTAACACTACAGAGATTGTTGCAGGATTGAGTTTAAGAAGTGGCATAGACTTCTTTGTTATTGACATAAGCTTACCAATATTATTATTATTATTATTATTATTATTATTATTATTATTATTATTATTATTATTATTATTATTATTATTATTATTATTATTATTATTATTATTATTATTATTATTATTATTATTATTATTATTATTATTATTATTATTATTATTATTATTATTATTATTATTATTATTATTATTATTATTATTATTATTATTATTATTATTATTATTATTATTATTATTATTATTATTATTATTATTATTATTATTATTATTATTATTATTATTATTATGATTATGATTATGATTATGATTATGATTATGATTATGATTATGATTATGATTATGATTATTATTATGATTATGATTATTATTATTATTATTATTATTATTATTATTATTATTATTATTATTATTATTATTATTATTATTATTATTATTATTATTATTATTATTATTATTATTATTATTATTATTATTATTATTATTATTATTATTATTATTATTATTATTATTATTATTATTATTATTATTATTATTATTATTATTATTATTATTATTATTATTATTATTATTATTATTATTATTATTATTATTATTATTATTATTATTATTATTATTATTATTATTATTATTATTATTATTATTGTATGCCAACTCACCAGATAGCAGCACATTTCTCTGGTTCTTGGAGGATCTGAATATGAAGCTCTTGCATCTGGAAAGCGGAAAGTGAAGGTTTTGGGTTAGCTTGACAATCACCTTAGCTTCTTGTCTCCAGTCAAGTTCTGTCCATCCTTTCCCAGAATCTTCACTCCTCCATGCTTAGAGAAGATTTAATGGTATTCCGACACATCTATTATGGTGGTTTTCTTTCGGAACGCTTTCTCAAGTAAATCGAAAACTCTGTCGTCGGTAGCGTAGATGGTAGCATGTCTGCCTCACGTTCAAGAGGTCCCTAGTTTGAATCTCGATCAGGGTGAGTTACCTGGATAAGGTTTTCCCTTATCCTGAAAGACGAATGTCGGGTAACTCTAAGTTCCATGGACCACGGACGCATTGAGCATCATTTTACCCATTTCATTAATCGTCCGAAATGACTAAATGTTGGAGGACGTAAATTACAATAAAAAATCAAGGACGTTATATTCCTAGGGGCATGCTTTAACAACCAAAAGGGTCACATGGTCAGCATATTCATATTTTTGTTTTGGCCTGCCCAACCATCTGCGGCCAGTTGGATCACTTTAAATTCAGCAAGGTCTTTTCTTTGCAAATTGTTCCCATAACTCACTGAAAACAGCAGAGGCAACTTGATGTGATGACTTCTGCATTTCATTTTTACACCAAGTGTAAATGGAAACAGTTTTTGTATTTAGTGGGGCTGACGAAGATCCAGGTATGACAGCAGTTTGGGAAGAGTAAGATTCTATTGCATGTCAAAACAAAAGGTATGTAACACTTTTCTTTCTTCTCGTAAGTGGTTGAAAAATGCATTGGCTTGTGAGACGTGCCGTTTCTTTTTTGCTTCCATTTCCGCCATTGACGTCTCATCTCCTTGATCAGCTTGCTTCAACCTCTCTTGCAGTTCAAGGCAGAGAGAACCAACATCCACTAGAGGTGTTGAGAAGCTAATATTGAAGTGTGTGTTGAATATGTGGTGAAAATACGACTCCTTAACCTTCAACGTTTCGTCTGTTATGCTTTTGTCATACATTTTAAACATTTTTCTAATGCTCAAATCTGAAAGAAGATACAATCTCCTACTTTTGCCTTTGCCATAGTGGGATTCCAGATGCTTAAAGCTTTTAATAAAGGAAATAACTGACTCCTGTTTATATTTTTGAGTTTTTCTATCTCCACCACGAGTTTCATGCAATATAAGTGAACCGTCTTTCTTAAAACGTTGTAACAACCCTAAAATTGTTTGTTTTTTTATGTTTAGAATACCTAAAAAGGCGTTTAGACACACTTGCACATTGTTTTTTGCATCATTAATCACAAAGTACTGATCTCGGAGTTCCATTTTCTTCACGTCTCCTTGCTGGCTGAACTTCTTTGCAATATTTCAAAATAAAACAGTCTTGCTTCTCCTTCTTTTTATTAGTACCTAAGCAGTATAAAATCTATTGACTTCAGTCATTGTTAGCAGTCTGCAATCTTTGCGGCTGCTTCTATGACCAGAAGTTCAATATATCGGCAATGCTTTGGCAGAATACCTACAACAGACAAAAGCCCCAACATTCATTAACAAGTAAAAGCATGAAATTAAAATGCTACATGTGAGATATAGTTTAACAATAATATAGCTTGGTCCTAACTTCACTGGTTAAAACTACATGTGATTCAGTTTTATGAATGCACAAGAACTAAACAAATTACATCTATTAATAGGTATTATAAATAAAAAGAGGATATCACTGAAATACTTAACCAATGTTAATGGACTGTACTGAAATCATACTGGAATTACTCACCCGGAAATCTTTTATTTTGTGCGTTTCCAATTGGACCTGTTAGTTTTTCATTTCCTTGCCTCTTTTGCAGCAACTTATCCACTTAAACTTCACTTTCTTGCTAATATTAAATTCTTGAGGTCAAATCAACGAAAAACTTATTCACAATCCACACACGACGCAAATGAGTGTTGCTTTAAATGTTTATAGGCTCCAACATTGACACACATTGAAGTGCGTGCTTAGAATGAAGCTCATAATGTATACAGTGTTAGTAAGACACATCATAACTATGTTTTATCATTGTGAAGAGAGAAAAAAGGACAAAGAAAATAAAAGTAAAAAAAAATTGTTTTGCCAGTCCCAACTAAGCATTGGCCGTTGCATATATACACCACCACTGCACTGATAAAACTGCCACGCGACTATAAACAGAAGCAACTGGTTCAACTAGCTTTGTTTAGCTCTATGTTCAAAGAATCAGGAACGAAAGAAATTGCCGTCCATCCCGGGCCTATTCTAGGCCTATAGAATAAATAAGGTGCTAGTACAAATAAAGCAGCAGGAGAAAAAAATAATGCAGATGCCGGGGATCGAACCCGAGACCTTATACATGCAAAGCGAACGCTCTACCATTGAGCTACATCCCCCTGGGTTAGACTGCTTATTGTGCCTTTCTTTTTTAAGAAAAAATTATTTTGTAAATTGTAAGGATATCATATTAGTAACTAATTCTTATTGTTATTTCAGTAGTTAATAAGTGATGTATAATAACAGATGGACATTCATAAATATGTGATTAGAGTCTCTTGTAGTTAAATTTTTCCACACAGATAATAAGTAGAGCGGTTCATCTTTTATCAGCTAGAGGTATTTCCGGTATTGTAATCCAGCGATGCCTTGCATGCATGGAGGTGTTGGGCTGTTGTTGGGAACACTTAAACCAAAACCGCCTGGTTTTCGATTTCGGGAGCTCCTTACCTTGATACTGAAATGCCCAAGATGTATCCTAAGGAGGAGAGGATATACCCTCTTTGGTTGTGCAGAGCGTCCCACGTAGATCTGGGCATGACTAAATATGATAAATCTACCATGTCTATGTCTAGTATCCCCACATGTTTTTTACAATTTTTATCGCTATATGAGGACCATTTTATAATTTATACTGATGGTTCCAAGAGCTCAAATGGTGTTGGTTGTGCTTACGTGTGTGGAACCAAACCGTATACATTCGGATTCCATACTGGCACTTTCATTTTTACTGCAGAGCTTTATGCAATATACCGGGCATTTTACATGTACGTCGAGGAAGGTTGGGGAACTGCTTAATCCTGAGTGATCCCTCAGTGCACTTCAAAGCCTACGGCAGCTGTACAACTAACACCCTATTGTGTAGCGTATCCAGGATGCCCTCCGTGTTTTACACGCTTCTGGCGTTAAAGTGGTGTGTGCATGGATCCCTGGTCACGTAGGCTTGCGGGGGAATGGAATGGCGGATTTAGCAGCGAAGACGGCTACCATGAAGCCCAGGGTTCGAGTACCATCTGTGACATCGGAAGATTTTAGGACTTTAATGCGGAGAGCTGTGCAAATCTGCTGGCAGGAAGAGTGGTCCGTTCTCCGCAGCAATAAGCTTAGATCTGTGAAAGAACTTCCGATTCCCTGCGTTACCTCCTGTCGCTCATCTCGTCGCGAGGAGGTGAGTTTGGCTCGGTTACGTATTGGGCACTGCTTTTTTACTTATAGTTTTCTTTTTAGAAAGGAGCCTGCTCCACTGTGTCCATTTTCCAACGAAGCATTATCTGTCCGACACGTGCTGCTAGAGTGTTTTTGCCTAGCACATCTTGGGACGTCTCTGCAGCTGCCGGCCAGCTTTGCAGAAATGCTAGCGGATGATAACAAAGTAATGCAGAAGGTTTTTAGATTCTTTTCTAGGTTAGATTTTAGGATTCTGTGAAGAGAATTTTCAGCAGTTTAGATTTATATTTCATTTTGTTTTTGTAGTTTATGTGCATGATTTTTTGTAAGATTATTTACACTTTTATAGTTTTAGATAAATTTATATCTGGCTTTTGCCATGACTAATTCCTTAAAGGGCGCTGATAATCTCCGCAATTGAGTACCCTTATACACATCATCATCATCATCATCATCATCATCATCATCATCACAGATGGATAGAATAGGATAGAATTCTACAGAGCCGATTCGGCTCTTCGACCAGAGATCTTTTGTATCTTTTCCCTAAGTGGGGCATCCCATAGAGGAAAGATAGGGTGAGACGAGACAGTGAACGGCCGATCTCAAGGAGTCACGACAATGCAGCGGGCAGAGTCCCTACCTTTACCAGCTTGAATGTCCCTGGCAGAACAATACAGCCGGCATCCCTCCTATCGTGACCCCAAAACAGTCCACAGTCCGGCTTGGAGACCAGATGCTGGCGCCTCTAGAGCTGGGAATACTCCCAGCGGGCTTGCACAGCCATCATTCCGGCGACCGCGTTCCTGAAACAGCCCACTAGGCTGGCGGGGACTGGAGACTGTCCAACCAGAAAACAAAGGTGTTCACTAAGAAGCATATCATCCTGCCATGCAGCGCTGATACACCCGCCGACACTTCTATCCTGAAACAGACCACGAGATAAGAAATGATATGAAATGATATTGGAGGTGAAATGGATGGACAGGAAATTCGGGAGATGAAATTAACTACTAAGCATTCTCCTGGCGACTTGAGAAACCCCGAAAATACCCAAGGATCACGTGGGCCTGTCGCGGGAATCGAGCAAGAGACGAAACCGGCTCAACCAACCCGCTCGGTTACAGATGCATATTCTGATAATGAGCATTTTTAAGCCTTCTCATTTAACATTCTGTGTACCTTCACCTATACTTCCTAATTCACTTCTGTTCTCCATACGTTTGGATCTAGCCGGCCCCTGTGTTTATATGTATGTACAAATAAGGTTACATCGCAACTGAAGCTAGTGGACGTTAAGAAACGTCGTAATCGCGAGGTCCGCAGATCCAAGTAAGCCAAAGCCAAAACCATCCTCTGTGAATGAAGATTCTCTAGGCATTTCCTCAGTTCTCATAACTACCAGATATTGAGGCTTTCCTTAAACATTGGTCTGGACGTTTCCTTGCCCAATCTCTTTTACTAGATTATTATTTCGTATCATACATCGTCAACCTATCCTCTTTGCTGTCTGAATGAACACTGATCTTGATAACACAATTTTCCGAAAACTGTTTATATTGCAGAATTTCAATAAATGCTCGAAAGGTGTTACTATTACCAACCACACAATTTCTTAAAGTAAATTGACTGCGTCTATATGTCGATACTGTATGACATACGAGTAGTTTCGCCGAAACTGAAATAACCTAATCGAAGGATAAGGAAAGCGGCGCATAGAATAAATCAGTTGTTAAAGCTACAAAATCATTGGGAAAATAAGTAATGCGGAACCGAGGGCCGAACGGGGTTCTTTCACTTGTAAAGCAAACTCTACCACGGAGCTACATCCGCGGAAGAGCCTTATATCACACAGTTTATACCAGATTAAAGATCAAGATCAAAGAAACAGTATTCTTAATGGTTATTGTTAATGTCAGTATTATAGCAATGGATGAGAGTGAATTATGATAATGGTAGCGGTTGACCTAAGTTTCTAAATATAAGACTGAAAACATATTCTCCCAACGTGGGGCTCGAAGCCATGACCATGAGATTAAGATTCTCAGGTTTCACTGACTAAGCTAGGTAATTTTATGTCAACAATAATCTTAACTGTGGTTGGGAACACTCATTTAAATACAAATTTTATAGCAGACTCTAAAATTAAATTGCTGATAAATCTTACGTGATGGAAACCTTTTCTAATTTTTTAAATAATATGCATTTTCTGTACAGGCTAAATTTTTTTTTTCTTTTTGCTTGTTCCATTTATACCCCGCCTTTAACTGCTATGGTCATATCGGCGGTCGTTCTCCTTTGGAACATACTGAAGGTGTTAACTCGTTATCTTTGGGTTTATTTATCATTACATCACGCACACATTCACACTCTCATTCATACTTCCAGACTCTGGGAAAAATGGGGAATTATCTTGGTCGGAGAAAAGTCTCCACCCCCACCGCCGGGAATCGAACCCGGGACCCCTAGCACGGTAGGCAGGTGCTCTACCGATTGAGCTACGGGGCCAGCCGCATAAAATATTATTTAATAATAAAATGACTATTATTTTAAATTAAGTTAATATGAGTTGGTATCATACCCCTTTTCTTAAGTTTTTGTAAAATAATAAGAATGTCTCAAAAACGTATGTGATACAGCATTTTAAGAGGCATTTTTGGAATCTTCGAGTTATTTTGCATAAGAATTGGCCTTTTATTGTTTCGGGTATAAGAACCGTGTTTCCTGATGTAATTAGATTAGAATGTAGTTAAATATAAGTACGCCGAAATCAGTTTATCCTTCAAACCATCTTGGGAAGAAATTGAAATAAAGGTTTGCAGATGCGCTTCATTATACAGAATTCACTACTTTTAAGTACAAGAGGAGTAAACTAAAGGATATTTCAGTTCCTAATAAACGAATTGCTAACGATATATTTGAAATTTCATGCTATTTCCAAAATGATAAGCAGAGTGACACATAGCAGAAGAAACTTAAGCAGTGACAAAATAAAATGTATGGCGATGCCGGGGATTGAACCCGGGGCATTTCACATGCAAAGCGAACGCTCTACCACTGAGCTACATCCCCGGATATGCGTTGCGGTATAAAATTAATATTAGATTTTATTTTTCGGGCTATTTTCACTTTTCCTTTTTGTAACTTAGGAATTTGAAGAACAAATAATAAATTTATAACATTCATAATCATTTGTTTTATTTTATTACCTTTTTGTTGATGTAATCGACGTTCGAAAATTATGATAACGGCGCGCGTGGAAATACTTTTCCTAACGTTAGGACTTAAAATATATTCGCCCAACGTGGAGCTCGAACCCACGACCCTGAGATTAAGAGTCTCATGCTCTACCGACTGAGCTAGTCGGGCTTTGTACGGCTGGTCCCTTATTGTAGTATTCAAGACTATTCAGGTACCGACTTGTTTACTTTCACTTTGATACGCACTAATTAGTACTAGCTGGATTAGGACTCAGATTGAAAATGTTTGTCCGGCTTGGCTTAAAAGTGAGGGCGGTATCATCTTCAACTTAAATATTTTGACATGCAGAATTATTAGCGCCTGTTTGCAAAGCATGAAAAAAATACCTAAACAATTGCGGCCCCATACACATAACATACTACAGCACGGCAGCTGCATCTGCGGCCTCCCTCTAGTCTTCCTTTCCCGGAACATCCTTAGTAGGCTGTAGAAATTGGCACGGCATACTATGGCCAATAAGGGAGTATAGTATACCACAGGATAGAAAATCTCCGGGGGGTGAGACGCTGGGGGGTAGGAAAAGGTTTGTACCTACACCCTCCCCGACAGGTTTATGACACGCCATGCCAGTACAGTTACAGGCCATTCAAAAACATTCTGACGGCTTCTACCTTTGCGAATGAATCTTCATGGTTTTAATTTAAAGAGTGAATAGGGCGCATGTTTTTTATGGTTCTGCTCCTTCTGTAGCATGTGTTCTCTGCCACACACACATTCATTGTTCTTATCCCACTGTGTAAGGGGGCGCAGTTCTTTAAGGGAGCTTCTTTGCGTCAACATCCCGCCTGCTACATGAGGATCCGAATAGTTGCTCCCAAGTATGTTAGTGGATCTACCTGAGGAGATCCAAAATAACTGTTACAGTATTGTCTTCACTCTAATTGAAAAGCAATATTTATTTTAGAATGACGTGTTACAAATAATGGTAGGAAAATATTATTATATTTATATTGCTACTTTGTTTGATCGGCTCCGTGATGTATTCAGTAAAATAAAAGTTACAATGTAGCAAGTGACATTTTGATTTCACTTGAGCAATGATAAAATCTCTTGTCATCGGAGGCTTAGAAATGAGGAGCATATTTAAATTAAAGAAATGATCTAATTTACCGATAGATATAATAGATGAATGCTACTGTAAAAAGATAAGGCAAGGAGATTAAAGAAATTCGTAAGTAATTTAAGGAATATAAATGAAAAAGGTGATGAAGATATGTAAGGAAATTATATCCACTATACCGCTTCCGTCTTAAGAAACACACATTTTGTATCACTCCGCGCCCAGTGCCCAACCTGACAGACGACAGTGACAGATTACGTTACATTCAAACAAGTTGTATGCACAAGAGTAGCTTACCAGTAGTTTTGTTTTGTAGGATTTGTTCGCGGAAATTGCTCACAGGAAAGTGTGTTTATTAGGAAGGCAGGAGTATGGAAGTACCGCAGGGCTCTGACGATAAAAAGTCTGGATGTGTTCTGTACTCTGAAGAGTTAAGGGGCAACGACCGATTATGACAGCTCACGTGATACCAGGGTGGATCACAAAGTAATCCTATTTTTTTCTCTTTTAATTGCCAAGAAGATTGAATCCAATTTACATAGCTTGAAAACTACAACATTGACGATTAATTTGTCACTATTCAATATAATCTCCGTTCTTTTCCACAGTTTTGTTCCACCTTTTAACTAGGACAGGTATTCCAGTGTGGTAAAACACACGGCCATGCTTCCTAAGCCATCGACGCACGGACGCCTCCTCATCTTCAAAATGAATCCCACGATGACCTTCCTTTAGTGGCCCGAACAGATGGAAGTCTGATGGTGCCACGTCAGGGCTATATGGGGGGGGGGGGGTGAGGTAAGACTTGCCATCCAAATTTCTCAATTTCTGCAGTGATGTAATGGCTCGTGTGTGGTCTTGCATTGTCATGCAAAAGAAGAACATCCGCCATAGCTTTTGTTGGGCGAACTCGACACGCATAATCGATGCAATATTCTTTGAGCAGACTCTAAATGCGGAGAGCAGCATTTTGCCCCCATTTTATCATGAACTGACAGAAGAAGAGAAATCAATGAGATAAAGTAATTACTGTTGGAATTTGGAACAATCGCTCCCCCGATCTAACAGTGTGATTTTTACTTGTGGAGTAACCTAGAAGACAAAGTTTACGAGACAAATCCTCATACATTGTAATAATTAAAGTAAAATATTAGAAATGAAATCGTAAACATTACACTGCCGACATTAATCGTGTGAATCAGAATGTGTTCTCCTGATATAATGTTTGTTCAGTAAGGGTGGAACAGTGTTATGCTTTAGGCGAGAGATTTATGTAGGAAAAAGCCCGGCTGTCGCACACCCAACTACTCACGGGTGAAATGTCGTGCGCCCGTTGGATTTTAAATGAAGAAACCTGAATTTATTTTACTGAAATAAAATCTACTTAGACGATATATTAGTATTAACAGGCGTAGACCATACGGAACTTACATGGGGATGTAGCTCAGTGGTAGAGCGTTCGCTTTGCATGTGAAAGGCCCCGGGTTCGATCCCCGGCATCTCCATTAGCTTTTTTCCCCATACTGTTTTATGTTGCATTAACAACTGATTTATGTCATATGTAGTGTTAAAGTTATTTCAGTTTTGGCGAATATATGCCTGTATCATACGCCCCAGACATATCATGCTATAGACCGAGTGTATTTAAAAGTTTTATTTTTAATAATTAATATGTTGGATAACAATAAAGCTTCTTGAGTATCTGCTGAAGTCCTGCAGAGGGTTTATGTAACGGCAATAGAACTTGTCTTCGAGAAATGTCATTATCAAAATCAATGTTGACTTGCATTATTCTGACACAAAGTAAAGTAAGTTGAACTTTTTCAGCGTAAATTGAGGAACAGTTCGTTATCTTTCTAAGTAGCAATTGATGTCCGTTCTTATTATACGCAGGATACAGGCGGCACGACAGTTGCTATGAAATTGATCATTTGGAAAATATATAAGTCAAGGAAATATCCAAACTAAGAATAAAGAGCTGGGTTTTGTCTGCCTATTGTGATGACTGAAGAAGTCCTGGCAGAGGACGTTCTCGCTGGTGTTGAACCTTCCGCTTATAGTATTATTCATGAAGGCCCTTGGACTTTAACTGCCAGATCCAATGTAAACTGTCAGGATAATGCACTAGACCAACACCACCACCAACTCAATCCATACAAACTACCGCTACATTACAGTAGATACAGGGAGAATATATGATAGATGAACCACTCTACTTGTTATAACCAAAATTAAACCAAATATGCGTCATAATGAGCGCTAATCACGCAAGCTATAAACCCAATGTAAAACGGTTTGGAACCCCAAAGTAAAAGCAGTGATAGAACCTCAGTAGGCTGAATAAATTACTCAGCTAGCTTAGTAGATAGAGAATAAATATCATAATCTCGGAATCTTTGTGTTCGTAATTAGTATTAATCTAGCTGATCGCAAAGAAAAAGATATATAAACATAATAGTAGTCTCTAAAATGATGATACGTTAATTATAACAGAACTTAATCATAATTATGTTTATTACTTTTATATTTAAAAGATGTCATTTTAAAATTGCTTATTATATATTGTAATGTGTTGTTGTAGAAAATAGGTAAAATGATCTACTTTATTCATAAATATTTATATACAAAAAGCCACTCAACATTTCATTTGATGTAGTAATACGGTAATATTTACTATTAATATTTTCAGGTTTTTATTAAAACATTTTTACTTAAGAATGCGATCAAAACTTTCCTTTTTTCACCGATTGGGTTGTTTTTTATTTTTCTATTTCTCCCCTTGGTATACACTTACAAACTTAAGTACGCGTAAGTAAACGAAACCATGAGTATCTGTTACTGCCATTTGATACCTTTACGGCGGATTTTACAATGTCTTGTTTAGCATTTGAAGCTAAGATTGACCATCAGAATAAAATTTGGCGTTCTCGTTATCTCAAAGATTGACCAAAACCAACTACGATTTAAATTAGGGGCATAATCATTGTTCCAACTTTACAAATAGTTCCATGAGAATTACTCTTTATTTCCGTTTTTGCAGAAAACATTAGTGCCCGAACAGGGACTCGAACCCTGGACCCTTAAGTTAAAAGCCTAATTCTCTACCGACTGAGCTATCTGAGCTTTCTGTTCTGTGAGCAGGGTCATCAGGAAACTACAGCTGATGTGCAACATGCTACAGGCTACAGGAACAGTTATAGACAAATTATTTTTTGTGGGTAAAAGTAATTTCTTTTGAACTTCCCCAGTCACATGACAAATCATTATTAAGTCGTGAGGCAGAAGAGAGTAAGAAAGAAATAAACCAACGAGGAGTATCTCATCAGACAGTTTACTGGGAGTTGGAAATAGTTTAGAATTGTAGGCTCAAGAGTACATTTTCTAAGAGACCTAAGCCGTGTTGACATGTTACCAATTTCCCTAATGTTCTTATTTAACTTTATTTTCAATAGCTTTTCTCTATTATATCTATCGGTAAAATAGGCTATTTCTTTCTAATACTAATATGATCCTTGTTCTTTTATTTTGTATGTGGGCGTTCATTTATCGTTTTACAGTGAACTCATTGTGTAACAGTGAAACTTTTATTGTTTTGGAAAAAGGAACATTTTAGTCATATTGCAAAATGAGAATTCCTAAGCTGTTTTGTGTAGGTATAATTATTTTTATGAAAAGAATATAATTATTTTATTTTCAACAACAGCATAAAATACATATATTATTAGCAATCTAAAAAAGACTTTTGAATTATCGCGCCAACAACTGCAATTAAACATGATTTTGTTGTATTTATACACCGTCATTAACTTTTAAATCAAATCACTGCCTTGACCTGGAACAGCTGCCCATCGGCAATAATGTTCGCTGTTTACACGTGTTATTACTCCTCAATTTTGTTGTTTTGCAATTTTTTCTTGAGGATTAAATGGTTTACACTTTCAGCCACTGATTCATTCTTTTAGACCCTGAAGTAGAAAACGACTAATAAATTGTTAAATAAAAGGTCATACCACTGGAACAAACATCGAACCCAGGACATTGCGTTTTATTGGCTAGCATGTTTAACACTAGAAAACACAGCAAGTCATTAGGGGAAATAATCATAAATATAATAATATTTGCCGGCCATCACTTTTAACTCGTTATAAAAAAACTGCACTTCAATTAGTTATTTTGAACGGTTCCATTTCGGTCACAGCTTCAAATGAAATTTCCAAATCTACTCCAAAATGATCATTGTGCTATTTTTGTACATCAATTCCAAATATATGTGCTGGTCGAATAGACTATGTTGCTATAATGTGTCTGTGAGTAAAATGTTCCCTTCTCTCTAGCGTAGATGTTAGCGCGTTTGCCTCACGTTGAAGAAGTCCCGAGTTCGAATGTTCGAATATTGTTCATTTTCGGGGTTTACCCTTATCCTGAAAGGTGAATACATCATGGACCCTGGGCTCATTTGAGCATCATTTCACCCATGTCATTCATCGTCAGATATGACAACGCAAGATGAGTAAATTAAAAATTTTCAGCTAGCAAGTAGTAAGTTGACGTGCTGCCATATTAATCATAATATAAAACGTCTATTTCTACGTCTGTACAGGATCTTCTGGGAGTAAATGTCTAGGGCAGGGCGGCGTTTACAGCTGCTGCGCTTTGAGGTTCTGCACAAGTGGACATAATTGTTTGTCATTTTCTGCAAAACGATACTAATGATTATTACATAACAAATAAAATGTGTAGGTTGAAGATAATAATTACAATCATCGTCTTTATTTTCAAGTTCAAGCTGGACAAACGTTTTCAAGTTATGCCCTAGCCCAGAGTTCTATAAGTGAATGGAAACAACGCAGTACAATTACTCCTTCAACACATAGCAGAGGCGTACAGACGTTAGCCCGGCTAGCTCCGTCGGTAGAGCATGAGACTCTTAATCTCAGGGTCGTGGGTTCGAGCCCCACGTTGGGCAAGTGTATTTTATATTTGGTACATATGAAACTATGTCAACGGCTACTGCTATCAAAATTCGCTGATAGCGATTGGATTAATAAAGTAGCGAAATAAGAACATAAGACCTTAGGTGCTTTGGCTGCATTAGAAGCTGCATTTTTTCTACAAGCCGCTTTCCTTACGCTTTGGTTATCTTAATTAAAGTTCGGCCAAATTATGCGAATGTCTTATACTGCAAACACGCCATGCTCTAAACGCAGTGAACTAGCTTTAATAACTTACGTGCTACCATTGTCGGACTTCTAAAAATTGATG
>CM060954.1:83315373-83368091 GCA_030765055.1 Mantis religiosa
GTGCCTACCCTTGAGTAGTTAAAAAAACTTTCATACCCCTGGTGGGACTCGAACCCACAATCCCCGGTTTAGGAGACCGATGCCTTATCCATTAGGCCACAGGGGCAGATGCGGCAAGCATCAAAGGAAATACATGTCAGGGAGTATTCACCTTCAGATTCAAAGAGCTTGTCTTCATTATCTTGTTTACAAAAGACCGAAATATTAGTAACATGGCGTACAGTAAGTGAAACGGAAATAGACAACTTGGAAGTTGTGTGTCTGATGTGAATATCTAGCCAATTAGTCTGTACTTAAATGTAAATTAACACTGCGACCGTCAGTTTTGTCACTTGACACAAAGAGATTTTGATTCCCCCTTCTTTCTTCTTGTCACAATATTCAGTAAAGTTATATATTATTTTTCGCACCTGACGTGTTGCTGTCAGAGAACATGATTGCATCTAAACAGATATACTGGACTCGCCGTGTATATGCGATAGGCTCACGTAAACAACTCTGTTAGCATATTTTCCGGTACACTTCCACGCTTTGCCATATCTCAGGCTAGTTCAGTTCTGCTGTAAACAACAAGGTGAAGCTGACAACTCGCCGTGTTAGACGCTACATGCACGCACATACGTTTTGCAACACTAGCAGTATATATAGCAGCGCTAAATTCTAGACAATAAATAATTGAGGAACTTGATATCAAAGTTGGAACACTCCACTTTTGCTTTAACAGGACAGCTGAAAAACTATAACTACAATACTATTCTCAGTATAATGCTGAATATTTTTACATCATTCTTATATGCCTTATGAACATCTCTGTTTGTTCATTTATAAATTTAAATAAAAATTCAAGCCATGACCATAGTTTAAATAGTCGACTTAGTCGCTTTGGAAGACAAATTATGGAACTGTCCTTTTTGGAACCCAAAAAAAAGCTATTTTTCATTTGGAACTCTCTACTTTTGAAGCCATATTATTATGATCACGATATCATTAGTAATTTTGTATATTTAACTTACAGTTATGAAATTCTTCAGGGCTTTATAAACTCATGTATTGAATTACATATTATAATGCCTGATGTACTTGAAACAATGGACAAAATCAATCATACAAAATAAAAAATATTTCTTGAAATATTGAACGTGTATGCTTTTGAACAAAACCGACATATTTTGTATTTAGTCTGATATCGTAAAAAGAACAAAGTCATCAAAATCCTCACTCTCCAGCTCAGCACATTCACAATGGCCACTGTTGTCACTACTACCAGCCTCTTCACTTTGGTCCATGAGGTTTCGGTACCAGCGTAAAAGGTCTAGCTCTTGCCAGTGATCCCCAAAGTGTTTTGCTAGGATATTCTGAACATCTGCGATTTTCTTTGGGTTAACGCTACAGCCTACGGAGATTGTTGCTGGATTGAGTTTAAGAAGTGACTTACACTTCTTTGTTATTGACATAAGCTTGCCAATATTATTATTGTATGCCAACTCACCAGATACCAGCACATTTCTCTGGTTCTTGGAGGATCTGAGTATGAAGCTCTTGCATCTGGAAAGCGGAAAGTGAAGGCTTTGGGTTAGCTTGACAACCACCTTAGCTTCTTGTCTGCAGTCAAGTGCTGTCCAATCAAGTAAATCGAAAACTCTGTCCGCTGGAAGATGCGAGTGCCCAGTAACAGGGAAGATTAATTCCAAGGACCCCCTCGGTAGCGTAGATGGTAGCATGTCTGCCTCACGTTCAAGAGGTCCCGAGTTCGAGTCTCGGTCAGGGTGAGTTACCTGGATAAGGTTTTTCCAGGGATTTCCCTTATCCTGAAAGAAGAATGTTGGGTAACTCTAAGCTCCATAGACCCTGGACGCATTGAGCATCATTTCACCCATTTCATTCATCGTCCGAGGTGACTAAATGTTGGAGGACGTAAATTACAAACAAAAAAAAAAAAAAAAAAAAAAAACAATTACTCTATATTCCTAGGGGTATGCTTTAACAACCAGAAAGAGCATATAGTCAGCATATTTACATTTTTGTTTTGGCCTGCGAACCATCTGCGGCCAGTTGAATTACCTTAACTTCAGCAAGGTTTTTTTTGCAAATTTTTCTCATAACTCACTGAAAACAGCAGAGGCAACTTGATGTGATGACTTCTGCATTTCATTTTCACACCAAGTGTAAATGGAAACAGTTTTTGTATTTAGTGGGGCTGACGAAGATTCAGTTATGACAGCAGTTTGGGAAGAGTAAGATTCTTTTGCATGTCAATGTATGTGACACTTTTCTTTCCTCTCGTAAGTGGTTGAAAAATGCTTTGGCTTGTGAGACGTGCCGTTTCTTGTTTGCTTCCATTTCCGCCATTGATGGATCATCTTCTTCTTGATCAACTTGCTTCAACCTCTCTTGCAGCTCAAGGCAGAGAGAACCAACATCCACTAGAGGTGTTGAGAAGCTAATATTGAAGTATGTGTTAAAATGTGGCGAAAATACGACTCCTTAACCTTCAACGTTTCGTCTGTTATGCTGGTGTAATGCATTTTAAACATTTTTTATAATGCTCAGATCTGAAGGAAGATACATGCTCCTACTTTTACCTTTGCCGTAGTGGGATTCCACTGACGCCTGTTTATCTTTGTAGGTATGAGTTTTTCTATCTCCACCACGAGTTTCATACAATATAAGTGACCGTCTCTCTTAAAACGTTGTAACACCCCTAAAATTCTTTGCTTTTATGTTTAGAATACCTAAAAAGGCATTTCGACACACTTGCACATAGTTTTTTGCATCATTAACCACAAAGTACTGATCTTTGAGTTCCATTTTCTTCACAACGTCTCCTTGATGGCTGTACTTCTTTGCAATATTTCAAAATGAAACAGTCTTGCTTCTCTCTCTCTCTCTCTCTCTCTCTCTCTCTCTCTCTCTCTCTCTCTCTCTCTCTCTCTCTCTCTCTCTCTCTCTCTCTCTATTGACATCACTCTGAGCAGTCTGAAACCTTGCGGCTGCTTCTATGACCACAAGTTGGATATATTAGCAATGCTTTGGCAGAATACCTACAACAGACAAAAGCTCCAACATTCATTACCAAGTAAAATCATGAAATTAAAATGCTACATGTGAGATATAGTTTAACAATAGTATAGCTTGGTTCTAACTTCACTGGTTAAAACTACATGTGATACAGTTTTATGAATGCACAAGAACTAAACAAATTACATCTGCTAATAGGTATTATAAATAAAAAGAGGATATCACCGAAAGCTTTAACCAATGTTATTGGACTGAACTGAAATCATACTGGAATTACTCACCCGGCAATCTTTTCTTTTCTGCGTTTCCAATTCGACTTGTCAGTTTTTCGCTTCCTTGTTTCTTTTGCAGCAACTTTTTCAACTTTAACTTCATTTTCTTGTTTATATTAAATTTATGAAGTCAAATCAACGAAAAACTTATTCACAATCCACACACTACAGGTTAATATAAACAATCAGTCATATTGCATTTGTGATGCATGTTGGGAACAAATAGGATGAATGCCAGCTTCTTATTGGCTACTGAAGGAGCTGTCTTACAACGTAACTAAACTACAGTTGTTGTCCCTGGACAACATAATTTGAGTTGTCCATAATTTGATTCTAACATGGATAAATAAATGCAATTTTAAACTATTTCTGTCACGTTTTCAAGCGAAATAGTTCCATAATCGAATTCAGTATAAACAATGGTCTAAGAATCACCAAACATCTCAGTACTGAAAAAATGGAGTTAACCAACTTTGATATCAAGCTTCTCAAATAGATTTGGGTTACACATTAACTTACTACATCTATGAGTTGGTTCATTTCTGAAAAAATAATCATGAACGTTACAGCATTCTTTGTACTGATCACGGTTTGTGTGTGGATAAAGAAAGCTGCTTAAAAATCACTATGCTTGCTCACGATAAATGAAATGAATTAGGTGATTTGAAAAGGAAATGTTCCATTATTAATCAATGAGACCTTCACAACATTTGCCCTCTTTACACACCTCTTGTGGTGAGTTCATACTGCTGGTCTAGGACATTCTTAAAGGTTAACTCATGCTTTGAAGGAAAAAGGATGAGACAAGTGTAAGATAGCAGTGAGCACTGTACTGCGATAGCTGCTCTCGTTATTTGAATTGTAGGAGCTGATGGTGTATCAAAACTGGCATTTATAAACCAAAATGGGGACGAGGCAGCATGATAAATTACGTTATCTGTTCGTATAACCCTAATTTTAAAGTTCAGAATACGATTTAAGATAATTTACCAGTTTTCTTTTTGTAAGATACCTTTGGATAGTCGCGCAATAGTGAAATTAAACACTGAATATTTTAATGAGCAGGCACAGGAGTTCTCTGGCAATTGATCTCCAGTTATCTGCATTCAAACCACACACACACACACACACACACACACACACACACACACACACACACACACACACACACACACACACACACACACACACACACACACATACGACACATACACATATTGTCGCGAAGCCGTTATCTACGATAGCACGGCTAGTGTACACAAGTAGCCGGTAAATAAAGATAGCGCAGATAAAGGACTTGCCGGCGCAGATTAAGTTACGCTTCTGGAAGGTTCGGATTTCGTCATTCGATGTCTTATTATTCCAGAAATATCTAGTGATTGTACAGAACAGTCGGCTTCTGGTTTGTCCCAGAAATCTCTCGAATTTATGAATGAGGTATATAAAAGATAGTGTCACGCCAGCGGACAGTTGTTAAACAAGAGTGAGTCGCGAACAGTAGTACGCAGAAAACAGTTGTAGAGTGTTGTTGTAACGAGAGCTGATGCTGTAATCAGAACGTTTGTTATTGTCATCGACCTTGGTAGACTGTGTGTATGTGACGTAATGTTGTTTCGTGAGAATTGAACAGTGTATTTCTACGGAAATAAAGAATATTTTGAAGATGTGCAACTCGGACTTTTAATTCTACGAACCCACAAAGTCACAATATATGGGTTCAATTTCCGTGGCCAACCTGCCTTATCCATGGGCTTTTTTCAGGGTTTTCCCACATCGCCAGGCGAATACTGGGTAGGTTAATCACATTCCTCGAATTTTCTGTCCCTCCATTTCGTCTCCATTGTCATTTCTGGTGGTCTCTTTTAGGGTAGAAGTGTAGGCGGGTTTATCGACGCTGCATGGCAGGAAGATATGCTCTGAGTAAAACTTCCTCCTACGATAGGATGGTCTCCGGTCTCCTCGCGTAGTCTGAGGGTGGCCGTTTCTGGACTTCAGTAGGGTGACAGCCGGTTGTGCTGGCCTGCCGGAGACTTTACAACTGGTAAAGTGTACGGACCTTGCACACTGCCGTGGCTCCTTGGGATGGCCTCCTTCTGTATCCTCTCACCTCATCCTTACTTCCAGGGGTGCCCCACTTCGGGGCATAGGTACAACAGATCAAGACTGGTCGTAGTGCAGAATCCCATTCATAGCCTAATCCAATGTAATCTGCAAATGACACAGTCTATACAGGGTTAAGTGCTTTCTTTCCTAAGCCATCCCTAAACAAAGACCAGAAAAATTTCAACTTATTTTCTGAATTTAATACTTAAAAATGAATGTCTTATAACTTACTTATCTATATGTCTTATAGTTAATATATATGTCTTATGGCTTATCCCTTTCTTCTTCCTTCTATCTGGCACGCAAACAGGTGACGTGTGCCACGATGGCCGTCATTGCTATTGCGTAATCAAGTGCATACTTTTCACTAGAAAGGCACAGAGTTTAAATGACACTAATCCTTGTTTCACATAAGCTTGCCCCGTATCGCTAAACAGTCACATGACCTTATCACCTCTCATTGGCTGCTATTGTAGTATAGACTGTTGTGCGGTAAAAATTAGTTCGTTATTTAACATGGTAATATATCTTTATATGTTGGAAGAGAATTGTCAAATTTATATTTTCGTAACTGTTTGAATTAAATATATTATGCAACAGAGTTGATTTCTCTGAAATGCATGTTAATTCTTAAACGAAGTAAAGAGGAGGTTCCTTTACTCTCAAGCACATGGCACGATATCACGTGATTTAGCGGTAGTGATGACATATTTGTTTATATGACTTTTATCACTGACCTTGTGTTGAACTGGATTAGTCATATATCGCCATTCGAAGCTGTGTTGTGCCGAGTGCGAGAGCTAAATTATTTTATTGATCGTTTATTGCGCGTGTACTTATTATATGTAAAATGGCAGAGTCTACCGCCAGGTTTTCGCTGAAGTATCGCAAGGTAAAACCTTTAAAAAGCGGCGAAAAAAGAATTGCGGTGCATGTGTTTAATGCACTCACATAGAAGAATCCGTCTTTGTCAGTGAGAGAAGTAGAACAGCTGTGCTCTGAACTTACAAGTGTGTTAAATGCGCAGGAACATAGCGACGTTAATTTGAGATAACAGGAAAACTTACAACTCCAGGGGCGATATTGCTGTGTGGCGAAGACGTTATTTAAGGACAATCAGTTCGCACCGGGATACAAATCGCAAAATATACTAACTTGACGAGACTTGGATGAATGAAGGAAACACAAGTATGGCGTGACCGATTTTTAAGACTGAAATACAAACATTTTTGCAAGGTATGTGTACTGGTTTTAAAAAATCCCAGTGAAAAAGGCCGAAGGAATTTCATTATAAACTTGTGTCAGTTTCATTTCTCATTCATTCATTTTCAACTTGCTCAGTTTCATTATAAACTTCTTTTTTATTTACGTCCTCCAACGTTAAGTCACATCGGACGATGAATGAGTTGGGTGAAATGATGCTCAAGTAAGTCCACGGTCCATGGAGCTTAGAGTTACCCGACATTCGTCTTGAAGGATAAAGGAAAACCCTGGAAAAAACCTTATCCAGGTAAATTACCCTGACCGAGATTCGAACTCGGGACCTCTTGAACGTGAGGCAGACGTGCTACCATCTACGCTACCGAGGCGGGCTTATTTTTGCATGCCTTCATATCCTTGTTTGTATAATTTTATCTCCTGGCAGTTATTCTGACATTTACTGCAGTTTTAAATGTGACGGGAAGGCACTGCCTATGGCCCATGGCACGAAAGCATTAGCCAATTAGGGTGAGGGGAGAGGTAGTTGCACGCGGAATGATACATGTCAGCGGGCCAAGGTTATATGAAACAGATTAGGAAATATTAGTTGATGTAGCGAAAATGTTGGAGGGCTCATGTTGGCATTGTGAGTGAAACCTGTCTTACACACCATAATTGACTTTAGCCAAAACTTAAGCAGAGAAAAGTAGTTCTATGGAATTAACATGTCTATTACTTTTCTTTTGTTATACAATAATTGTTAAGCAGTGCAAATTATTTCCCTCATGATGTTAAAGGCATTTAAATGTTTTTTGTACTGTATTCTGAAAAATAATCGTCACCATGTATCCAAAAATTGCACTGAAATTCTTTACAATGTATATTGTGACGTAGTCATAATGACACTCCCATAATTTACACGATTGCTATCTTTGCTGGGTTCTTTTTAAATATTAGTTCTTCAATATTCGGCTGTAAATTAAGTGCATAAAGAACATATTGGTGCTGTTCATCCAAAGCGCTACTGGGAAACAGGCTCTTGTTCAATGTCAATATGGCTATACAGTTGTTTACATTGCTAAGTAGTTACAAATATGGCCAGTAATTTTCTTGAAAAAAGATGCAACTTTGGAAATGTGTGTACAAATCCAAACCACGAATTCCTGAACTGCGCAAAGGAGTGTTGGTTTAAAAGTTTATAGGCTCCAGTATGAACACACATTGAAGTGCGTGCTTAGAGTGAAGCTCATAATGTATACAATGTTAGTAAGACACATCATAACTATGTTTAATCATTGTGAAGAGAAAAGAAAATGACAAAGAAAATAAAAAAAAAAAAACTTGTTCTGCCAGTCGACAATTAAACATTGGCCGTTGCATATATAAACCACCACTGCACTGATAAAACTTCCACGCGACTATAAACAGAAGCAACTGGTTCAACTAGCTGTGTTTACCTCTATGTTGAAAGTATCAGGAACGAAAGAAAGTGCCGTCCATCCCGGTCCTATTCTAGGCCAATAGAATAAATAAGGTGCTAGTACAAATAAAGCAGCAGGAGAAAAAAATACAATGGAGATCCGGTGATCGAACCCGGGACCTTTCACAGGCAAAGCGAACGCTCTACCACTGAGCTACATCCCCTGATATCCGTTGTAGTGTACCATTAATATTATCTTTTCTTGTTCAGGCTATTTTCACTTTTCCTTTTCGTAAGTGAGAAATTTGAAGAGGAAAAAATAAATATATAACATTCATAATTGTTACTTTTATTCTATTACCCTTTTGTTGATGTAATCGACGTTCGAAAATTATGATAACGGGGCGCGTGGAAATACTTTTCCTAACGTTAGGATTACAAATATATTGGCCCAACGTGGGGCTCGAACCCACGACCCTGAGATTAAGAGTCTCATGCTCTACCGACTGAGCTAGTCGGGCTTATACCGCTCATGACCTATTGTAGTATTCAAGACTATTGAGGTACCGACTTGTTTGCTTTCACTTTGATACACACCAATTAGTACAAGTCGGGTTTGTCCGGCTTGTCCTCTCCCTCCAAATTGAAGCGCTGCAAGTGTTCGGAGGATATTGTTTTCCTTGTTTCTTTGTTTTGGGCGGTTAACATTCTTGGTACCCAACGTGAACAAACTTTTGAGTAACCCAGTTGTTGAATAATCGTCCTCACACTACCTTTACTGAGGGAGGTAATGCGACACAATTCACCTGCTGTTACCCGGCGATCACCACGAATTATGTCATCGATTCACTGAATGTTGCATGGAGTCACTGCAGTCACCGGCCTGCTACTTCGCTTTTCATCTGCCAGTGGTGTTTGACCTTAAGCTTCGTTACAGCGACGAACCCATCGTTTAACATCCACGTCTGACATCTACCGTTGCATCATCATACACATTTTCTAGCCTTTCGTGAATGCTAATTGGCGTATCACCTTCCGCAGTCAAAAATTCAATCACAGAACGCTAATACATAATGTCGATGTCAGCCATTGTGCAAGAGGATGCAGTGCTGGCACCTGTTGACTTAGGAAGTTACTACTGCAGGGGCTGGGGAAGAAAGTTTGAGGAATTACGCCAAATTCAAAGTTTTGACATAACTTACCTATTTAAGGAAACAAGAAATAGGAGGCATTACTTTCTGACCCACCCTCGTAGATCTACTATCTACAATTTGTTCCTCTCACGGGATGTGAGGATTTTGGCAACTCTTGGGTTTCCTGAGAAAGATTACTAGTAGAATTTCAACATATCAACAAGAATTAGGGCTCTTATAAAGCATATTCTTGGGCTAGCAATGATTGCTCGCAGTACATTATTGGATTACATATCCATTGTAGGTTTATTTCTCTCTGACTCTCTGTTCCTCTCAACATTTAAAGAGGATTTGACATGTTACCAGGGAAGGTTAGACTCAAACAATTTTACATACATTTGTAGTCAAAAGTACGCAGTGTTATACAAGGCGATATTTTCAAAGATTATATCAACTGACTATTCGTGAAATATGTAGACGTCTCTCTTCGCGTCTATACATTTCCGACTCACGGTTTATAGAAGAAAAAGCGATGGAGCCCGAATAGCTCAGTCGGTAGAGCATTAGGCTTTTAACCTAAGGGTCCAGGGTTCGAGTCCCTGTCCGGGCATTAATTCTTTTTTTAATAAAAGGGAGATAAAGAGTCACTATGCGTGAAGGATTTATATAGTTCGCATCATAATTACGCCTCTAACTTCGAAGTTTTTGTCAATTTTTGAGTTGTTAGGAAGAATGAAGACTCTTATTCTACAGTGCCAGTTGGCAGTAAGAACATTCTCCATAGGAAATGTATCAAATGACAATAAGGAAAGTTACTTGTGGCCTCTATAAACCAGCTACGTCTCTTCTTCTTGTGTTTACTCACGTTGCACTATACTGGAAGAATATGAGAATTAAAAACAACACACGACTTTGTGGGTTCGAAGAATAAAAAGTGCTAGTTGCAGAAATTCAAAATCTTATTTATTTCCGTAGAAATACACTCTGTTTAATCCTTACAGTAGCAGGATTACGTCACATACACAATTACAATCTACCAAGGTCGTTGACTACAACAAAGAGCTCCTTTTCAAAACACACCAGTTTCAATTATAACTCTCGTTACGCTTCTGTTTACAACTACCGATGGGGTGTCGCGATCTCTTATAACGACCAGCTTATCAACGACCAGCTGGATTAATACGTATTTACGCCTAGCTTCTGATTCAAACCCTAAGACTCTGAGATTAACAAATTCATGCTCTGTCGACTAAACTAGCAGGCAATTTTTTTCAGACTTTGGAAGCTCAGTAAACTCGTGTTATACTGTGTCAGTACCAAACCGATTCACATGGGGGCCAAACTTGTATGATTAGCGTGTGTTTAGTACATAACTAGTGGATTGGCTCATATTTTGTGCATTCTCGGTACCGTAGTGATTCAGTGACGATTTGTATGCCTTGGGATGGTGATGGTTTTGGTTATTGTAGGTGTGTTGTTGTTTCCGGTGCATAATCCTGATATTTTCTGTTGGATATAGCAGTTCAAGTGTAAAGCTTTAGGAACTTCAGAATAATAACAAATATAAGTGGAAGGTACGTGGTTCAAAGCCAGCAAGAACCATCCTCTGAGTTTGTGGTTTCTTCCAAGATTTCCTAAGTCGCCATAGCAGACAATTGACGAGACGTTTCCTTCAACTTAAGCCTCGATATTTCTTTGCTGAACTTATTTTCCAAATTATCAATTTCATATCCCATATCGCACCGCCTGTGGTCGGCATAGTAAGAACGGACATTATTGGTACTTAAAAAAGAAAACAAATTTCGAAACAACTGACTCTGTGTCAAAGAGAAACGGAAAACATCAATGTACAGTGTTATCAGAGGAAGAGTTAGACGCCATAGACGCATGTTTTGAACGTTCACTAACCAACTAAATCCCAAATCATGTGGTAATTTCAGAATCTTCGGCTCATATAGCAAATAAAAATTAAAACCGTATATAAGTGTACAGAGTCCTTGATAAGGTGCCCCAGTATCACGAATGCATTATACAGAAGATGAGAAATCATTGAGATAAGGTAATTACTGCTGGAATATGGCCCAATCGCTCCCCTGATCTAACAGTGCGATTTTTATTTTGGGTTTAACCTGAAATACGAAGTTTACGAGACAAATCCTCATACTTGTAATAAATAAAACAAAATATTAGAAATGAAATCGGAAACATTTCAGTGTCCACATTAATCGTGTGAATCAGAATGTGTTCTCCTGATATAATGTTTGTTCAGTGAGGGTGGAACAGTGTTATGCTTTAGGCGAGAGATTTATGTAGGAAAAAGCCCGGCTATCGTACACCCAACCACTTACGGGAGAAATGTCGTGCGCCCGTTGGATTTTAAATGAAGAAACCTGAATTTCTTTCACTACAATAAAACCTACTTAGACGATATATCAGTATTAACAGGTGTAGACCATACGGAACTTACATGGGGATGTAGCTCAGTGGTAGAGCGTTCGCTTTGCATGTGAAAGGCCCCGGGTTCGATCCCCGGCATCTCCATTAGCTTTTTTGCTCATATTGTTTTATGTTGCATTAACAACTGATTTATGTCATATGTGGTGTTACAGTTATTTCAGTTTTGGCTAAAATAAGCCTGTATCATACATCCCAGACATATCATGCTATAGACCGAGTGTATTTAAAAGTTTTATTTTAAATAAATAGTATGTTGGATAGCAATAAAGCTTCCTGAGTATCTGCTGAAGTCCTGCAGACGTTTATGTAGCGGCAATAGAACTTGCCTCCGAGAAATGTCATTATTAAAATCAATGTTGACTCGCATTATGCTGATACAAAGTAAGGTAAGTTGAAATTTTTCAGCGTAAATTGAGGAACAGTTCGTTATCTTTCTAAGTAGCAATTGATGTCCGTTCTTATTATACGCCGGATACAGACGGAACGACAGGTGCTATCAAATTGATCATTTGGAAAATATATTTGTCAACGAAATATCCAAACTTAATAATAAAGAGCTGGGTTTTCGTCTGCCTATTGTGATGAGTGAAGAAATCCTGGCAGAGATTTATACACAGAGGACGGTTCTCGCAGGTGTTGACCCTTCCGCTTATAGTATTATTCATGAAGGTCCTTGGGCTTGAGCTGCCAGATCCAATGTAAACTGTCAATGTAAACAACACACTGACTACCAACATCACCACCAACTCAATCCATACAAACTACATTACAGTAGGTACAGGGAGAATATATGATAGATGAGCCACTCTACTTGTTATAACCAAAATGAAACAAGATATGCGTTATAATGAGTGCTAATCACGCAAGCTATAAGCCCAATGTACAACGGTTTGGAACCCCAAAGGAAAAGCAGTGACAGAACCTCAGTAGGCTGAATAAATTACCCAGCTAGCCTAGTAGATAGAGAATGAATATCATAATCTCGGCATCATAATCCCATGTTACCAGTCTTCATAATTACTATCTGATCGCAAAGGAAAAGATCATATATAAATATAATAGTAATCTCTAAAGTGATACATTAATTATAACAGAACCTAATCATAATTAATTATGTTTATTACTTTTATATTCAAAAGATGTCATTTTAAAAATGCTTATTATATATTGTAATGTGTTGTTGTAGAAAATAGGTAAAATGATCTACTTTATTTATAAATATTTATATACAAAAGGCCACTCAATATTTTATTTGATGTAGTAATACGTGTAATATTTATTATTACTATTTTCAGGTTTATAGTGAGTGAGTGTGTGGTGTTTTAGGGCCCGTCGACAGCTAGGTCATTTGGGCCCGTTCGGGTTTATATTAAAATATTTTTACTTAAGAATGCGATCAAAACTTTCCTTTCTCACACATTGGATTGTTTTTTATTTTTCTATTTCTCCTCTTGGTATACACGTACAAACTTAAGTACGCGTAAGTAAATGAAGCCATGAGTATCTGTTACTGTCATTTGATACCTTTACGACGGATTGTACAATGTCTTGTTTAGCATTTGAAACTAAGATTGACCATCAGAATAAAATTTAGCGTTCTCGTTATCTCAAAGATTGACAAAAACAAACCACGATTAAAATTAGGGGCATAATCATTGTTCCAACTTTACAAATAGTTCCATGAGAATTACTCTTCATTTCCGTTTTTGCAGAAAATATTAGTGCCCGAACAGGGACTGTAACCCTGGACCCTTAGGTTAAAAGCCTAATGCTCTATCGACTGAGCTATCCGGGCTCTTTGACTCTCTATTCTTTGAGCAGGGTAATCAGGAAACTACAGCTGATGTGTAACATGCTACGGGCTACAGGAACAGTCATAGACAAATTATTTATTGTGGGTAAAACTAATTGCTTTTGAACTTCCCCAGTCACATGACAAATCATTTTTAAGTCGTGAGGCAGGAGAGAGTAAGGAAGAAGTAAACCAACAAAGAGTATCTCATTAGACAGTTTACTGGGAGTTGGAAATAGTTTAGAATAGTAAGCTCAAGAGTACATTTTCTAAGAGACCTAAGCCGTGTTAACATGTTACCAATTTCCCTAATGTTCTTATTTAATTTTATTTTCAATAGCTTTTCTCTATTATATCTATCGGTAAAATAGGCTATTTTTTTCTAATACTAATATGCTCCTTGTTCTTTTGTTTTGTATGTGGACGTTCATTTATCGTTTTACAGTGAACTCATAGTGCAACATTGAAACTTTCATTGTTTTGGAAAAAGGAACAGGTTAGTCATATTGCAAAATGAGAATTCGTAAATTGTTTTGTGTATAATTATTTGTATGAAAAGAATATAATTATTTTATTTTCAACAACAGCATAAAAGTACATCTATTATTAGCAATCTATAAAAGACCTTTGAATTATAGCACCAACAACTGCAATTAAACATGATTTTGTTCTATTTACATACCGTCGTTAACTTTTAAATCAAATCGCTGCCTTGAACTGGAACAGCTGCCCATCGGCAAGAATGTTCGCTGTTTACTCCTCAATTTTGTTGTTTTGCAATTTTTTCTTGAGGATTAAATCATTCACACTTTCAGCCACTGATTCATTCTTTTAGACTCTGAAGTTGATAAAAACTAGTAAATGGCTAAATAAAATATCATAGCACTGGAACAAACATCGAACCCAGGGCATTGCGTTTTATTGGCTAGCATGTTTAACACTAGACAACACAGCAAGTCATTAGCAGAAATAATCATAAGTATAATAATATTTTCCGGCCATTACTTTTAACACGTCATTAAAAGAACTGCACTTCAAGTAGAATGAAGACAAAAATGGTGTAACAGTTATTTTGAACTGTTCCATTTCAGTCACAGTTTCCAAATGTGCACCAAAGTAATCATTGTGGTATTTTTGTACATCAATTCCAAAAATATGTGCTGGTCGAATAGACTACGTTGTTATAATCTGTCTGTGAGTAAAATGTGCCCTTCTCTTTAACGTAAATGATAGCGCGTTTGCCTCACGTTGAAGAAGTCCGAGTTCGAATATTGACCAGGATCAGTTATTCGAATACTGTTCATTTTCGTGGTTTACCCTTATCCTAAAAAGTGAATGCATCATGGACCCTGGGCTCATTTGAGCATCATTTCACCCATGTCATTCATCGTCATATATGACAACGCTGGATGAGTAAATTAAAAATGGTCAGGTAGCAAGTAGTAAGTTGACGTGTTGCCATATTGGTCATAATATAAAACGTCTATTTCTACGTCTGTACCGGATCTTTTGGGAGTAAATGACTAGAGGTAGGCGGCGTTCACAGCTGCTGCGCTGTGAGGTTCTGCACATGTGGACATAGTTGTTTGTCATTTTCTGCAAAACGATACTAATGATTGTTACATTAACAAATAAAATGTGTAGGTTGAAGATAATAATTACAATTATCGTCTTTATTTTCAAGTTCAAGCAGGACAAACGTTTTCAAGTTATGCCCTAGTCCAGAGCTTTATAAGTAAATGGAAACAACGCAGTACATCTACTCCTTCAACATGTAGCAGTGGCGTACAGACGTAAGCCCGGCTAGCTCAGTCGGTAGAGCATGAGAATCTTAATCTCAGGGTCGTGGGTTCGAGCTCTACGTGGGGCGAGTTTCTTTTAAATTTGGTACTTAGGAAACTATGTCTAAGGCTACTATTTTCAAATTTCGCTAATAGCGATTGGATTAATAAAGTAGCGAAATAAGGACATAAGAGGTTAGGTGCTTTAGCTACATTAGAAGCCGCATTTTTTCTACAAGCCGCTTTCCTTATGCTTTGGTTAGCTTAATTAAAGTTCGGCCAAATTATGCGAATGTCTTACATTGCAAACACGTCATGCTCTAAACGCAGTGAACTAGCTTTATTAACTTGCATGCTACCATTGTCGGGCTTCAAAAAAATTGATGTTTTAATGTTTACGCAAGTTGAGAACTTAAAACTTCAGAGCAACTTTATGTATGAATGTGGGCCAAATATTCCTTTCTAATCTATTTTTGTAGCATCAGAGAAATCATTCTTATGCTCAATGACACTAGTTTTTTTCTTTAAATATATCCAGTAAGAATTGAAACATAACTTCAGAAGTATTGATTGGAATAAGGAATGGAATACACGAGTATATTAAGGTAACCGGTATAAACACATGAAGCAAAGAAGAAGAAAAAATGAACATTTTACAGGAAAATTAATAGGACCAACAGACAGTGTACATATACATACTATATATATTGTCGCGAAGCCGTTATCTATGATAGCGCGGCTAGTGTACACAAAGAGCCGGCAGATAAATATAGCTGAGATAAATGACTTGCCGGCATAGATTAAGTTACCCTTCCGGAAGGTGATAGAATATTCGGTTTCTTTATTGTTATGGAACAGTCTCGAATTTTACCATTGAGATACTCGCCAAAAGTCAGTCGTGAGAGTCGCAAGCAGTAAACAGCTGAGCTGATGTTGTAAACAGATGCAATCAGAACACTGTTATTGTCATCGACCTTGGTAGATTATGTTGTGTATGTGACGTAATGTTGTTACATGAGAATTGAACAGTGTATTTCTACAGAAATAAAGTACATTTTGTGGTAGGATTTCTGTCCGTAGTTAATTTCTCTCCGTCTTAATCAGCAACACGTTCGGGTGCGATATGTAGCAGGAGTTCTATATTGAAGATGGGATGCACGTTGACTGTTTCGAAGACCAAGTCGAGAAGTCAGATATAACAGGGTTAATTCTTTGTATTTTGAGTTGTTTCTTGATAATTGTGTTTTATTAAATAAGAGCCATGCGACATCTAGTTTTCAGGTGTGGTTCGGAATAAAGTTTCGGAGAAGTCAAATTTTGTAATAATTTAATTGTATTATATGGATTACATTTTACTTGAACTTCCTTTCCTAGTCAATTGCAGGTTACCTCCAACATATCGATAAATTCTTACTTACTTGATAAATAGCTTCTGTTAATTACATAAACTTCTTGATCCTGCACAACTATTCATCGCTCACCAGATTACAGAACATATCTACCAATATTATTGAATTTCCGTAACTATCGTTACTCCTATATTAATTTTGTGATTGGCCGATTTAATGCTACGTCACCACATTACGTCATACAATTATTACTACGGCCAATCACAAAGTTACATATATTTTTACACATTTTTATTTATAAATTTATAAATATTTCACACTTTTTCTAAATATAAATGGAAACTACTAATAATCATTTTAATCGTTTCAATTTGGAATATCTTCAACTCTGACTTTTAATTCTCCGAACCCGCAAAGTCACAGTACACTATATATACCCTCACACCATTCGGTATATACTGCTCCCTGAAGAATCCGAATTCTGAATAGAACGGATCACTATTTTGAAAATGCCAAGCGTAGTCGTTGGCGAAACATCGGGACACTTCATTTCTACTGGACCAAGACCCACAAGCCGCAAAGATAGCTCTGCTCTTTATGAAAGTCTCAGCAAATATTCGCCTACAATTGTTTCAAGTTCAAAGCTTTAAGTACCACAAGAAAGTAATCTCCTCGGTTCAATAGCAGCCAGAACCATCCTTTGTATATGAGGATTCTCTCAGATTTCCTCAGTCCTCTCAGCTGGAGTTGTTGAGACTATTTCTTAAACATAGGTCTGGATGTTACTTTGCCAAGTTATATCTTTTCCAAGTTATCACTTCATACCATGTATCACCAACCTATCCTATTTGTGTCAGATCAACCCACTGAACACTGATTTTGATAATAAAACTTTTGGAAAACATGTATTTCAGTACTTCAGTAGGTGCTCAAGTAGTTTGTTATCAATCACATAGTTTATTAAAGTTAAGTTCACCACGTTTATAGCATGTCGTATCTGTAATTTATGATATTCGTGTATTTTCTCGGCAATCCTATGTAATGGAAATTTTTCCTACTTTATTAATAATATGTATTTTTTTACAGGTATAAAATTATATTTAATAATAAAATTGCTATTGTTTTAAATTAAGTTAATATGAGTTGGTATCATAACCAATTTCTTAAGTAGAAATTAATTGTTCTTTCACACTAGCCGTGTGTAGGAAGCACTATGAAAGGGTAGAGCCAGACTGACAAATTCAATGCCATAGCCGGGATTTGAACCACGGATCTTCTGGTCTCCGTCCAGCCACTCTAAACCATTGAGCTGCTATGACCAACGTGTTAACATGACATAAATTTAATGGTTCAATTTAATGAATCCGTGGTTCAAATCCCGGCTATGGCTTTGAATTTTTCAGTATGTCTCTACCCTTTCAATTTCTTAAGTGTTAGTAAATAATAAGAATATCTCAAAGACGTATGTGATGCAGCATTTTATGTGGCAATCAGCGAGTCATTATGCATAAGAATAGGCTTATTTTGTTTCGAGTATAAGAACCATGTTCCCCAGTGTAATTAGATTAGAATGTCATTTTGTATATATAAGTACGCGGAAATCAATTTATCCATCAAAGCATCTAATAAACTTGGGAAGAATTTGAAATAGAAATTTGCAGTGCACTTCATTATACAGAAATCACTTCTTTTAAGTTCAAAGAGATAAACTAAAGGATAGTCCAATAAGCGAATCGCTGACAATATATTTGAAATTGCATGCTATTTCTAACACAAAAAATGTTAGACTGGCATATAGTAATAGATCAGTTCCAAGAGCAATGTAAGCTGTGACGAAATAAAATGAATGCAGATGCCGGGGATCGAACCGGGAGCATTACACATGCAAAACGAACGCTCTAATACTGAGCTACATCCCCAGATGTACAGTGCTATATACTGTTAATATTAGCTTTTCTTTTCTGGCCCATTGTAACTTTTCCTTTTTTGTAAGAGAGGAATTTGAAGAGAAAAATAAATAAATAAATAACTCTTACCTTTATTTCATGCGGTTTTTGTTAAAGTAATCGACGTTCGAAAATGATACCTGCGGGCTTCGAAATTCTTTCCCTGATGTTAGGACTTAAAATGTATTCGCCCAACGTGGGGCTCGAACCCACGACCCTGAGATTAAGAGTCTCATGCTCTACCGACTGAGCTAGCCGGGCTTTGAGCGAACAGGCCTTTACTGCCATAGAACGCGTTTACTTTCACTCGACGTGCACAGTCTAGTTGGTCTCGACATGATTATGGAGACTTAAAACTATTTCTTGTATTCGTCTTCAACGTATACATTTACTCTCTGTTTCATATAACCTTGCCCAGCTGAAATGTATCACTCCGCGTTCAACAACCCTCCCCCTCGCCCTAATTGGCTAATGCTTTCGCGTCATAGGCCATAGGCGGTGCCTTCCCGTCACATTTCGTAATAATTGCCGGGAAGATAAATAAAATCAACAAAAATCATACAAATAAAGATATGAAGGCATGCAAAAATACAAGTTTATAATGAACTGAGCAAATTGAAACAGAATGACTGAGCAATGAAACTGAAAGAGTTTATAATGAAAGGCCTTTGGCCTTTTCCACTGGGATTTTTTAAACCAGCACACATACCTTTCAAAAATGCTTGTCTTTCAGTCTTAAAAGTCGTGTCACGCCATACCTTACTTTTCGTGTGTTCTTCGTGTATATTTAGCGATTTGTATCTCGGTGCAGTGTGGTTGTCCTTAAATAGCGTCTTCGACACACAGCAATATCGCCTCTATCTTTTAGCACATTTTTCTTGCCTCTTTTTTCATTCACAAATCCCAGCTGTATAAGCAATCTGCTGAAATTTGGTAAATCTGCATCCTCATTTACAGCAGAGGAAATGTTACTTATGTTAGTGAGTTCGTTTCTAAAGAAAAACTACACACATGACGACGCACAACACTTTTCACGTATTTTTTTCCGAGCACGCACTTTTGTTTATTCCTGCTTTTGCCTGGAGTGGTAAGTTTTCCTGTTTCCTCAATTTCATGTCGCGATGTTCCTACGGATCTAACACTCACACCTGTAACTTCAGAGCTCATCTGTTTGACTTCTTTCACTGACAAAGACGGATTCTTCTCTGAGTGCATTAAACACATGCAACACAATTCTTTTTTCGCCTGTTTGTAAATAATTATCCTTGCGATACCTCAGCGAAAAACTTGCGGTAGACTCTGCCATTATACATATAATAAGTACATGAGCAATAAACGATCAATAAAATAATTTAGCTCCCGCACTCTCGAATGGCGATGCATGACTAATCCAGTTCAAAACAAGGTCAGTGATAAAAGTCTCATTAACAAATATGTCATCACTACCGCTAAATCACATGCTATCCTGCCATGTGCTTGAGAGCAAAGGGACCTCCTCTTTAATTCGTTTAAGAATTAATACGCATTTCAGATAAATCAACTCTGTTGCGTAATATATTTAATTAAAACAGTTACGAAAATATAAATTTGACAATTCTCTTCCAACATATAATGATATATCACCATGTTAAATAACGAACTAATTTTTATCGCACGACAGTCATAACCACAACAGCAACCAATGAGAGGTGATTAGGTCACGTGACCGTTAAGAGATACTGGGCAAGCTTACGTGAAACAAGGTATAGGTTGTCATATAAAGCTCATTTGCGCAATTTTAGAAGAGAAAAAAAGGTCACGAAACGTATGCGGCACATGCAGATGTCCTTTAAACCAGTGCCTCCTCTAGTCGTCACCTACCGGAATATGGTGAGCAGAATGCAGGTTGATAGGGACGCATGCGTGGTTTAACTTATTAACATTATTAAGCCTGTTAGAAGACACACACTTGGGCTAGCTATGCTAAACTACTTGCAACACGCAGTACACTGTTCGATGAGGTAGCTGTTTAAGGCTCATACTTTGTGCCGCCCCCATAACTTAAAAATGACTTATCATTTGACTGGGGAAAGTAAAAACCTATCTCGTGACTGGGGAATGTAAAAACCTATATTTTAGTAGTATAATGTATAACGGTATTTACAAAGAACATTATAGCTACTGAATTGGTGAAAGAAATTTCGGGTCCGTAGTTCTCTGATTCACCGATTCATAGAAAGAAAGGAAACACAGAGCTCGGATAGCTCAGTCGGTAGAGCATTAGGCTTTTAACCTAAGGGTCCAGGGTTCGAGTCCCTCTCCGGGCGTTTGTATTTTCTTTATAAAAACCATGAAAAGGGTGAGCCTCAGAGAAAGACTTGTACAGTTAGCAGCATGATTACGTCTCTAACTTATATTTTAGAAAGCTTTGTGCTGTTAATTAACTCTCGGAAAGATATCAAACAACAGTAAGAGCAGTTACTTCTAGCCGCTATAAAAGAGCTTCACTTACATTATTTTGTGCATGCTTGATTGAGAATTAAAAGTGAGACCAACAGATGATACAATGTCATTAACTGTTCTAATGAAAAGCTGAAAGCATTTATGGTAAACCTTATAATAATTATTACAAAGAATAATCTTTACATATAAAATAGATCATTATTTCTAATTTTCTTTTCAGCATATTTAAGTCATTGGTAAAGAATGACAATGACAAACTACAAATGATTATAATTTGATTCTCTTATAGTTAAAATATCATTTTGGAGGCTACCATTATGCTTGGATTGGACTCGATTGGATTATGGTGCGCAGGTTATTCGGCACTGCGACCAGTCTTGATGAAGGGAAGAAGGATGAGGCGAAAGGAGACAGAGGGTGGCTGTTCCATGAAGCCACGATAATGCAGAGGGTTGGGTCGCCGCACTTTCCTAGTTACCATTTTGTTTATATAATCTTATTCTTTGCATCCAGCTGGATTAATACGTAACTATGGAATAAAATGAGCACTTCTAACGTGAGACATTGAAGTTCCGCGATTAAGAGAATCATGCTCTAACGAATTAGCTAGCGAGGCAGTTTGTTCACACTTCGGAAGTTCAGTAAAGTCGTGTAATACTTCATCACAATGGCCCCAAACCGTTTTACACGAGGGTGAACTGTATAACTGGCGCTTATTCAATGACAGTTTGGTACATAACAAATGGATTGACTTATATTTTGTATATTTTCAACACCGTGAGCTAGCTGTCTTGCAGGGGGTGAGTTGTGCTGTGTTCGTGGTCAGTGTGTTGTAGTTTCTGGTGCATTATCGTGATAGTTTACATTGGATCTGGCAGTTCAACCTCCTAGTTGTAGTACCTTCACGAATAATATCAAGCACCATAACCCAAAGGTACGCGTTCAAAACGAGCCAGAATCCTCATTACGTGTATGATGTTCAATAAATCGGTTGCTGGGTGGAGAAAATTAATGGGGATGCCGCGGATCGAACCGGGGCCTTCAACATGCACAGCGAACGCTCTACCACTGAGCTACATCTTGAAGCGCATTTTGTGTTACACCAGTTACACATATTAATATATTGTCTATGTATGTTTTCTGTTTTCTCTTCTTGATACAGGACAGACTCCTGTTCATTTATGGTCATCAAGGCCTTATGCCATTTTAAGTGTCGGCTGAAGGAGCCCGATCCACGAGGGTGGGACCCAAAAGATACCAGATTTTTGTCCTAAAAACATTATTGATGAACCTTTTTACAAAATTACTTCAGCCACCTTCAAAATACTCTCCGTTACATACGATGCACTTGTCAAGTCTCTTTTCCCACTATTGTGGAAGTATGTTTGGAACTCTTCAAGTTTGATATTGTCCAGTGCCCTTTGCAAAGCTGCTTTTACCGCCTCCACATCGCCATAACGCTACCCTTTTAGCGCTTTTTTCATTCGTGAAAGTAGGAAAAAGTCGCACGGGCTAGGTCCGGCGAATACGGAGCGTGCAGAACGACAGACCACCTCTCAGATGACAAATAGTGGGTCACTCGTAAGGCCGTGTATGCTGGAGCGTTGTCGTGATGCAGAAACCACTCACCTGATCGCCAAAGTTCCGGACGTTACCTCCTCACATCCTCTCGCAGACGCCTTTAAACATCCAAGTGAAAGTGCTGGTTAAAAGTCTGGTAGGTGGTACGAATTCCCGATGCACAATTCCACGAACATCAAAAAAGAAAATGATCATCGTCTTCAAATATGACTTCACTTGCCTTGCTTTTCTGGTCTGGGAGAGTCTCCTTCATTGTGGTGAAGTATGCGCTGGTCGTATAGAGTTCGTTATTAGATTGTGTCTGCCCGCCCCTATAGCGTAAATGGTAGCGCGTTTGCCTCACGTTGAAGAAGTCCCCAGTTCGAATCTTGACCAAGATCTTTTATCCGAATATTGTTCCTTTTCGTGGTTTACCCTTATCCTGAAAAGTGAATGCATTATGGACCCTGGGCTCATTTGAGCATCATTTCACCCATGTCATTCGTCATCAGATATGACAACGTTGGATAAGTAAATTAAAAATCGTCAGGTAGCAAGTAGTAAGTTGACGTGCTGCTATGTTGGTCATAACAAAACGTATATTTCTACGTCTGTTCAGGATCTTCTAGAAGTAAATGTCTAGAGGCAGGCGGCGTTTACAGCTGTTGCGATGTGACGTTCCGCACATGTGGACATAATAGTTTGTCATTTTCTGCAAAACGACACTAATAATTCTTACATAAAATGTGTAGGTTTAAATAGTAATTAAAATCATCGTCTTTATTTTCAAGTTCAAGCCGGACTAACGTTTTCAAGTTATGCCCTAGTCCAGAGCTTTATGTATAAGTGAAAGGAAACAACGCAATATATCTACTGCTTCAACACGTAGCAAATACATACAGGCTTCAGCCCGGCTAGCTCAGTCGGTAGAGCATGAGACTCTTAATCTCAGGGTCGTGGGTTCGAACCCCACGTTGGGCGGATATATTTTAGGCTTGATGATATAAAAATTATCCCAAGTGCAATCATTAACATTAAATATCATTGGTAGCATTGATATAAACGTAGTAATATAAAATTTACAGTCGTGAATGGAATTGCTTTATTCTAAAAATTCTTATATTAGCAGGAGCAGCATACATAGACAATAACTGAATCGTTTATTTCAGAAACCACCTAAGTGCGCTTTTTCAACTTTCGGAAAACTAAAGAAAAACTGTTTTGCAGCTTAAGTATAGGTCTAGTCTTCTTCCAATATGTTTTTTACCAAATCAAAAACATGCTATTGAAATAATCTAATCTTTTCTTATTTTTTCTTCCTTTAAGATTTTGAGTCATATTTTTTTTTTAAAAAGTTGTACTTAGTTTTTGATAAATAAACACAAACACAATAAGCACTTGGGTATGTAGCTCAGTGGTAGAGCGTTCGCTTGGCATGTGAAAGGCCCCGGGTTCGATCCCCGGCATCTACATTAAATTTTTCTCCCATGTTTAATTTGCTTTAGCAGCTGATTTATTCAAAGAGTCGTTTTCCTTATCCTTCGTTTAAGCCATTTCCGTTTCGGCGAAAATATGGTAATGGTACGTTATGCTATAAGCGGAGTGTGATTAACATATTTACTTTTCTATAAGTTTAGTGGCAGGTAAGAGTCAAACTTCCTGCTGTAATGCAGGCAATATGTATTAAATGATAATTTGGAGGTTTAATGCTTGAAGGAGAAGAAAAATAAGACATTGGAAATTAATTGTTCTTTCACACTGGCCGTGTGTAGGCTAAATTGTGGAAACGACGTTTCCAAAAAATAAGACACTTACTAATTTGGGATTTCACGAGCAAAAGCTAGAACTTTAAGTCGCCCAGCGTAGGGCTCGAACCCACAACCCTGAGATTAAGAGTCTTATGCTCTACCGACTGAGCTAGTCGCGCTCCTGAGCTGGTGCTCGTCTTTTGTTTATAATAGAAGACAATACTGTTTTCAGTAACGGTATGCGGTACTAGAAATGCCGCCTTTTAAAGGTTTTGGTCAAACTGTTTAAAGCGTTTTAAATTTAACACTGTGTTGCATAATTAATGCTGGCTTGTTTAAACAATTATTATATATTAGTTTTAAGGGTATTCGATTTCAGCATGAAATTTTATATCCTTTTAAATGTTTCAAAAAATGAAATTTTAAAAATAGTATATTTTAAAATATCTGTATCGTTTATCGATCCAAACCCATATCGAACCAAATAATTTTTAAATATTATCGTCAGATAGAAATAAACAATTTTCTGTACGTTGTTCTTTTAAAATAAACAATTCCAAAGCACTTGGCAACATAAACATTATTGTAAAGTTCTGGAATATGAATGAAATATTTTCACTAGAGCTAAATAAACTACATCTTATGTATTTTGTTTTCAAGGACCAAGTAAGTATAGAGAAAACTTGCTAAGTTTGAAATCAAGCTATTTTGTGTTTATTTTATAATGCATATCGATCCATAATATTAAAAGAGTAAATTTCGTTGTGATGTTCACTATACGTGTCTACCCTTGAGTAGTTAAAAAAACTTTCATACCCCTGGTGGGACTCGAACCCACAATCTCCGGTTTAGGAGACCGATGCCTTATCCATTAGGCCACAGGGGCAGATGCTGCAAGGATCAAATGAAATACTTGTAAGGAAGTATTCACCTTCAGTGTCACAGAGCTTGTCTTCGTTATCTTGTTTACAAAAGACCGAAATATTAGTAACATGGCGTACAGTAAGTGAAATAGAAATAGACAACTTGGAAGTTGTGTGTCTGATGTGAATATCTAGCCAATTAGTGTGTACGTAAATGTAAATTGACACTGCATCCGTCAGTTTTGTCACTTGCCACAAAGAGATTTTGATTCCCCCTTCTTTCTTTCTTCTTGTCACAATATTCAGTCAAGTTATATATTATTTTTCGCACCTGACGTTTTGCTGCCAGAGAATATGATTGCATCTAAACAGATATACTGGACTCGCCGTGTATATGCGATAGGCTCACGTAAACAACTTTGTTGTTAGCATATTTTCCGGTACGCTTCCACGCTTTGCCATATCTCAGGCTAGTTCCGTTCTGCTGTAAACAATAAGGCGAAGCTGACTCAACTTGCCACGTGTTAGGCGCTATGTGCACGCACATAAGTTTCGCAACACTAGCAGTATGTATAGCAGCGCTAACTTCTAGACAATAAATAAATGAGGAGCTTCATATCAAAGTTGGACAACTCCACTTTTGCTTTAACAGGAGAGCCGTAAAACTATAACTACAATACTATTCTCGGTATAATGCTGAATATTTTTACATCATTCTTATATGCCTTATGAGCATCTCTGTATGTTCATTTATAAATTTAAATAAATAAATATTCAAGTTTAAATAGTGGAGTTAGTCGTCTTTGATGCCAAATTATAGAACTGTCCTTTTTGGAACCCAAAGAAGGCTATTTTTCATCTGGAACTGTCTACTTTTGAAACCATATTATTATGATCACGATATCATTAGTATTTTTGTATATTTTACCTACACTTATGAAATTCTTGAGGGATTTTTAACTCATGTATTGAATTACATATTATTATGCCTAACGTACTGCAAAAAATGGAAAAAATCAATCATACAAAATAAAAATATTTCTTGAAATATTGAACTTGTATGCTTTTGAACAAAACTGACATATTTTGTATTTAGTCTGATATCTTAAAAAGAACAAAGTCATCAAAATCCTCACTCTCCAGCTCAGTACATTCACAATGGCCACAGTTGTCACTACTACCAGCCTCTTCACTTTGGTCCATGAGGTCTCGGTACCAGCGTAAAAGGACTAGCTCTTGCCAGTTATCCCCAAAGTGCTTTGCTAGAAGATTCTGAACATCTGCTATTTTCTTTGGGTTAACACTACAGCCTACGGAGATTGTTGCAGGATTGAGTTCAAGAGGTAACTTGGACTTCTTTGTTATTGACATAAGCTTGCCAATATTATTATTGTATGCCTACTCACCAGATACCAGCACATTTCTCTGGTTCTTGGAGGATCTGAGTATGAAGCTCTTGCATCTGGAAAGCGGAAAGTGGAGGCTTTGGGTTAGCTAGACAACCACCTCAGCTTCTTGTCTCCAGTCAAGTGCCGTCCAATCCTTTCCCGGAATCTTCGCTCGTCCATGCTTAGAGAAGATTTAATGGTATTCCAACACATCTATTATGGTGATTTTCTTTCGGAACTCTTTTTCAAGTAAACAGAAAACTCTGTCCGCTGGAAGATACGAGTGCCCAGTGACAGGGAAGATTAACTCCAAGGACTCTCTCTCTCTCTCTCTCTCTCTCTCTCTCTCTCTCTCTCTCTCTCTCTCTCTCTCTCTCTCTCTCTCTCTCTCTCTCTCTCTCTCTCTCTCTCTCTCTCTCTCTCTCTCTCTCTCTCTCTACTCCCGCCTCGGTAGCGTAAATACTAGCATGTCTGCCTCACTTTCAAAAGGTCCCGAGTTCGAATCTCGGTCAGGGTGAGTTACCTGGATAAGGTTTTTCCGGGGTTTTCCCTTATCCTGAAAGAAGCATGTTGGGTAACTCTGAGCTTCATGGACCCCGGACGCATCGAACATCATTTCACCCACTTCATTCATCGTCCGATGTGACTATATGTTGTAGGACGTAAATTACAAAAAAAAAAAAAAGCAATTACTCTATATTCCTATAAGCATGCTTTAACCACCAAAAGGAGCATATAGTCAGCATATTTACGTTTTTGTTTTGGCTTGTGCAATCATCTGCGGCCAGTTGGATCACTTTAATTTCAGCAAGGTCTTTTTTTTTTTTTTTTTTTTTTTTTTTTTTTTTTTTTTTTTTTTTTTTTTTTTTTTGCAAATTGTTCTCATAACTCACTGAAAACAGCAGAGGCGACTTGATGTGGTGACTTCTGCATTTCATTTTCACACCAAGTGTAAATGGAAACAGTTTTTGTATTTAGTGGGGCTGACGAAGATTCATTTATGACAGCAATTTGGGAAGAGTAAGCTTCTTTTGCATGTCAAAAGAAATGGTGTGTGACACTTTTCTTTCCTCTCGTAAGTGGTTGAAAAATGCATTTGCTTGTGAGACGTGCAGTTTCTTTTTTGCCTCCATTTCCGCCATTGACGTCTCATCTTCTTCTTGATCAGCTTGCTTCAACCTCTCTTGCAGTTCAAGGCAGAGAGAACCAACATCCACTACAGGTGTTGAGAAGCTAATATTGAAGTGTGTGTTGAATATGTGGTGAAAATACGACTCCTTAACCTTCAACGTTTCGTCTGTTATGCTGGTGTCACACATTTTAAACATTTTTCTAATGCTCAGATCTGAAGGAAGATACATTCTCCTACTTTTGCCTTTGCCATAGTGGGATTCCACATGCTTAAAGGTTTTAATAAAGGAAATAACTGACTCCTGTTTATCATTGTAGGTATGAGTTTTTCTATCTCAACCACGTTTCATGAAATATAAGAGAACCGTCTCTCTTAAAACGTTGTAACACCCCTAAAACTCTTTGCTTTTATGTTTAGAATACCTAAAAAGTTATTTCGACACACTTGCACATTGTTTTTTGCACCATCAACCACAAAGTACTGATCTTGGAGTTCCATTTTCTTCACAACGTCTCCTTGCTGGCTGTACTTCTTTGCAATATTTCAAAATGAAACAGTCTTGCTTCTCCTTCTGTTTAGATTAGTAGTACCTAAGCAGTATGAAGTCTATTGACATCACTCATTGTTAGCAGTTGAAATCTTTGCGGCTGTTTCTATGACCACAAGTTGGACATATTGGCAATCCTTTGGCAGAATACTTACAACAGACAAAAGCCCCAACATTCATTATCAAGTAAAATCATGAAATTAAAAGGCTACGTGTGAGATACAGTTTAAGAATAATATAGCTTTGTCCTAACTTCACTGGTTAAAACTACATGTGATTCAGTTTTATGAATGCACAAGAACTAAACAAATTACATCTGCTAATAGGTATAATAAATAAAAAGAGGATATCACTGAAATCCTTAACCAATGTTATTGGACTGTACTGAAATCATACAGGAATTACTCACCTGGCAATCTTTTATTTTGTGAGTTTCCAATTGGACTTGTTAGTTTTTCCCTTCCTTGCTTCTTTTGCGGCAACTTTTTCCACTTAAACTTCACTTTCTTGCTAATATTAAATTCTTGAGGTCAAATCAACGAAAAACTTATTCACAATCCACACACGACGCAATTGAGTGTTGCTTTAAAGGTTTATAGGCTCCAACATTGACACACATTGAAGTGCGTGCTTAGAATGAAGCTCATAATGTATACAATGTTAATAAGACACACCATAACTATGTTTTATCATTGTGAAGAGAAAAAAGGACAAATAAAATAAAAATATTTTTTTTTCTGCCAGTCCCAATTAAACATTGGCCGTTGCATATGTAAACCACCAATGCACTGATAAAACTGCCAAGCGACTATAAACAGAAACAACTGGTTCAACTAGCTGTGTTTACCTCTATGTTGAAAGTATCAGGAACGAAAGAAAGTGCCGTCCATCCCGGCCCCATTCTAGGCCTATAGAATAAATAAGGTGCTAGTACAAATGAAGCAGCAGGAGAAAAAAAAATAATGGATATGCCGGGGTTCGAACCCGGGACCTTTCACATGCAAAGCGAACGCTCTACCAGTGAGCTACATCCCCCTGGGTTAGGCTGCTTATTGTGCCTTCCTTATTTAATAAAAAATGATTTTGTAAATTGTAAGGATATCAAATTAGTAACTAATTCTTATTGTTATTTCAGTAGTTAATAAGTGATGTATAATACCAGATGGGCATTCATAAATGTGTGATTAGAGTCTACTTTAGTTAAATTTTTCCACATAGGTAATAAGTAGAGCGGTTCATCTTTTATCAGCTAGAGGTATTTCCGGTATTGTAATCCAGCGATTCCTTGTATGCATGGAGGTGTTGGGCTGTTGTTGGGAACACTTAAACCAAAACCGCCTGGTTTTCGATTTCGGGAGCTCCTTAGACTGCTTGATACTGAAATGCCCAAGATGTATCCTAAGGGGGAGAGGATATACCCTCTTTGGTTGTGCAGAGCGTCCCACGTAGATCTGGGCACGACTAAATATGATAAATCTACCATGTCTATGTCTAGTATCCGCAAATATTTTTTACAATTTTTATCGCGATATGAGGACCATTTTATAATTTATACTGATGGTTCCAAGAGCTCGAATGGTGTTTGTTGTGCTTACGTGTGTGGAACCGAAACGCATACATTCGGATTCCACACTAGCGCTTCCATTTTTACTGCAGAGCTTTATGTAATATACCGGGGTATTTTACACGTACGTCGACGAAAGTAGGGGAACTGCTTAATCCTGAGTGATTCCCTCAGTGCACTTCAAAGCCTACGGCAGCTGTACAACTACCACCCTATTGTGCAGCGTATACAGAATGCCCTCCATGTTTTACACGCTTCCGGCGTTAGCGTGGTGTGTGCATTGATCCCTGGTCACGTAGGCTTGCGAGGGAATGAAATGGCGGATTTAGCAGCCAAGACGGCTACCACGAAGCCCAGGGTTCGAGTAACATCTGTGACATCGGAAGATTTTAGGACTTTGATGTGGACAGCTGTGCAAATCTGCTGGCAGGAAGAGTGGTCCACTCTCTGCAGCAATAAGCTTAGATCTGTGGAAGAACTTCCGATTCCCTGGGTTACCTCCTGCCGTTCATCTCGTCGCGAGGAGGTGAGTTGCCTCGGTTGCGTATTGGGCACTGCTTTTTTACTTATAGTTTTCTTTTTAGAAAGGAGCCTGCTCCAATGTGTCCGTTTTGCAACGAAGCTTTATCTGTCCGACACGTGCTGCTAGAGTGTTTTTGCCTAGCACACCTTAGGACGTCTCTGCAGCTGCCGGCCTGCTATGCAGAAATGCTAGCGGATGATAATAAAGTAGTGGCGAAGGTTTTTAGACTCTTTTCTAGGTTAGACTTTAGGATTTAATGAAGAGAAGTTTTGGCAGTTTAGACTTATATTTCTGCTTGTTTTTGTAGTATGTTATGTGCATGTATTTTTTGTAAGTGTATTTACACTTATAGTTTTAGATAAATTTATATCTGGCTTTTGCCATGACTAATTCTTTAAAGAGCGCTGATAACCTGTACAGTTGAGCGCCCTTATACACATCATCGTCGTCATCATCATCATCATCATCATCATCATCATCACAGATGAATAGAATAGAATGGAATTCTACAGAGCCGATTCGGCACTTCGACCAGAGATCTTTTGTATCTTTTCCCCAAGTGGGGCATCCCGTGAAGGAAAGATGGGGTGAGACGAGACAGTGAACGGCCGATCTCAAGGAGTCACGACGGTGCAGCGGGCAGAGTCCCTTTACCAGCTTGAATGTCCCCGGGAGAACAGTACAGCCGGCATCCCTCCTATCGTGACCCCAAAACAGTCCACAGTCCGGCTTGGAGAACAAAGGCCGCCGCCTCTAGAGCTGAGAATACTCCCAGCGGGCTTGCACAGCCGTCATTCCGGCGACCGCGTTCCTGTAACAGTCCAGAATGCATTCTCGGGGACTGGAGACTGTCCAACCAGAAAACAAAGTTGTTTACTAAGAAGCATATCATCCTGCCATGCAGCGCTGAGACACCCGCCGACACTTCTATCCTGAAACAGACCACGAGATAAGAGATGATGTGAAATGATATTGGACGTGAAATGGATGGACAGGAAATTCGGGAGATGTAATTAACTACTCAGCATTCTCCTGGCGACATGGGAAACCCTGAAAATACCCAAGGATCACGTGGTCCTGTCGCGGGAATCGAATCCGTGTCTTAGAATGCGAGCAACAGACGCGAGGTCCGCGGAACAAAGTAAGTCTAAGCTAAAACCATCCTCTGTGTATGAAGATTTTCTAGGTATTTTCTCAGTTCGCATAACTACCAGATATTGAGGCTTTCCTTAAACATTGGTCTGGACGTCTCCTTGCCCAACCCCTTTCACTAAATTATTATTTCGTATCATACATCGTCAACCTAACCTCTTTGCTGTCTGAGTGAACACTGATCGTGATAACACAATTTTCCGAAAACAGTTTATATTGCAGAATTTCAATAGATGCTCGAAATATGTTACTATTACCAACCACACAATTTTTTAAGTAAATTGACTACGTCTATATGTCGATACTGTATGACATACACGTAGTTTCGCCGAAACTCAAATAAGCTAATCGAAGGATAAGGGAAGCGGCGCGTAGAATAGATCAGTTGTTAAAGCTACAAAAGCATTGGGAAAATGAGTAATGCAGACCCCAGGGCCGAACGGGATTCTTTCAGCTGCAAAGCAAACTCTACCACTGAGCTACATCCGCGGAAGAGCCTTATATCACAACACAGTTTATACTAGATTTTAATGTATTATCTATGAACGGTTTCCTTTTTATAAAAGAACTTGCAATCTAAGTATCAAACAAACAGCATTCATAATGGTTATTGTTAATGTCAGTATTATAGCAATGGATGAGAGTGAATAATGATAATGGTAGCCGACGTAAGTTACTAAATATAAGACTTAAAACATATTCTCCCAACGTGGGTCTCGAAGCCATGTCCATGAGATTAAGATTCTCAGGTTCCACTGACTAAGTTAGGTAATTTTATGTCAACAATAATTTTAATTGTGGTTGGGCACACTCATTAAATACAATTTTTATAGCGGACTCTAAAATTAAATTGCTGATAAATCTTACGTGATGGAAAACTTTTCTAATTTGTTTAATAATATGCATTTTCTGTACAGGCATAAAATATTATTTAATAATAAAATAACTATTACTTTACATTAAGTTAATATGAGTTGGTATCATACCCCTTTTCTTAAGTTTTTGTAAAATAATAAGAATATCTCATAAAACGTATGTGATACAGTATCTTAAGAGGCATTTTTGGAGTTTTCCAGCCATTTTGCATAAGAATTGGCCCTTTCTTTCGGGTATAAGAACCGTGTTCCCTAGTGTAATTATATTAGAATGTAATTAGATATAAGTACGCCGAAATCTAATTTTCCTTCAAACCATCTAACCATCTTTGGAAGAAATTGAAATAAAAATTTGCGTAGACGCTTTATTATACAGAATTCACTACCTTTAAGTACAACAGGGATAAAGTGAAAGATAGTTTAGTTCCTAATAAACGAATTGCTAACGATGTATTTGAAATTTCATGCTATTTCCAAAATGATAAGCAGAGTGGCACATAGCAGAAGCATCTTAAGCAGTGACGAAATAAAATGTATGGAGATGCCGGGGATCGAACCCGGGGCCTTTCACATGCAAAGCGAACGCTCTACCACTGAGCTACATCCCCAGATATACGTTGTGGTATACCATTAATATTACCTTTTCTTTTTCGAGCTATTTTCACTTTTCATTTTTGTAAGTGAGGAATTTGAAGAGGAAAAAAATAAATATATAACATTCATAACCGTTAGCTTTATTTTATTACCCTTTTGTTGATGTAATCGATGTTCGAAAATTAAGATAACGGCGCGCGTGGAAATACTTTTCATAACGTGAGGGCTTAAAATATATTCGCCCAACGTGGGTCTCGAACCCATAACCCTGAGATTAAGAGTCTCATGCTCTACCGACTGAGCTAGTCGGGCTTGTACTGCTCATGTTCTATTGTAGTATTGAAGACTATTGAGGTACCAACTTGTTTGCTTTCACTTAGATACGCAATAATTAGTACTAGCTGGGTTAGGACTCAGCTTGAAAGTGTTTGTCCGGCTTGGACTTAAAAGTGAAGGAGGCATCATCTTCAACTTAAACATTTTGACATGCAGAATTACTAGCGCCTGTTTGCAAAAAAAAAAAAAAAAAAAAAAAAAAAAAAAAAAAAAAAAAAAAAAAAAAAAAAAAAAAAAAAAAAAAAACCTAAACAATTGCGGCCGCATACACATAGCATACTACAGCACGGCAGCTGCATCTACGGCGGCCTCCTTCTAGTCATCCTTTCCCGGGACATGTTTAGCAGGATGTAGAAATTGACACGGCATACTATGGCCAATAAGCGTGTATAGTATACCACAGGATAGAAAATCTCCGAGGGATGAGACGCTGGGGGGTTGGAAACGGTTCGTTCCTACATCCTCCCCCGACAGGTTTATGACACGCCATACCAGTAGAGTCTGTTTAGTGAACATGTGTGCACGTCGGCCGCTGCCTTTGACGAACCCTTATAATCGTTTTACAACACTGACCCTCTTTCTCCCAGTCCTTTCTGCAAGGTTGCCACCTTTCTCGATACGTCATGGGTATCGTACGAGGTTTCGTCTAAATAAATTATATTATATCCATTACTGCGAAACTTATTTTAGTTTTGACATTATATATATATATATATATATATATATATATATATATATATTCGAAGTGCGGATTTTGAAACCCAGCTCCTTTAGGAGACCGCGCAAAGTGCAATGCTCCTAAGGAAAATCACAAATTTCTTGCAAATGTGCAACCAATTCTCCTAAGGTGGGCGCTCTCCCTTTTGCTTAGAATCTATAAACTTCTCGACGAATTAAATCGCATCTTAAATTATCTACTTTAGAGAAACGTTTCCTTTTGTTTTCACACTTGATCGGTGTCTTTGGTATTCCTTTCGTCACAATATTGCTTACTGTATTTCTGTGAATACCCAGAATTTACCATCAGGTTCATTGCACGACCGCTTACCAAGATCATTTGTCAGCACATATTTAAATGTGTTCAAAACAAGCGCTTGAATTTGCTTAGAAACATTTCCCGTTATAACTTTGTTTTTGAGTCTTCTCCAATAACATAACTCGGCCCAGTTATTCACACTTTTGTTTTCACTTTGATTATTTTCACGTGACTGAAAGTTATCTACTAATTCATTTGCATTTATCACTGCATTTACCTCCTACGGTCTCTACATCGTGACACACAACGAATTTCTGCACGTAATGAAAAGATCGACTGGAAATTGGAACTTTGGCAACTGAGACTCCACGTGGAGTAAACATGCGACTCTCACTTCGAGAAAATCAGGGTTGCTATTGGTCCTCAACGACAGTGTTCCATTTCTGAAGTGTGGAGATAGATTTATGACGGTCATTAGTGGGCGGGAGGGTAGCTTCCTTTGACTGCGAACTGCACACGCGTTAACGAAACAGACTCTACAGTTACAGACCATTCAAAAATATTCTTACGGCTTCTACCTTTGCGAATGAATCTTCATGGTTTCGGTTTACAGAGTGAATAGGACGCATGCTTTTTATGGTTCTCCTCCTTGTGTAGCATGCGTTCTCTGTCACACACATTCGCTGTTCTTATCCCACTGTTCTAGGGGGCGCATTTCTTTCAGGGAGCTTCTTTACGTTGGTGGACAGTACATCGTCAATTCCCGCTTGCTACATGACGATCCGGATAGTTGCTCCCAAGTATGTTAGTGGATCTACCTGAGGAGAACCAAAATATCTGTTTACATTATTGGCTTCACTCTAACTGAAAAGCAATAGTTATTTTAGAATGACCTGTTACAAATAATGGTAGGAAAATATTATTATATTTATATTGTTATTGTGTTTGATCAGCTCCGTGACATATTCAGTAAAATAAAAGTTGCAATGTAGCAAGTGAAATTGTGATCTTCTCATTGGAGGCTTAGAAATGAGGACCATATTTAAATTAAAGAAATGGTCTAATTTACCGATAGATATAATAGAGAAATGCTACTGAAAAATATATGATAAGGAGATTAAGGAAATTGGAAAGTCATTTAAGAAATATAAATTGAAAAAGGTCATGAAGTTATGCAAGAAAATTATATCCACTATACCGCTTCCGTCTTAAGAAACACACTTTTTGTATTACTCCGCGCCTAGTGCCCAACCTGACAGACGACACATTACATTATATTCAAACAAGTTGTATGTACAATAGTAGCTTACCAGTAGGTTGTGTTTTGTAGGGTTTGTTCGCGGAAATTGCTCACAGGAAAGTGTGCTTCTTAGGACGGTAGGTGTATGGAAGTACCGCAGGGCTCTGACGATAAAACGTCTGGATGTGTTCTGTACTCTGAAGGGTAAAGGGGGGACGACCGAACATGGCAGCTCACGTGATAGATCTACTATCTATAATATGTTCCTCTCACGGGATATGGGGATTTTGGCAACTCTTAGGTTTCCTGAGAAAGATTACTAGTAGAATTTGAACATATCAACAAGACTTAGGGCTCTTATAAAGCATACTCTCGGGCTAGCAATGGTGGCTCGCAGTACATTATTGGATTACATATCCATTGTAGGTTTATTTCTATCTGACTCTCTGTTCCCCTCAACATTTAAAGACGATTTGACATGTTACCAGGGAAGATTAGATCCAATCAATTTTACGTACATTTGTAGTCAAAAGTACGCAGTGTTGTACAAGGCGATAATTTCAAAGAAGATTATATCTACTGACTATTCGTGAAATATGCAGACGTCTCTCTTCGCGTCTATAGATTTCCGACTCATGGTTTATAGAAGAAAAAGCGTAGCAGCCCGAATAGCCCAGTCGGTAGAGCATTAGGCTTTTAACCTAAGGGTCCAGGGTTCGAGTCCCTGTCCGGGCATTAAATTTTTTTAATAAAAGGGAGATAAAGAGTCACTATCAGTCAAGTATTTGCATAGTGCGCATCATGATTAAGCCTCTAACTTAAAAGTGTTTGTCAATTTTTGGGTTGTTTGGAGGAATGAAGGCTCTTATTCTACAGTGCCAGTTGCCAGTAAGAACATTCTCCATAGGAAATGTATCAAATGACACTGAGTAAAGCTACTTGTGGCCCCTATAAACAAGCTACGTCTCTTCTTTTTGTGTTTACTCATGTTGCACTTGTGTGTATACTGAAAGAATAGTACAATTAAAAACAACACAAAGCAATTAGCAAGAAATATTTTGTAATATTCTTAAGCAAGGCTGTTATAATAACAACCAAAAGGTATTACTGACAATTGTTTTAAGAATTACTACAGTAGATAAAATATTATGACATACAAACTATTTTCTACAACTGATATAACAATATTGTGACTTTGTGAGATCGTAGAATTAAAAGTCCAAGTTGCAATAATTCAAAATGTTCTTTATTTCCATAGAAATACACTCTGTTCAATCCTTACAGTAGCAGAATTACGTCACATACACAATTACAATCTACCAAGGTTGTTGACTACAACAAAGAGCTCCTTTTCAAAACACACCAGTTTCAATTATAACTCTCGTTACGCTTCTGTTTACAACTATCGATGCGGTGTCGCGATCTCTTTTATATACCTGCATTGATAATTCTAGACTGTTTTGTAACAAACAAGAAACCGAATGTTCTCTGTCAATCAAGATGTCACTAGAATGTTCCAGTTATCTCACTTTATTTGTTTCGGCAGACCTTTATCTCCGGCTATGTTTATCAGTTCCTTTGTGTTCACAAGCCGCGCCATCGCGATAACGGGTTCGCGACAGTATATAGCAAACAGAATAGTATTTGTAAAGTACAACAAGCTGGACCAACGACTAGCTGGATTAATTCGTATTCACGAGATAAAATGAAGGCGCCTAGCTTCTGACTCAAACCCTAAGACCCCGAGATTAACAAATTCATGCTCTGTCGACTAAACTAGCAGACAATTTTTTCAGACTTTGGAAGCTCGATAACTTCGTGTGATACTCTATTAGTACTTAATCGATTCACATGGAGGCCATAAATTTTGTGATTAGCGCGTGTTCTTAGGCTCATATTTAGTGCATTCTCGGTACCGTAGTGATCCAGTGACGATTTGTATGGCTTAGGATGGTGATGGTGTTAGTGATTGACAGTGTGTTGCTGTTTCTGGTGCATAATCCTGATATGTTCCGTTGGATCTAGCAGTTCAAGTGTAAAGCTTTAGGAACTTCAGAATAATAACACATATAAGTGGAAGGTATGTGGTTCAAAGCCAGCGAGAACCATCCTCTGTGTATGTGCTTTCTTCCAGGATTTCCTAAGTCGCCATAGCAGACAATTGCTGAGACGTTTCCTTAAACTTAAGCCTCGATATTTCTTTGCCGAACTTATTTTTTAAATTATCAAATTCATATCAGATATCGCACCGCCTGTGGCAGGTATAGTAAGAACGGGCAGTATTGGTACTTAAAAAAAGAAAACAAATTTCGAAACAACTGATTCTGTGGCAATGAGAAAACGGAAGCATAAATGTACAGTGTTATCAGAGGAAGAGTTAGACGCCATAGATGCATGTTTCGAACGTTCACTAACCAACTAAATACCAAAATTAGCATATCATGTGGGAATTTCATAGTTTTCTGCACATATAGAAATTAAATTATTAACTAAAACTATATATAAGTGTACAGAGTCCTTGATAAGGTGCCCCAGCATCACGAATGCATTATTGTGAATGACTTCTTTCCTTAGTGAATGACGGTTTAACTGATCGTCAAACAGTCAGTACTGGGACTCTGAAAATCCACATCGTGATCAAGGAATCCCTCTTTAAGATCGGAAAGTTGGAGTTGGGTGTACAGTTAGCGTTAGACGCATAATCGGTCCAATATCCTATGAGCAGACTGTAAATGCGGAGAGGTGCACTTTGCCCCCCCCCCCCCATTTTATTATGAACTGAGAGAAGATGAGAAATCATTGAGATAAAGTAATTACTGCTGGAATAAGACCCAATCGCTCTCCCAATCTAACAGTGTGATTTTTACTTGTGGCTTTAACCTAAAAGACAAAGTTTACTAGACAAATCCTCATACATTGTAATAATAAAAACAAAATATTAGAAATGAAATCAGAAACATTACACTGCCGACATTAATCGTGTGAATCAGAATGTGTTCTCCTGATATAATGTTTGTTCAGTGAGGGTGGAACAGTGTTATACTTTAGGTGAGAGATTTATGTAGGAAAAGGCCCGGCTGTCGCACACCTAACTACGCACAGGTGAAATGTCGTGCGCCCGTTGGATTTTAAATGAAGACACCTGAATTTCTTTTACTGAAATAAAACCTACTTAGACGATATCTTAGTATAAACAGGTGTAGACCATACGGATCTTACATGGGGATGTAGCTCAGTGGTAGAGCGTTCGCTTTGCATGTGAAAGGCCCCGGGTTCGATCCCCGGCATCTCCATTAGCTTTTTGCCCATATTGTTTTATGTTGCATTAACAACTGATTTATGTCATATGTAGTGTTAAAGTAATTTCAGTTTTGGCGAAAATATGCCTATATCATACATCCCGGACCTATTATGCTATAGACCGAGTGTATTTCAAAGTTTTATTTTAAATAAATAATATGTTGGATAACATTAAAGCTTCTTGAGTATCTCCTGAAATCCTGCAGACGTTTATGTAACGGCAATGGAACTTGTCTTCGAGAAATGTCATTATTAAAATCAATATTTACTCGCATTATTCAGTCGTTATCAGTCGCATGTTATCAGTCTTCATAATTACGTATTAATCCAGCTGATCGCAAAGGAAAAGATCACATATATAAACATAAACATATAAAAAAAATAGTAGTCTCTAAAATGATGATACGTTAATTATAGCAGAATTTAATAATAATTAGTCATGTTTATTACTGTTTTATTTAAAAGATGTCATTTTAAAAATGATTATTATATATTGTAATGTGCTGTTGTAGAAAATAGGTAAAATTATCTACTTAAATATTTATAAATATTGATGTATAAAGGCCAGTCAACATTTCATTTAATGTAGTAATACGTGTAATATTTATTATTAATATTTTCAGGTTTTTATTAAAATATGTTTATTTAAGAATGCGATCAAAACTTTCCTTTCTCACCCATTGGGTTGTTTTTTATTTTTCTATTTCTCCTCATGGTATACACTTACAAACTTAAGTACGCGTAAGTAAATGAAGCTGTTTTATTGCTGCCATGAGTATCTGTTACTGTCATTTGATACAGTTCCGACGGATTGTACAATATCTTGTTTAGCATCTGACGCTAAGATTGACCATCAGAATAACATTTACCGTTTTCGTTATCTCATATATTGGCAAAAACAAACCACGATTTGAATTAGGGGCATAATCATTGTACCAACTTTACAAATAGTTCCATGAGAATTACTCTTCATTTCCGTTTTTGCAGAAAATATTAGTGCCCGAACAGGGACTCGAACCCTGGACCCTTAGGTTAAAAGCCTAATGCTCTACCGACTGAGCTATCCGGGCTCTTTTACTCTCTATTCTGTGAGCAGGAAACTACAGCTGATGTGAAACATGCTACAGGCTACAGGAACAGGCATAGACACATTATTTATTGTGGGTAAAACTAAATTGCTTTTGAATTTCCGCAGTCACATGACAAATCATTTTTAAGTCGTGAGGCAGAAGAGAGTAAGAAAGAAATAAACCAACAAAGAGTATCTCATCGGACAGTTTACTGGGAGTTGGAAATAGTTTACAATTGTAAGTTCAAGAGTACATTTTCTAAGAGACCTAAGCCGTGTTGACATGTTATCAATTTCCCTAATGTTCCTATTTAATTTTATTTTCAATAGTTTTCCTCTATTATATCTATCGGTAAAATAGGCTATTTCTTTCTAATACTAATATGCTCCTTGTTCTTTTGTTTTGTATGTGGGCGTTCATTTATCGTTTTGCAGTGAACTCATTGTGTAACACTGAAACTTTCATTGTTTTGGAAAAAGGAACAGTTTAGTTATATTGCAAAATGAGGATTGCTAAACTGTTTTGTGCATAATTATTTGTATGAAAAGAATATAATTATTTTATTTTCAACAACAGAGCATAAAAGTACATATATTATTAGCAATTTAAAACAGGCTTTTGAATTATCGCACCAACAACTGCAATTAAACATGATTTTGTTCTATTTACATACCGTCGTTAACTTTTAAACCAAACCACTGCCTTGACCTGGAATAGCTGCCCATCGGCAATAATGTTCACTGTTTACATGTGTTATTACTCCTCAGTGTTGTTGTTTTGCAATTTTTTCTTGACGATTAAATCGTTCACACTTTCAGCCACTGATTCATTCTTTTAAACTCTGAAGTATATAGCGACTAGTAAATGGCTAAATAAAAGATCATAACACTGGAACAAACATCGAACCCAGGGCATTGCGTTTTGTTGGCTAGCATGTTTAAAACTAGACAACACAGCAAGTCATCAGGAGAAATAATCATAAATATAATATTTCCCGGCCATTACTTTTCACACGTCATTAAAAAAAAAAAAGGACAAAATATTGTAACAGTTATTTTGAACAAAATAACAGTTATTTTGAACGGTTTCATTTCAGTCACAGTGAACTTTCCAAATCTGCATCAAAACGATCATTGTGGTATCTTTGTACATCAATTCCAAAAATATGTGCTGGTCGAATAGACTACGTTGTTATAATATGTTTGTGAGTAAAATATGCCATCCTCTCTAGCGTAAGTGTAGGTGCGTTTACCTCACGTTGAAGAAGTCGCGAGTTCGAATATTGTTCATTTTCGGGGTTTACCCTTATCCTGAAAGGTGAATGCATCATGGACCCTGGGCTCATTTGAGCTTCATTTCACCCATGTCATTCATCGTCAGATATGACAACGCTGGATGAGTAATTTAAAAATCGTCATTTAGCAAGTAGCAAGTTGACGTGCTGCCATATTGATCATAATATAAAACATGTATTTCTACGTCTGCACTGGTTCTTCTAGGAGTAAATGACTAGAGACAGGTGGCGTTCACAGCTGCTGCGCTGTGAGGTTCTGCACATGTGGACATAATTGTTTGTCATTTTCTGCAAAACGATACTAATGGTTGTTACATAACAAACAAAATGTGTAGGTTGAAGATAATAATTACAATCATCGTGTTTATTTTCAAGTTCAAGCTGGACAAACGTGTTCAAGTTATGCCCTAGTCTAGAGCTCTATATTGGAATGGAAACAACGCGGTACATGTACTCCTTTAACACGTAGCAGAGGCGTACAGATGTAAGCCCGGCTAGCTCAGTCGGTAGAGCATGAGACTCTTAATCTCAGGGTCGTGGGTTCGAGCCCCACGTTGGGCGAGTGTATTTTAAATTTGGTACTTAGGAAAATATGTCAACGGCTACTATTAACAAAATTCGCTGTTAACGATTGGATTAATAAAGGAGCGAAATATGAACATAAGGGTTTAGCTGCATTTTTTCTACAAGCCGCTTTCCTTATGCTTTGGTTAGCTTAATTAAAGTTCGGCCAAATTATGCGAATGTCTTTCATTGCAAACACGTCATGCTCTAAACGCAGTGAACTAACTTTAATAACTTGCGTGCTACCATTGTCGGGCTTCAAAAATTGATGTGTAAATGTTTACAAGAGCAAATATAACGCAAGGTTAGAACTTAAAACTTCAGAACAACGTTATGTACGAGTGTGGGTCAAAAAGTAATGCCTCCTATTTTTTTCCCCTTAAATAAGTAAGTTATGTGAAAACTTTGAATTTGGCGCAATTCACCAAACCTTCTTCTCCAATCCCCTACAGTAGTAACGTCCTAAGTCAACAGGTGGCAGCACTGCATCCTCTTGCAAAATGGTTGTCATCGACATTCGTATTAGACAGCGTTCTGTGATTGAATTTTTGACAGCGGAAGGTGAAACGCCAATTCGCATTCACGAAAGGCTAAAAAAATGTGTATGGTGATGCAACGGTAGATGTCAGCACTTTTAGACGAAGGGTTCGTCGCTGTAACGAAGCTGAAGGGCAAATACAATTGACAGATGAAAAGCGAAGCGGCAGGCCGGTGACTGCAGTGACTCCATGCAACATTCAGCATGTTGCATGTCGATGACATCATTCGTGGTGATCGTCGGGTAGCAACAGGTGAAATGTGTCGCATTACCTCCTTCAGTAAAGGCAGTGTGATGACGATTATTCGAGCAACTGGGTTACTCAAACGTTTGTTCACGTTGGGTACCAAGAATGTTAAAAGCCTAAAACAAAGAAACAAGGAAAACAATAGCCTCCGAACACTTGCAGTGCTTCAATTTGGAGGGAGAGCAGTTTCTGGAAAAAATTGTTACTGGAGACGAAACGTGAGTTCATTTTTTGAACCTGAATCAAAGAGGCAGTCAATGGAATGGTATCACACAACATCACCGAAGAAAAAAAAATCAAAACTCAGCGGTCGGCAGGGAAAGTTATGGCGACAGTGTTTTGAGATACACAGGGTGTGCTTGTCATTTTTTTTTTTTTTTTTTTTGGGAGCAGGGATGCACAATAAATTCTGTCCAATACGTTAGAACTCTCAAAAAGCTGTAAGCATGTCTTCGCCGAGTTCGCTCAACAAAAACCATGGCGGATGTTCTTCTTTTGCATGACAATGCAAGACCACACACCAGCCGTTCCACCACTGCAGAAATTGAGAAATTTGGATGACAAGTCTTACCTCACCCCCCATACAGCCCTTTCCTGGCACCATCAGACTTCCATCTGTTCGGACCAGTAAAGGAAGCTCATCGTGGTATTCATTTTGTAGATGAGGATGTGAAAACGTCCGTGCGTCAATGACTTAGGAAGCAAGACCATGTGTTTTACCACACTGGAATACATGCCCTAGTTTAAAGGTGGACCAAAACTGTGGAAAAGGACAGAGATTATATTGAATAGTGACAAATTAATCATCAATGTTTTAGTTTTCAAGCTATGTAAATTGGATTCAATTTTCTTGGCAATTAAAAGAGAAAAAAACGGGAGGCATTACTTTTGGACCCACCCTCGTATGAATGTGACCTAAATATTCCTTTCTAATCCATTTTTGTAGCATCAGAGAAATCATTCTTATGCTCAAGGACACTGGATATTTTATTTAAATCTATTCAGTAAGAATTCAAATACAACTTCTCAAGGATTGTGAAAATAGAATAGATTACACGATGATATTAAGGTAACTGGTATAAATACATAAATAAATAATAACAATTTACAGAAAAATTAATATGTCCATCAGAGATAGTGTATATATACACACAATATATACACTGTATATACACTCACACCATTCGGTACATACTGGTCCCTGAACAATCCTAATTCCGACTAGAACGGATCACTCTTTTGAAAATGCCAAGCGCAGTCGTTGGCGAAACATCGGTACACTTCATTCCTACTGGACCTCGACCTACAAGCCCCAAAGATAACTCTGCTCTTTATGAAAACCTCGGCAAATATTCACCTAAGATTGTTTCAAGTTCAACGCTTTAGGATCTGAATGAATGAAAAGAATACCACAAGCCAGTAATCTCTGCGGTTCAAAACAGCCAGAACCATCCTCTGTATATGAGGATTCTCTCGGATTTCCTCAGTCCTCACAGCTGGAGCTGTTGAGGCTATTGCTTAAACATAGGTTTGGATACGTGGAAACGTAGAGTCAGAATGAAACATTCAATGCCATAGTCACAGACCAGTGTGAAAGAACAATTAATTTCCATAGGTCTGGATGTTACTTTGCTAAGTTATATGTTCTCCAAGTTATCATTTCATACCATGTATCACCAACCTATCCTATTTGTGTCAGATCAACCAACTGAACACTTATCTTGATAATAAAACTTTTGGAAAACACGTATTTCAGTACTTCAATAGGTGCTCAAGTAGTTTGTTATCAATCACATAATTTATTAAAGTTCTCCACGTTTTTAGCATGTCGTATATTTTCTTGGAAATCTATATTTTCTCGGCAATCCTATGTGATGGAAATTTTTCCTACTTCTTTAATAATACGTATTTTATTTACAGGTATAAAATTATACTTAATAATAAAATGGCTATTGTTTTAAATTAACTTAATATGAGTTGGTATCATAACCAATTTCTTAAGTAGAAATTAATTGTTCTTTCACACTAGCCGTGTGTAGGAAGCACTATGAAAGGGTAGATCCAGACTGAAAAATACAATGCCTTAACCGGGTTTTGAACCACGGATCTTCTGGTCTCCATCCTGCCGCTCTAAACCATTGAGCTACTATGGCCAACGTGCCAATATGACATAAATTTAATGGTTGAATTTAATGGGTCCGTGGCTGAAATCTCGGCTATGGTATTGAATTTTTCAGTCTAGCTCTACCCTTTCAATTTCTTAAGTGTAGTAAATAATAAGAATATTTTAAGACGTATGTGATACAGCATTTTATGTGGCAATCAGCGAGTCATTTTGCATAAGAATAGGCTTTTTTTGTTTCGGGTATAAGAACCGTGTTCTCTAGTGTAATTAGATTAGAATGTCATTTTGTCTATATAAGTACGCGGAAATCAATTTATCCATCAAACCATCTAATAAACTTGAGAAGAAATTGAAATATAACTTTGCAGATGCACTTCATTATACAGCATTCACTTCTTTTAAGTTCAAAGAGATAAACTAAAGGATAGCCGAGTTCCTAATAAGCGAATCGCTGACAATATATTTCAAATTTCATACTATTTCTAACACAACGAATGTTAGAGTGGCATATAGTATAGATCAGTTGCAAGAGCAAGTTAAGCAGTGAAACTATTTAAATAATTATTTAAATCTATATAATTATTTAAATAAGTAAAAAGGAATTATTTAGAATATTGAATAATGCTATGAAAAAGTTATTATACAAAATTTATGAAGAAACGTATAAAAGTTGAATGATGTTGATTTATCATTATGGCGACGGCAAAAATACTAGATAAGCACCTGGACTGGAGGTGATTCTTTATTCATTTGACTTCCATGGTGAAAGGACGTGTGAGTAAGTCCGCAAATAGACGCTCATGTGCAAAGGCACTTCTTGTATGTAAGAATATATGTATCAGTATATTTTACTTGCTGCAACAGAAAAGTGATTATTGGTGAACAGTTAAAAGGTTTGCACCAGAGAATACTTATACGATTGATCTGTGTTAAAAAGGTTCCATTCTTAATAAATCTCAAAGTTTGGAGATTCGTTGGAGAAATTATAAATAACCTTTTATTTAAAACAACGTTATCCTTCCATATCCGCGACCACCCCTGAAAAGAAGAGTCCATGCACATACCAGAGCAACCAAGGAACGACTAGATCGAACTCCCAGAACATCGAAGAAGTCCATCATGATCCAACTTCTTTATACACTCTACATTAGAACATTTTGTTTCAGCAGTGACGAAATACAATTAATGCAGATGGCGGGGATCAAACCCGGAGCCTTTCACATGCAAAACGAAGGCTCTATCATTGAGCTATATCCCCAGATATTCAGTGCGCTATACTGTTAATATTAGCTTTTCTTTTTTGGCCTATTGTCACATTTCCTTTTTGTAAGAGAGGAATTTGAAGAGAAAAATAAATAAATAACTCTACTTTTATTTCATTGGGTTTTTGTTAAGGTAATCGACGTTCGAAAATGATAACAGCGCGCTTGGAAATTCTTTCCCTATGTGAGGACTTAAAATGTAATCGCCCAACGTGGGGCTCGAACCCACGACCCTGAGATTAAGAGTGTCATGCTCTTCCGACTGATCTAGCCGGGCTTTTAGCAGATAGGCCTTTACTGCCATAGAACCGTTTACTTTCACTCGACGTGCACAGATAGAAGACGGTATAGCCTCGGACCAAACCCTATGTCCGAGCTCAGGCTTAGCTTGAAAATTCTAGTTGGTCTTGGCATGATTATGGAGACTTAAAACTATTTGTTCTTTTCATCTTCAACGTATACATTTAGGTTGTCATATAAAGCTCATTTGAGCAATTTTAGAAAAAAAGGGGGGGGGGTAATGAAGCGATTGCAGCACATGCATCTGTCCTTTAAACCACAGTGCCTCCTCTAGTCGTCACCTACCGGAATATGGTGAACAGAATGCAGTTAATAGGGACGCATGCGTGGTTTAACTTATTAACATTATTAAGCCTGTTAGAAGAAACACACTTGGACTAGCAATGCTAAACTACTTGCAACACGCAGTACACTGTTCGATGAGGTATCTGTTTAAGGCTCATACTTTGTGCCGCCCCCATAACTTAAAAATGATTTTTCATTTGACTGGGGAAAGTAAAAACCTATCTTGTGACTGGGGAATGTAAAAACCTATATAGTAGTAGTATAATGTACAACGGTATTTACAAAGAACATTGTAGCTATTGACTTGGTGAAAGAAATTTCGGATCTATAGTTCTCTGATTCACCGGCTCATAGAAAGGAAGAAAATACAGAGCCCGGATAGCTCAGTCGGTAGAGCATTAGGCTTTTAACCTAAGGGTCCAGGGTTCGAGTCCCTGTCCGGGCGTTAGTATTTTCTTTATAAAAACCATGAAAAGGGTGAGCCTCAGAGAAAGACTTGTACAGTTAGCAGCATGATTAGGTCTCTAACTTAATTTTTTGGAAAGCTTTGTGCTGTTAATTAATTCTCGGAAAGATATCAAACAACAGTAAGAGCAGTTACTTCTAGCCGCTATAAAAGAGCTTCACTTACATTATTTTGTGCATGCTTGCTTGGGAACTAAAAGCGAGACCAACAGATGATACAATGTCATTAACTGTTCTAATGAAAAGCTGAAGGCATTTATGGTAAAACTTATAATAATTATTACAAAGAAAATCTTTACATATAAAATAGATCGTTATTTCTAATGTTTTATTTTAGCATATTTAAGTCATTGGTAAAGTATGACAATGACAACCTCAAATAATCATAATTTGATTCTCTTATAGTTAAAATATCATTTTGGAGGCTACCATTATGTTTGGATTGGACTCGATTGGATTATTGTGCGTAGGGTATTCGGCACTGCGACCAGTCTGGATGAAGGGAAGAAGATTGAGGCGAAAGGAGACAGAGGGTGGCTGTTTCATGAAGCCACGATAATGCAGAGGGTTGGGTCGCCGCACTTTCCTAGTTACCATTTTGTTTATATAATCTTATTCTTTGCATCTAGTTGGATTAATACGTAACTATGGAATAAAATGAGCACTTCTAACGTGAGACATTAAAGTTCCGCGATTAAGAGAATCATGCTCTAACGAATTAGCTAGCGAGGCAGTGTGTTCACACTTCGGAAGTTCAGTAAAGTCGTGTAATACTTCATCACAACGGCCCCAAACCGTTTTACACGAGGGTGAACTGTATAACTGGCGCTTATTCAATGACAGTTTGGTACATAACAAATGGATTGACTTATACTTTGTACATTTTCCGCACCGTGAGCTAGCTGTCTTGCAGGGGGTGAGTTGCTACTGTGTTCCTGGTCAGTGTGTTGTAGTTCCTGGTGCATTATCGTGATATTTTACATTGGATCTGGCAGTTCAACCTTAAAGCTGTAGTACCTTCACGAATAATATCAAGCACCATAACCCAAAGGTACACGTTCAAAACGAGCCAGAATCCTCATTACGTGTATGATGTTTAATAAATCGGTTGCTGGGTGGAGAAAATTAATGGGGATGCCGCGGATCGAACCGGGGGCCTTTCAAATGCAAAGCAAACGCTCTACCACTGAGCTACATCTTGAAGCGCATTTTGTGTTACACCAGTTACACATATTAATATATTGTCTATGTATGTTTTCTGTTTTCTCTTCTTGATACAGGACAGACTCCTGTTCATTTATGGTCATCAAGGCCTTATGCCATTTTAAGTGTCGGCTGAAGGAGCCCGATCCACGAGGGTGGGACCCAAAAGATACCAGATTTTTGTCCTAAAAACATTATTGATGAACCTTTTTACAAAATTACTTCAGCCACCTTCAAAATACTCTCCGTTACATACGATGCACTTGTCAAGTCTCTTTTCCCACTATTGTGGAAGTATGTTTGGAACTCTTCAAGTTTGATATTGTCCAGTGCCCTTTGCAAAGCTGCTTTTACCGCCTCCACATCGCCATAACGCTACCCTTTTAGCGCTTTTTTCATTCGTGAAAGTGGGAAAAAGTCGCACGGGCTAGGTCCGGCGAATACGGAGCGTGCAGAACGACAGACCACCTCTCAGATGACAAATAGTGGGTCACTCGTAAGGCCGTGTATGCTGGAGCGTTGTCGTGATGCAGAAACCACACACCTGATCGCCAAAGTTCCGGACGTTACCTCCTCACATCCTCTCGCAGACGCCTTTAAACATCCAAGTGAAAGTGCTGGTTAAAAGTCTGGTAGGTGGTACGAATTCCCGATGCACAATTCCACGAACATCAAAAAAGAAAATGATCATCGTCTTCAAATATGACGTCACTTGCCTTGCTTTTCTGGTCTGGGAGAGTCTCCTCCATTGTGGTGAAGTATGCGCTGGTCGTATAGAGTTCGTTATTAGATTGTGTCTGCCCGCCCCTATAGCGTAAATGGTAGCGCGTTTGCCTCACGTTGAAGAAGTCCCCAGTTCGAATCTTGACCAAGATCTTTTATCCGAATATTGTTCCTTTTCGTGGTTTACCCTTATCCTGAAAAGTGAATGCATTATGGACCCTGGGCTCATTTGAGCATCATTTCACCCATGTCATTCGTCATCAGATATGACAACGTTGGATAAGTAAATTAAAAATCGTCAGGTAGCAAGTAGTAAGTTGACGTGCTGCTATGTTGGTCATAACAAAACGTATATTTCTACGTCTGTTCAGGATCTTCTAGAAGTAAATGTCTAGAGGCAGGCGGCGTTTACAGCTGTTGCGATGTGACGTTCCGCACATGTGGACATAATAGTTTGTCATTTTCTGCAAAACGACACTAATAATTCTTACATAAAATGTGTAGGTTTAAATAGTAATTAAAATCATCGTCTTTATTTTCAAGTTCAAGCCGGACTAAGGTTTTCAAGTTATGCCCTAGTCCAGAGCTTTATGTATAAGTGAAAGGAAACAACGCAATATATCTACTGCTTCAACACGTAGCAAATACATACAGGCTTCAGCCCGGCTAGCTCAGTCGGTAGAGCATGAGACTCTTAATCTCAGGGTCGTGGGTTCGAACCCCACGTTGGGCGTATATATTTTAGGCTTGATGATATAAAAATTATCCCAAGTGCAATCATTAACATTAAATATCATTGGTAGCATTGATATAAACGTAGTAATATAAAATTTACAGTCGTGAATGGAATTGCTTTATTCTAAAAATTCTTATATTAGCAGGAGCAGCATACATAGACAATAACTGAATCGTTTATTTCAGAAACCACCTAAGTGCGCTTTTTCAACTTTCGGAAAACTAAAGAAAAACTGTTTTGCAGCTTAAGTATAGGTCTAGTCTTCTTCCAATATGTTTTTTACCAAATCAAAAACATGCTATTGAAATAATCTAATCTTTTCTTATTTTTTCTTCCTTTAAGATTTTGAGTCATATTTTTTTTTAAAAAAGTTGTACTTACTTTTGATAAATAAACACAAACACAATAAGCACTTGGGTATGTAGGTCAGTGGTAGAGCGTTCGCTTTGCATGTGAAAGGCCCCGGGTTCGATCCCCGGCATCTACATTAAATTTTTCTCCCATGCTTAATTTGCTTTAGCAGCTGATTTATTCAAAGAGTCGTTTTCCTTATCCTTCGTTTAAGCCATTTCCGTTTCGGCGAAAATATGGTAATGGTACGTTATGCTATAAGCGGAGTGTGATTAACATATTTACTTTTCTATAAGTTTAGTGGCAGGTAAGAGTCAAACTTCCTGCTGTAATGCAGGCAATATGTATTAAATGATAATTTGGAGGTTTAATGCTTGAAGGAGAAGAAAAATAAGACATTGGAAATTAATTGTTCTTTCACACTGGCCGTGTGTAGGCTAAATTGTGGAAACGACGTTTCCAAAAAATAAGACACTTACTAATTTGGGATTTCACGAGCAAAAGCTAGAACTTTAAGTCGCCCAGCGTAGGGCTCGAACCCACAACCCTGAGATTAAGAGTCTTATGCTCTACCGACTGAGCTAGTCGCGCTCCTGAGCTGGTGCTGTCTTTTGTTTATAATAGAAGACAATACTGTTTTCAGTAACGGTATGCGGTACTAGAAATGCCGCCTTTTAAAGGTTTTGGTCAAACTGTTTAAAGCGTTTTAAATTTAACACTGTGTTGCATAATTAATGCTGGCTTGTTTAAACAATTATTATATATTAGTTTTAAGGGTATTCGATTTCAGCATGAAATTTTATATCCTTTTAAATGTTTCAAAAAATGAAATTTTAAAAATAGTATATTTTAAAATATCTGTATCGTTTATCGATCCAAACCCATATTGAACCAAATAATTTTTAAATATTATCGTCAGATAGAAATAAACAATTTTCTGTACGTTGTTCTTTTAAAATAAACAATTCCAAAGCACTTGGCAACATAAACATTATTGTAAAGTTCTGGAATATGAATGAAATATTTTCACTAGAGCTAAATAAACTACATCTTATGTATTTTGTTTTCAAGGACCAAGTAAGTATAGAGAAAACTTGCTAAGTTTGAAATCAAGCTATTTTGTGTTTATTTTATAATGCATATCGATCCATAATATTAAAAGAGTAAATTTCGTTGTGATGTTCACTATACGTGTCTACCCTTGAGTAGTTAAAAAAACTTTCATACCCCTGGTGGGACTCGAACCCACAATCCCCGGTTTAGGAGACCGATGCCTTATCCATTAGGCCACAGGGGCAGATGCTGCAAGGATCAAATGAAATACTTGTAAGGAAGTATTCACCTTCAGTGTCACAGAGCTTGTCTTCGTTATCTTGTTTACAAAAGACCGAAATATTAGTAACATGGCGTACAGTAAGTGAAATAGAAATAGACAACTTGGAAGTTGTGTGTCTGATGTGAATATCTAGCCAATTAGTGTGTACGTAAATGTAAATTGACACTGCATCCGTCAGTTTTGTCACTTGCCACAAAGAGATTTTGATTCCCCCTTCTTTCTTTCTTCTTGTCACAATATTCAGTCAAGTTATATATTATTTTTCGCACCTGACGTTTTGCTGCCAGAGAATATGATTGCATCTAAACAGATATACTGGACTCGCCGTGTATATGCGATAGGCTCACGTAAACAACTTTGTTGTTAGCATATTTTCCGGTACGCTTCCACGCTTTGCCATATCTCAGGCTAGTTCCGTTCTGCTGTAAACAATAAGGCGAAGCTGACTCAACTTGCCACGTGTTAGGCGCTATGTGCACGCACATAAGTTTCGCAACACTAGCAGTATGTATAGCAGCGCTAACTTCTAGACAATAAATAAATGAGGAGCTTCATATCAAAGTTGGACAACTCCACTTTTGCTTTAACAGGAGAGCCGTAAAACTATAACTACAATACTATTCTCGGTATAATGCTGAATATTTTTACATCATTCTTATATGCCTTATGAGCATCTCTGTATGTTCATTTATAAATTTAAATAAATAAATATTCAAGTTTAAATAGTGGAGTTAGTCGTCTTTGATGCCAAATTATAGAACTTTTCCTTTTTGGAACCCAAAGAAGGCTATTTTTCATCTGGAACTGTCTACTTTTGAAACCATATTATTATGATCACGATATCATTAGTATTTTTGTATATTTTACCTACACTTATGAAATTCTTGAGGGATTTTTAACTCATGTATTGAATTACATATTATTATGCCTAACGTACTGCAAAAAATGGAAAAAATCAATCATACAAAATAAAAATATTTCTTGAAATATTGAACTTGTATGCTTTTGAACAAAACTGACATATTTTGTATTTAGTCTGATATCTTAAAAAGAACAAAGTCATCAAAATCCTCACTCTCCAGCTCAGTACATTCACAATGGCCACAGTTGTCACTACTACCAGCCTCTTCACTTTGGTCCATGAGGTCTCGGTACCAGCGTAAAAGGACTAGCTCTTGCCAGTTATCCCCAAAGTGCTTTGCTAGAAGATTCTGAACATCTGCTATTTTCTTTGGGTTAACACTACAGCCTACGGAGATTGTTGCAGGATTGAGTTCAAGAGGTAACTTGGACTTCTTTGTTATTGACATAAGCTTGCCAATATTATTATTGTATGCCTACTCACCAGATACCAGCACATTTCTCTGGTTCTTGGAGGATCTGAGTATGAAGCTCTTGCATCTGGAAAGCGGAAAGTGGAGGCTTTGGGTTAGCTAGACAACCACCTCAGCTTCTTGTCTCCAGTCAAGTGCCGTCCAATCCTTTCCCGGAATCTTCGCTCGTCCATG
>CM060954.1:83369091-83514091 GCA_030765055.1 Mantis religiosa
CCAGTGACGTCGAATCCTGTGTTTTTCATGTATAAGCTGAAGAATGGGCGCAGGTAAGGAAGAAGCAATAGGAGTCCGCTTGGAGCAGGTAGTTGAATTTCGCACACAGTGGCATATAGTGTCTGTAAAGTGCTTAATGGCAGCCTCTATGTCAGCTTCAGAGCTAAGTGAGTAAGTGTGGAGCGCTGAATCCAACTGAGCATGGAACTTATCCCATTGTACATAGCCATTAATAAGTCGCGGTGCTGAGGGAAATATGTTCGGAGTGAGTTGAAAAGGTAATTAAGACCGGGCAGTGGTCAGAGTCAAGTTCCGCTAGTGTAGACATATACGCTGGAAGAGGGAGATTCTTGTGAATGCCAATGTCGAGAATGTCAGGAGTATTAAGAGGATTGGTAGGATAATACGTGGGATCTGCAGGCGCCAAGACGGATAAGCCGCAGGTGTTCAATTGTGGTAAAGGCGCCGGCCATTGGGATTAGTAGAATGGCAGCCCCATGACGAGTGTTTGCAGTTTAGATCTCCGAGAACAAGGGTGCTGCTGTTGGCAGGAAAAAGCAAGGAGAAATAAGTGGTATTTAGTTTCCGGTTAGGAGACTTATAGGCGCTGATAACATTGAGATCATTACCATCGGTTGTAGTAGTTTAATTCCTACCACTTCAAGGTCGGGAACGCCAGGTAAAAATATAGAGTGGTGAGTAATGTTACGTCGGATCACAATAGCTACACCTCCAGAGGCTGTTGGAGCAATCCGATCCTGTCGATGGACTGTGTATCCAGGAACAGTAAAGGTTTCGTTAGGAAGTAAGTGAGTCTCACTGATACAGGCGATGTCAATATTATGCATCGTAAGAAAATGAATGAAAGAAGCGCGTTTAGCGCGTAGTCCATTAGAATAGCGCGTTTAGCGCGTAGTCCATTAGAATTCCAATTTAGAAGAGTGAGCCGTCTGAGAGTTAGCAGATTACGGGTTGCCATCATGAGGTACTTGAGAGAAGGAGAGTGAGCGAGCATATTCGGTTAATTGTGGCAGAAACGGTGTAACAAAAATGCGGAATAGCGAACAAAATTTGCTAAAGATGTCAGTGAGAAACGACCAGAAGGAAGACGATGCGCTAGATTCCTGATTTAGTGAAGGGGGAGAAGAGGAAGAACAAGGCTGATGACGAGGAGAGGAAGAAGAAGAAGAAGAAGAAGAAGAAGAAGAAGAAGAAGAAGAAGAAGAAGAAGAAGAAGTAGAAGAAGAAGAAGAAAAAGAAGAAGAAGAAGAAGAAGAAGAAGAAGAAGAAGAAGAAGAAGAAGAAGAAGAAGAAGAAGAAGAAGAAGAAGAAGAAGAAGAAGAAGAAGAAGAAGAAGAAGAAGAAGAAGAAGAAGAAGAAGAAGAAGAAGAAGAAGAAGAAGAAGAAGAAGAAGAAGAAGAAGAAGAAGAAGAAGAAGAAGAAGAAGAAGAAGAAGAAGAAGAAGAAGAAGAAGAAGAAGAAGAAGAAGAAGAAGAAGAAGAAGAAGAAGAAGAAGAAGAAGAAGAAGAAGAAGAAGAAGAAGAAGAAGAAGAAGAAGAAGAAGAAGAAGAAGAAGAAGAAGAAGAAGAAGAAGAAGAAGAAGAAGAAGAAGAAGAAGAAGAAGAAGAAGAAGAAGAAGAAGAAGAAGCAGAGGACCTCACTGCCTGAGAATAGGAACGCTGTTCCGAGGTAGGAGGTGATTCTTGTTGCGGAGACTGATGCGGGCGAGGTTGCCGGGATTGGGAGTGTTGTGATGACTGCTGCGGGTGTATTGGTTGGTGTTGCTGACCTGGTCGCATCTGTGAAGCTGCTGCTAGACGGAGAGCACCTTGTCCTTGAGGTCGCAGGGAGATGCGTTGTTTCAATTCTAGATAATGGGGGCAACCCCGATAATTGGCCGGGTAATCTTGACCACAGTTGACACATTGAGCAGGCGTAGTAGGTAACTTGCTGCACTTAGAGAAATGGTGATCACCAGTACATCGTACACAGCTAGGAGTCAGCTGACAGAAATTTTTGGTGTGGCCATATTGCTGACATCGAGTGCATCTAGCCAATTAGTGTCTACGTAAATGTAAATTGACACTGCATCCGACAGTTTTGTCAATTGACACAAAGAGATTTTGATTCCCCTTCTTTCTTCTTGACACAATATTCAGTCAAGTTATATATTATTTTTCGCACCTGTCTATGTATGACGCGTTGCTGTCAGAAAACATGATTGCATCTAAACAGATATACTGGACTCGCCGCGTCTCACGTAAACAACTCTGTTGTTAGCATATTTTCCGGTACACTTCCAGGCTTTGCCATATCTCAGGCTAGTTCAGTTCTGCTGTAAACAACAAGGTGAAGCTGACAACTGGCCACGTGTTAGACGCTACATGCACGCACATAAGTTTTGCAACACTAGCAGTATATATTGCAGCGCTAACTTCTAGACAATACATAAATGAGGAGCTTGATATCAAAATTGGACAACTCCACTTTTGGTTTAACAGGAGAGCCGAAAAACTATAACTACAATACTATTCTCAGTATAATTTTGAATATTTAAATTCAGAATATTATAATAAAATATTATATAAATGGAATATTATATTCTATATAAATATGATAAAGAGACGAAATATTTGTGTGTATGTATGTAGGTTAATCACAACAACCATTCGACAGATTCTGTTAATTCCTTCTCACGCATATGTAATGCATATTTTGTAATGAAACACAATCACAAAGAGTTTTAGTGGTTCCGATTTTTATTATGAAACAACGACACAAAAGGGAATCCAGTTTTTTTTACAGCGCTACGGTACGCATGCAATGCCAACTCAAAATATATTAATAATCGTCAAGTAAGAAAGTTTTGTTTCATCCCTTTGTGTTAATGGTGTAACAATCATTTAATCAAGCTCTTAGTGTTGGAAGGACATGCTAAATAACTGTGCAAAGAGAGAAGATTACTAACATCGTAAATCATTAAGCTGATATTGCTAATGAATAAATGAGAAGTTGAATCCCTTATCTCGATGGTGGCAGGCTATATGCCTTTTATATAATTTAAGTTGGTGGCCTGGGAATACGAAACCTACATATTCACCAACTTCGCCTCTATTTTGCTGTGAGTATGTGTTAACATTTTATATTATGTAAAAACTATGTATATTTTGTGTTATTAAACAACTAAGGACCAAAGAGAAGGAACAGATATTTGAAATTTCACCTACATAATTATATAACTATTTACTCCATTCTGATTGGCAAAACAGCTATCCTACTTGTGAGATACGTACGCAGATTTGTAAAACGGGGAAAACTTCTGTGAAAGGTTAAGGTTTGCGGGTGTCTTTAGTGACAAAAATAAACTGCATTTTTATTTATTTACTATCCAAATACTTTATTTCTATTTTACCCAAAGGTATATTAGGAGTATAGTTTACAAATTTATGAATATAATACAATTTACAAAAACATAACAAACAGTAAAAATCATAAGGAATCATTTAGCTTAAGAAGTATTTTGTTTAAGAAATCCATGAAATATTAATAAGTTTTGTAATTCATCATAATATGTGTAAGTGGTTTTGAGAAAGTTTAACCTAAGGATTGAAGCAATAATTCAAGTTCGTATCTTTCAAAACAGAAAAACGCGCAATCAAATAAAATGTGAGGGACATCCTGAAGATGATTTCCACAAATACAATGAAATGTGGATTTGATTTTGAATCGTAATAAATAAGCTGAAAACTTTCCGTGTCCTGTTAAGAATTGACTGAGAACATAGATAGGATTAACGAATTTACATTTATGTCTGTCAGAAACTGTTGGGAAATATAAATCCTTAGTCAAACCACCACAATCACTTTTTAACCAGTATTCATTCCAGTCGTTGATGATAATCTCCTTTAATGTTTGCCTCACATAAGAAATAGGGCATAGAGTGTAAAGTCTCTGGAAGATTTGAAGTCGCAGCTCTCTTTGCAAGCTCAACTCCAAATCTTCCAGAGACTTACAACGGCATTTTTATATTATAATTTTGAGTTTATCAGTGCTGTTTGGGCTGTTATAATATAAAACAAACATAAAAAAGTGGATGCATGGAAGGCTTCGGGATTACTGTCGAGAAAACGATATGCTAGTGGTATATAATAGTAGTTCATAAAGGGCTACTGCATGCTGCACTACGCAGGGACCAGGGTTGGAATTTCGGTACCGACATAAGGATATTCTTCTTTGTTGGAAGACCGGGAGGGATGCTCTCAAATCCTTGGCATTAATCGAAATAGTGGCTACTGGAGCCATAATGTATTACAGATAAGTTGACGTACTGAAATTTTGACAATATGCTGCTCCTGTTATTGCAACTTGTTACGATGATCCGGGAAAGGATGGCTGGAGAAGGGCTGTATTTGCAGCTGCCTCGATGTTGCAAACGTTATCCGCAATTCTTACATTATTTCTTCTAAACTGGCATTAATGGTTTTTACATGACAGTGAAAATGTATATATTCAAGATGATAAACACGTTTATTGTCTTTATTTCCATGCCCAAAGCCAACAAACATTTGCAACTTAAGTCTGAGCCCAATTCGGGGGTTTGATCCGAGCCCATGCAGACCTCTATACGTACCTAAGTGCAACGCAAACACTACCCAGCAGTATGGTGACATAACGTATAAGCCCGAATAGTCCGTAGAGCTTGAGACTTACCCTCAGGGTCATGTGTTCGTAGCCCAGATCTCTGGGAAGCAAACAATGCGATACCTCAAATACTTGAACACTTATAGTAGAGCAATCGATCACGGGTTATTATTTAGAAAGTTACATCAACATAATCATCACTCACTATAATCAATTACATTAATAATACCGAAGCAAATTATTTTCTTTAAAAGAAAACTCTTATAGATATATTACAATCTAATGCAAAATGTACAGTGTATTGCTTATCTGGGGATGTAGCTCAGTGGTATAGCGTTCGCTTTGCCTGTGAAAGGCCCCGGGTTCGATCCCCAGCATCTCCATTACCTTTTTTTATTCCCCCACTGTTTTAATTTCTTTTGCAACTGCATTATACCATATGTCACTTCTTATCCTGGTTATATTTCAGTTTCCGATAAGGTATGCGAGTATCATACATTGCAGATACGACATGCTATAAACGCGGTGAATTTAACTTTGATCAATTATGTGATTTATAGCAAACTACATGAGCACCTATTGAAGCACTGAAATACAATATGTTTTCCGAAAGTTGTATTACTGAAATCAGTGTTCACTTAGTTGATCTGACAGCAAATAGTATAGGTTAGTGATACACGGTACGAAATGATAACTTGGAAAAAATATAATTTGACAAAGTAACATCAAGGCCTATGTTTAAGAAATAGCCTCAACAACTCCAGCTGTGAGGACTGAGAAAATCTGAGAGAATCCTCATATAAAGAGGATAGTTTGGCTGCTTTTGAACCGCGGAGGTTATTCGCTTGTGGTATTGTTTTCATTCACTTAGATCCTAAAGCTTTAAACTTGCAAAAATTTTAGGTGAATATTTGCTAAGGCTTTCAGGCCGGCGTCATGAAGAGCAGAGTTAGCTTCCAGGCTTGTAGGCCATGGTTCAGTACCAGTAGGAATGAAGTGTCTAATGTTTCGTCAAGGACTGCTCTTGGCATTTTCAAAAGAGTGATCCGTTCTATTCAGAAATCGTTCTCTTCAGTAGATACCCAATTGTGTGTGTGTTTGTGTGTGTGTTTGTGTGTGTTTGTGTGTGTGTGTGTGTGTGTGTGTGTGTGTGTGTGTGTACACTATGTCTAAAAGATCTATTAATTTCCTTGTAAAATTTTATCATTTCTTTTATTTCATGTATTTATACCGGTTACCTTAATATCCTCGTATTTTCTGTTCTATTCTTTTGTCACAATACTTGTGAATTTATGTTTGAATTCTTACTGAATAGATTTAAAGAAAATAAGCAGTACACTTGAGCATAAGAATGATTTATCTAATGTTACAACAATGGATTAGAAAGGAATATTTGGCTCACATTCTTATGTAACGTTATTCTGAAGTTTTAAGTTCTCAACTTGCTTTATATTTCCCCTTGTAAACATTAAAACATAAATTCTTGAAGCCCAATAATGGTAGCACGTAAGTTATTAAAGTTAGTTCACTGCGTTTAGAGCATGACGTATTGGTAATGTAAGGCACTCGCATATTTTGGCCGAACTTTAAATAAGCTAACCAAAGCATAAGGAAAGCGGCATATAGAAACAAAATCAGTTGCTAATGCGGCTATTTCGCTACGTTATTAATGCAAGCGATAACAGAGACTTTTAATAATAGTAGCCGCTGAAGTACCAAATTTAAAATATATTCGCCCAACGTGGGGTTCGAACCCACGACCCTGAGATTAAGAGTCTCATGCTCTACCGACTGAGCTAGCCGGGCTTGCGGGAAAGACTACCCTATTGTTAGAGTCGTATTTCATTTCCCTTAGACTTGCACACACCTCGTAACAAACACTCGGGCTGAGCTCAGGCTTAACTTGAAACGGTTTGTTGGGCTCAGGCTTGAAAATAAACACGATAGATGTGTATCATCTTCAGCGTATGCATAATGTAATATAAAGTTCATTAATCCTTGTTTCACATAAGCTTGCCCCATATCTCTTAACAGTCACTGACCTAATCACCTCTCATTGGCTGCTGTTGTGTATAGACTGTTGTGCGGTAAAAATTAGTTCGTTATTTAACATGGTGATATATCTTTATATGTTGGAAGATAATTGTCAAATTTTGTATTTTCGTAACTCTTTTAATTACATATATTACACAACAGAGGTGATTGATCTGAAATGCATGAAAATTCTTAAATGAAGTAAAGAGGAGGTTCCTTTGCTCTCAAGCATATGACACGATAGCACGTGATTTAGCGGTATATTTTTTTTAGTTGTAATTTACGTCCACCAACGTTAAGTCATTACGGACGGTGAATGAATTGGGTGAAATGATGCTCAAATGAGTCCAGGGTCCTAAGAGCTTAGAGTTACCCGACATTTATCGTGAAGGATAAGGGAAAACCCTGGAAAAACCCTTATCCAGGTAACCCACCCTGGCCGAGAATCGAACTCGGGACCTCTTGAACGTATGGCATATTTGTTTATATGACTTTGTGTTGAACTGTATTTGTCATATATCGCCATTCGAAGGTGTGTTGTGCCGAGTGCAAGAGCTAAATTATTTTATTGATCGTTTATTGCGCGTGTAGTTATTATATTGTCACGCGAGCGTTGGAACACCCTATAGAAGCAGCTGGGAGCGGACAGCAAGGGAGGTCCGTGTTAGCCACGTCCTCCCCTCGTTTGTCTTATAGTGGTGACAGGCGATGGCCGAGAGAAAAACATCATTGTGCCGTCTGTTTCTGTTCCACCTGTGTTCTCGAAATTACGGGATCTTTCATCTACTGGGGAACCTTCGAGATCGGCAAGCGTACCCTATATAAGCTACACGTCGTGCACGAGGAGTCAGTGAGGAGACAGTCGCAGTTCTTGGTGTAAGAGTTAGTCAGTGACGTGTTAATGAACGAGAAGATTGTGCAACGGAAGACTGTACGTAACTGTGTATGTGTATCGGAGTTTACGTAATCGCGAGGACAAGTGAAATTGTAACGGACGAACTGGTGAATTGTAATTGTGTGCAGCACGTAATTCTGTGTAATTGGCAAGAGTTTAACTGTAAGTCGGTGGAAATAAAGAACATTTTTGAGTGCTGAAATTGGACTTTTCATTTCACGAACCCACAAAGTCACAATATGTATAATGGCAGAGTCTACTGCCAGTTTTTCGCTGAAGCATTGCAAAGGAAAAACTTTACAAAGCGGCGAAAAAAGAATTGTGGTGCATGTGTTTAATGCACTCACAGAGAAAAATCTGTCTTTGTCATTGAGATAAGTCGAACAGCTGTGCTCTGAACTTACAGGTGTGAGTGTTCGATGCGTAGAAACAGCGCGAAATGAAATTGAGACAACAGGAAAAGTTACCACTGTCGGGTCGATATTGCTGTGTGGCGAAGACGTTATTTAAGGACAGTCAGACTGTACCGGGATACAAATCGCAAAATATACTACCTTGACCAGACTTGGGTGAATGAAGCACACACGAGAAGTATGGCGTGACGATTTTAAGACTGATAGACAAGCATTTTTCAAGGTATGTGTGCTGGTTTTAAAAAATCCCAGTGGAAAATGCCGAAGGCCTTTCATTATAAACTTTTTTCAGTTTCATTGCTCATTCATTCAGTTTCAACTTGCTCAGTTTCATTATAAACTTCATTATTTTTGCATGCCTTCATATTCTTATTTGTATGATTTTATCTATCTTCCTGGCAATTATAACGTTTGCTGTACTTTTAAATGTGACGGGAAGGCACCGCCTATGGCCTATGTCGCGAAAGCATTAGCCAATTAGGGTGAGGGGAGAGGTAGTTGCACGCGGAGTGATACATGTCAGCGGGACAAAGTTATATGAAACAGAGATTAGTATCATTTGGGGGAAGGGGGTATCGAATCGGTGCGCGACATGCGGATGACCTTACATCTGTATACACCGCCTCCCTCGAGCTATTCCCTCAAGGGATATCCTGAACTGAATGCAGTAATATGCAGCATATGAACTGCTATTATAGCTAATAATGCAGGGCGTCGCCTACTTGTCGCTTGCTTGAGGATCCCAAAATTAGTTTAGTTGTTCCGAAATACCTGAATGACTCTTCTAGAACTTCCAGTAAGTGGAAGTATTCCTAGGTCGAACCCAGTTTCTTGCTCATCGCATGGAGCAGTCCTTCATAAACAGTAATTAGTACTTCTACTATTAATAATGAACATCGTTTTAGGCAACTAAAAACAATTTTATGTAAAACAAAGTAAGACCAGATTCCAAATTGATGTATAATTCATTGCCCAACACAAGCTTTGGTGGTTCCAGTCGCTAACCCCAGAATTTCCCTCCACTATTCAGCCTCTGAGCGTTGTTGAAGTATTTATATTCATTTCTTTCCCAAACCTTGTTTGCATAACGAACTTTCTACGAGCAGGGAGTACTTTTGGAATTGGTTTACGAAAATTCCAGCTTTGGTACGATTTTGACCATGTTCTTTGGTGTCCAGCAATTGGAACCGTTTCTCGCCCTCACTTTAACTTTGAAAACATTATTTATTTTAAAACGACTATTGCAAATAAGGCATGAAAATATTATGACACCTATTCCTATTTAGACTATCTCTGAGCTTTAGTGGTTAGCGAGCTAGCCTATTAATCCAGATGTCCATGGTTCGATATCTGACCCGAAATGCGTTTTTCATTTAGCCAGCTATTAGTCGTAATCTACTTCAGAGTCACAATTATGAATCAATTATTGAATGTGTGGATGATTTAATCTTTAAGAGAAAATCTAATGTAATTGTCAAACATGACGAATAATTCATGATACAAACAAATGAATATCATTGCCGATAGGCTGTTGTACCCAGATAAAGCCAGCTGAATTGATTTATATGTCAAAGACGGTATATAAATAGAACCAAAGCTTGGTTAATTGCAGTTCATTGTTGTAACTGCTTAAAATTTTAATAATGTTGATGATACATTTTAATATGCTGTTATTGAAAATTAAAATAATTATTGCCTTTTACACAAATAATTGTATTCAAAATAGAAAATGAATTCTTAATTGGTCTAATATCACGTAAGGTATTAATCATTAACACTTACTTTTTGTTTGTTTAGAACATTAGAACAACGTTACATAAGAATGTGACCTAAATATTATTTTCTGATCCATTTGTGTAACATCACAGAATACATTCTTATGCACACAGGTATTTTTAAAAACAAATATGATTATTTCCTGTGAATATATCCAATAAGAATGAAAGCACAATTTTAAAACTGTTGTGATTTCATTGCTAAGGAAATATAAAACAAATAGGATAAGAAAATTGTAAAAGGAAATTATGTAGATGGTAACCTCGAATCCATACGACCTATCCACTAAACCGAACAGCCTTTAGCCTCCTTGAACAATGACCTCTAGCTACGAGACTTACAGCCATTAACCTCTAGTCCACTGGACTAGTAATCTGAACTTCAAGATCATGACACCACACCTCAAACCCATACAACATAGCCACAAGAACTTGAGACCTAACCAAAGACTTACAGCCTTCTACCCTCAGAGCAAGAGACCTACTCCCAAGTCCATGGGGTCTAGCAAGAAGACCCTGTAGCCTTTAGCAACCTGATCAGTTGCCTTTGGTTATGAGACTTACGGCCTTTAACCTCTCCAAGAGACCTAACCTGGAGTCCATGAGATGTAACCACAAGCTCCTGCCGCCTTTAGCACTCTGACCAACTACCTTTTGCTGTGAGGCCTACAGGCTCTAACCCTATACCCTAAGATCATACCTCAAGACCATAAGACAGCATCCAAGACCTATAAGCCTTTAGCCCTAAACCGAGACACCTACCTCCAAGGCCATAAGACCTCACCTCTAGATCCTACAGCCTTTAACCTCAGCACCATAAGATCACACATCAAGACAACCATGTGACCAAAAGAGATAAGCACCTTAACCAATATACTTAGCCTTTCAGACCAAAGGACTTAATCACGAGGCCTAAAAATATAAGCACAAGACCCCAAAACATAACAAGGTGAAGTAGAGTTCCTGAAAGCAAAGAGAATGCACGACAATCTACAGGAAAACAGAAGCGGATACTTAAAGATCTCTAATCAGCACATATAGCTCTAGCAGTAACGACGTTAGTCTTAGCAGCTCTAAGATCGACATGCCTCAAGAATTTCTAAACCAATACATACAAGTAGTTAGCATGATACAAAATAGCTGAGCCTAAAATATATGGGTTAGATGAGGGAGAAAAGAAACATACTCAGGATAGGTTGAGCAGGTAAGAATGCCTTAAGAAAGAGGACGGAATGCCTATAGCAAAAACAGAATTATGTTAAATAAGAATGAAATAAAGCAAACAAACACCTCTATTAGGTTAGGTTAAAGGAGTAAAATAGAGGAACTTAAGAAAAGAGAACAGTTAGGTTAAAAGATGGAGCGCAGGACTCCAGGAGCAAGGAACACGAGATTAGGATGAAGTAAATGAACCTGGACAGCAGTAGCCTAGGTTAGATTAGGTTAGACTGGAGGCGTAGTAGTACAAATGATTACAAATGAGGGGAGACGCATTGAAATGCTTGTAAAAGCACCATGATCTAAGCAAATTAAGAGGACTGACTAAAGCCTCTAAGCACTGTCAAAATCTCCTAAAAACATAGATTGCGCATGGCCGCCATTTTGCCCATAAACTGGTGGTCCAGAAGCCCCTTATTTTGACTCACGTACTCCATTAAGCATAGGATAAAACTTTAATGGAGATGCCGGGGATCGAACCGGGGGCCTTTCACATGCAAAGCGAACGCTCTACCACTGAGCTACATCCCCTTATAAGGTTAATCTTTCACCTTTTGGATTAGATCACGTGATCTAAATCCTGTGTAACGTCCCTCTCGCTCAGATTGTGCCATATCACATCCTTCCACAATTTTTCTTTTAGAACTTTTCAGGTCTTCTTTTGTGGTAGAAGTAGCAAGTTCAGTCCTAACCTATAGACCCACGTGTTCCCCGTTAGTGTTTTTGATAGTGTCTTTCTTCAACTTTTTGAACACTCAGCCGCTAAAACGAGGCATAGAGCCCATCGTGCACTCCAGAAAAAGGCAAGGCAACACTTATCATGTAGAGGAAACATGCTGAAGACCATCTGGAGCTACCGGAGCATGATACTGGAGAGTTAAGTTACTAATTATACAAAGTAAGTGTGAGCATGCTTCACAAACTTTATAGCTCGTTTTTTAAGGTTACAGTTTTCTGTATATAAGGCACATTTTCTTAAAAAGTACTAGAGGTAAATAAATGAAACTTGGTATATTTCTTTCTTAATAATTAACAATCAATTCCCTGCAGAGATTTTTCTATAACTGTTCATTTAGGGGTTTTGGCATGCATATAGAAAACATTTTTTTTTTTTCAATTTTATGAACACCCTAAAATTAAACTTTTTGTTTTAAATAAATAACTACTGCAGCAAAGTTTTCTGCAGATGTTTAATTCTTGTATAAGAGGAACATTGCGAAAAGCATGGTAATTACCATGCATTGGATCCCATACACCTTTAAAGGGATATGAACTTTATGAGTCTTTCAGTATTAACTGCTGACGTCAGTCCCGGAGACAACACGCAGGGATAGTCCGGTTCGCAACGCGTAGCTTTAGTTTCATTACAACTTCTGCTCGCCACGCGGTAGATCTTTCTGCCTTTCAGGGAGGGCAAGGTGTTTGGCAGATTGTGCTAATGTTACTACTTTCACAACAATTATTGGATAATCTCCATTTTATAAATCAAAAGTTTTGGGTATTAAAGCCATTAAACGGCTTAAAGAAGGCAATTTAGAGCATCTAACAGCAGTCGAGGAGGTGTCTGCAAAAATTAACAATATACATAATGCACCACCTACCAAACGAGCAAAAAATAAACTGTCCAGAAATGTATACAAAAATACTGATTTTCAGTGCTGCGTAATAAAAGAGATAAACTAAAGTCTCGGACAAACACATGAAAATGATCTGTACTACTGATATGCACCATTAACATGTGACGTTGAACGAACTTTCTCCCTATATTTTTATATTGTTTCAGCGAGAGGCGCAGAAAATTCACATTCGACAATTTACAAATGTACATTGTTGTTCACTGTAATCCCGCATCGAAAGCAGTGAGAAGGATGGCATATTATAGCGTAGGTTACATTTTGTATCCGTAGCGGAGTGTACACATGTAGCACATATACTTGTTGACAAGGTCGTTTGTTGATTTGACGCCTGGCCTAAGGTGTATGCGATCCGATGTCTGGTAATTACAACCCTCAGTGCTTAATATCTCTGCCAAGTTTCAAGTCAATGACTACAATAGTTTAAAATCTGTGGCTAGTTAACTATTGCTGTGCACTATGACTCGCGAGTCTCCTCTTCATCTTCCACACATGGTAGAGATAAAGCTTCCTGAAGTAGTCTCACGGTGAAGCATCGGTATAACGAAGGCATTTACTTTGAACCCATTGAAGTTGCAGCAGCTTAGAATCTGTGGCCATGCCCTAGATTTTACAGTCAAAAATCAGAAGAGGAATGAAGAGAGCTAGAAGAAAGCGCATCTTCAAAGAAACGGATATCCTGCACCATGGGGTACAACGAGGCCGAATCTCCACCTGCCCCATGGGATAAACCCGTGATATTCTCCCCGAACGTTAGGCATTTATCCACCTCTCTGCTCTGCTAAAATAAGTACTATTAAATTAACAATAACACGTAAAAATTGTGGGGTTACTGGCTCTTGTAAATATTAGTGAACGCTCTAACTTAAAGCTTATTTTCGAGTCTCAAATTGTTTTTAACGAATTCTTTGAACTAATAATGAAAAAGGTTATAAGCCAGTAACAAATACAGGAGACCTTTCCCACAAGAGTTGATCTCTCTATCTGATAAGATGCCTTTGTATTCTTTTGCAAAATATTCTCTTGTATAAATAATAACAGATTAAACCCGGAAACTTTCATATGCCAAGTGTTCGCTCTACCTCTGTGCTACATCTACACATGTAGACGTACATGTCTAAATATGCCTACACCTGTTAGGCACCCGCCGCAGCTGTAGTGCTACCTGTAATTAGTCCTCTCCGATTTAGGGTAGAGTCTGTCTAGTGAACGCGAGTGCAGTTTGTCCCTCAAAGGAAACACCCTCCCACCCACTAATGACGGTCATAAGTCTATCTCCGCCACCTGCGTGTCACCACCTGCGGTGCCGTATGTAGTAAAAGCGAGCATTAAACACTACACATTTTATTTCATTTCTCAACAAACATTTTGAAGCCAAGCCCAAGCCCGAGCCCGGCCTGAGAGCTTGATCTTAACTTATATAGATATCTTAAACTAAAAGGACCTAGATACTAATAGTATGGCAGCTACTTACAGAAATCAGGGATTAGAATTTTAATCTCAGTGTCGTGGGTTCAAGTCCCACGTTGAGCGAATAAACTTTATGTTTGGTATTTAGATGATTAAGTCAATGTTTAGACTGCTGTCATCATTTACTGTCATCCGTTAGATTAGCATTAACGAAATTACAGAAGAATAACGGTAAATAATGCATAATTGGCATTCATTCCCAGAAGCTTTTTATTAAATACGTAAACGTTCATTGATGTCAAACTGAAATATGACCTAAAAGATCAAAGATAATAGGCAGGGGGATGTAGCTCAGTGGTAGAGCGTTCGCTTTGCATGTGAAAGGCCCCGGGTTCAATCCCCGGCATCTCCATTAAATTTTTCTCCCATGCTTAAGCTGCTTTAGCAGCTGATTTAATCTAAGATTCGTTTTCCTTATCCTTCGTTTAAGCCATTCCGTTTCGGTGAAAATATGGTAATGATACGTTATGCTATAAGCGCAGTATACTTAACATATTTACTTTTCTATAACTTTAGTGGCAGGTAACAATTTAACTTCCTGCTGTAATGCAGGCAATATGTATCAAATGATAATTTGGAAGTTTAATGTTTGATGGAGACGAAAAATAAGAGACTTACTAATTGAACAGCGTATTATAGTTATTGAACAGTGTATTTCTACGGAAATAAAGAACATTTGGAATATCTGCAACTCGGACTTTTAATTCTACGAACCCACAAAATTCCCGTAGCCGACCTGCCTCATCCATGGGTTTTTTCAGGGTTTGCCCGCATCGCCAGGCTTATACTGGGTAGTTTAATCACATTCCTCGAATTTTGTCCCTCCATTTCGTCTCCATTGTCATTTCTGGTGGTCTCTTTTAGGGTAGAAGTGTAGGCGGGTTTCTCGGCGTTGCATGGCAGGAAGATATGCTCTGAGTTAAACTTCCTCCTCCGATAGGATGGTCTCCGTTGTCCACGGGTAGTCTGAGGGGGGCCGTTTCTGGACCTCAGTAGGGTGACTGCCGGTTGTGCTGGCCTGCCGGAGACTTAACAACTGGTAAAGTGTATGGACTTTGTCTATGCACTGTCGTGGCTCCTTGGGACGGCCTCACTGTCTCCTCTCACCTCATCCTTCCTTCCAGGCGTGCCCCACTTCGGGGCATAGGTACAACAGATCAAGACTAATATAATCTGCAAAGTCTATACAGCGTTAAGTGCTTTCTTTCCTAAGCCATCCCTAAACAAAGACCAGAACAATTTCAACTTATTTTCTGAATTTAATACTTAAAATTAATATGTCTTATAACTTACTTATCTATATAAATATTATAAAGAGATGAAATATTTGTGTGTATGTATGAAGGTTAATCTCAACAACCATTTCACAGATTCTGTTAGTTCTTTCTCACGCATATGTAATGCATGTTTTGTAATACAACACACTCACAAAGAGTTTAGTGGTTCCGATTTTTATAATGAAACAGCAAAACAAAAGGGAATCCAGTTTGTTTACAGCGCTGCGATACGCATGCAGTGTCAAATAAAAATATATTAATAATCGTCGAGTAAGAAAGTTTTGTTTCATCCCTTTGTGTTAATAGTGTAACTGTCATTTAATCAACCTCTTAATGTTGGAAGGGCATGCTAAATAATAGTGACAGAGAGAAGATTACTAACATCGTAAATCATTAAGCTGATATTGTTAATGAATAAATGAGAAGTGGAACTCTATCTCTCGATGGTGGCAGGCTATATGCCTTTTATAGAATTTAAGTTGGTGGCCTGGGAATATGAAACCTACGTATTCATCCCCTTAACCTCTATTTTGTTGTGAGCATGTGTTAACATTCTACATTATGTAAAAACTATGTATATTTTGTGTTATTAAACAACAAAGGGTCAAAGAGAAGGAACAGATATTTGAAATTTCACCTACGTAATTATATAACTTATCACTCCATTCTGATTGACAACACAACTATCCTTTCTCCGATAAGCAATACGGGTTCAGGAAAGGCCGCTCTACTATACAGGCTATTGCGGCTGTGCTTCGGATTCGAGACGACTTGCGTGGGAAATTGGCTGCCTTACTGACCTTAGATGTACGCAACGCGTTTAATACCGCCTCGTGGAGCCTTATCCTCCAGTGTCTTAGACAAAGAAACATCTCGCCATACCTGTTAAATATATTGACATCTTATTTTCATGCAAGGACGATCCTCATTGATAAGCATAAGCTTCCTATCACGGCCGGTGTGCCTCAGGGTTCCATTCTTGGGCCTACTTTGTGGAACATCCTGTATGATGGAGTTCTCCGGTTGCAGCTTCCTGAAGGTGTACACCAAGTTGCGTTTGCGGACGACTTGGCACTACTTGTTGGTGCGGAGGACGACCAAGATCTAATATATCGCACTAATGAATCATTGCGACGTATTGATAGGTGGATGACCTACCACCGGCTGAATTAGCACCACAGAAAACTGAGGCAGTCATTTTGAAGGGTCCTAGGCAGCGTGCACACATTTCCTTTATGCTAAGGCACACACTGATAGTACCACAAAAGGCTATCCGATACCTGGGAGTCATGCTGGATGAACACCTCACCTTTGGCGAGCACATTAAAACTGTGACCAAGAAAGCGGAAGAAAAGGCCTCCCAGCTTGCCCGACTCATGCCCAATATTGGTGGTCCGCGGTCCATGAAGCGCCAAATGTTGTGCGGTGTAGTATATTCTATTCTGCTCTATGCTGCACCAATCTGATACACTGCCCTAAACAGGAAGAAATACGCCACAATGATGGAACGTGTGCAAAGGAAAGTGCTTCTGCGCTCAATTTGTGCCTACCGAACTGTTTCCAATAGGGCATTACAGGTTGTGAGTGGGGCCCTCCCAATTGACCTGCTGGTTAAAGAACGTCAGCTACTCAGTGACCCGAATACCTGTCAATCTCTTGACGTTAAACACCTGATCAGAGACCACATGATTGCGCAATGGCAAGCGCGATGGACAGCAACAACCATCGTAGGCCAATGGACTAAACGGCTGATCCCCGATGTGCGCCCATGGTTGCGCTGCAAACATAGAAACCTGGATTATTTCCTCACGCAGACCTACTTGTGGGATACGTACGCAGGAGTGTAAAACGGGGAAAACTTCTGTGAAAGGTTAAGGTTTGCAGGTGTCCTTAGTGATAAAATAAACTGCATTTTTATTTATTTATTATTTATTTATTTACTATCCAAATTTTTTATTCCTATTTTACCCAAAGTTATAGTAGGAATATAGTTTACAAACTTATGAATATAATACAATTTACAAAAACATAACAAATTCAGTATCAAGCTGACAAACAGTAAACATCAAGATGAATCATTTAGCTTAAGAAATATTTTGTTTAAGAAAGCCATGAAATTTTGATAACTTTTGAGAAAGTGTAACATAAGGATTGAAGCAATAATTCAAGTTCGTATCTTTCAAAACAGAAAAACGGGCAATCAAATAAAATGTGAGGGACATCCTGAAGATGATTTCCACAAATTCTATCAGATGTGGTTTTGATTTTGAATCGAAATAAGTAAGCTCAAAATTTGCCGTGTCCAGTTAAGAATTGAGTGAGAACATAGGATTAACGAATTTACATTTATGTCTGTCAGAAACTGTTGACAAATATAAATCCTTAGTCAAAGCACCACTATCACTTTTTAACCAGTATTCATTCCAGTCGTTGATGACAATCTCCTTTAGTGTTTGCCTCACATAAGAAATGGGGCATAGACTGTATGTCTCTGAAAGATTTGAAGTCGCAGCTCTCTTTGCAAGCTCATCTACAAATCTTCCAGAGACTTACAACTACATTTTTATATTAAAATATTGAGTTCATCAGTGCTGTTTGGGCTGTTGGAATATAAAACAAACATAAAAAAGTGGGTGCATGGAAGGCTTCGGGATTATTGTCGAGAAAACGATATGCTAGTAGTATATAATAGTAGTTCATAAAGGGATACTGCATGCTGCACTACGCAGGGACCAGGGTTGGAATTTCGGTACCGACATAAGGATATTCTTCTTTGTTGGAAGACCGGGAGGGATGCTCTCAAATCCTTGGCATTAATCGAAATAGTGGGTACTGGAGCCATAATGTATTACAGATAAGTTGACGTACTGAAATTTTGACAATGTGCCGCTCCTGTTATTGCAATTTGTTACGATGACCTGGGAAATGATGGCTGGAGGGAGGTTGTATTTGCAGCTGCCTCGATGTTGCAAACATCCGCAATTCTTACATTACTTTCTCTAAACTGGCGTTAATGTTGTTTACATGAGAGTGAAAATATATATATTCAAGATGATAAACACGTTTATCGTCTTTATTTCCATGTCCAAACCCAACAAACATTTACAACTTAAGTCTGAGCCCAATTTGGGGGTTTGGTCCGAGCCCATGCAGACCTCTATACGTACCTAAGTGCAACGCAAACACTACCCAGCAGTATGGTGACATAACGTATAAGCCCGAATAGTCCGTACAGCTTGAGACTTATCCTCAGAGTCATTGGTTCGTAGCCCAGATCTCTGTATATAAAGGGAAGCAAACAACGCGATACCGCAAATACTTGAACACTTATAGTAAAGCAAGAGAGTCACGAGCCCGACTAGCTCAGTCGGTAGAGCAGGAGACTTAATCTCAGGGTCGTGAGTTCGAGCCCTACGTGGGACGAACATGTTTTAAGTTTGGTATCTAAAAAGTTGGTCAAAAAGCCAACTTTCGGGCTGGGAGTGCCGAGATGCTGACCACATCTCCCCGCAACGGTTGGATGATTATTTAGAAAGTTACATCAACACAACCATCACTCACTATAATCAATTACATTAATAATACCGAAGCAAATTAAGAATAACAAATAGATTGCTTTTGTACTACTATGCAAATCCTTTTCTTTAAAAGAAAACTCTTATAGCTAATATATTAAAATCTAATGCAAAATGTACAGTTTAGTGTTCATCTGGGGATGTAGCTCAGTGGTAGAGCGTTCGCTTTGCATGTGAAAGGCCCCGGGTTCGATCCCCGGCATCTCCATTACGCTTTTTTTATTCCCCCGCTGTTTTAATTTCTTTTCCAACTGCATTATACCATATGCCACTTCTTATCCTGGGTATATTTCAATTTCCGATAAAGTATACGAATATCATACATTACAGATACGACATGCTGTAAACGTGGTGAATTTAACATTAATCAATTATGTGATTTATAGCAAACTACTTAAGCACTTATTGATGGACTGAAATACAACATATTTTCCGAAAGTTGTATTGCCAAAATCAGTGTTCACTTAGTTGATCCGACAGCAAATAGGATAGGTTCGTGATACATGGTACGAAATGATAACTTGGAAAAAATATAACTTGACAAATTAACATTAAGGCCGATGTTTAAGAAATAGCCTCAACATCTCCAGTTGGGAGTAAATCTGAGAGAATCCCCATATAAAGAGGATGGTTCAGACCGCTTTTGAACCGCGGAGATTACTCGCTTGTGGTATTGTTTTCATTCACTTAGATCCTAAAGCTTTAAACTTGCAGAACATTTTAGGTGAATATTTGCTAAGCCGGCGTCATGAAGAGCAGAGTTATCTTCCAGGCCTGTAGGCCGTGGTTCAGTACCAGTAGGAATGATGTTTCGCCAAGGACTGCTCTTGGCATTTTGAAAAGAGTGATCCGTTCTAGTAAGAAATCGAACTCTTCAGTAGATACCCAATTATGTGTGTGTGTGTGTGTGTGTGTGTGTGTGTGTGTGTGTGTGTGTGTGTGTGTACACTATGTCTAATAGACCTATTAATTTCACTGTAAAATTTTATCATTTTTTTACTTCATGTATTTATACCGGTTATCTTAATATCCTCGTGTTTTCTATTCTATTTTCACAATACTTGTGAATTTATGTTTGAACTCTTACTGAACAGATTTAAAGAATATGAGAACAGTTAGGTTAAACGATGGAGCGCAGGACTCCTGGAGCAAGGAACACGAGATTAAGGATGAAGTAAATGAACCTGGACAGCAGTAGCCTAGGTTAGATTAGGTTAGACTGGAGGCGTAGTACAAATGATTACAAATGAGGGGAGACGCATTGAAATGCTTGTAAAAGCACCATGATCTAAGCAAATTAAGAGGACTGACTAAAACCTCTAAACACTGTCAAAATCTCCTAAAAACATAGATTGCGCATGGCCGCCATTTTGCCCATAAACTGGTGGCCCAGAAGCCCCTTATTTTGACTCACGTACCATTAGGCATAGGATAAAATTTTAATGGAGATGCGGGGGATCGAACCCGGGGCCTTTCACATGCAAAGCGAACGCTCTACCACTGAGCTACATCCCCTGATAATGTAATGTTCCTGTTCCTGTGTAATGTTCCTCTCGCTCAGATTGTGCCACATCACATCCTTCCACAATTTTTCTTTTAGAACTTTTCAGGTCTTCTTTTGTGGTAAAAGTAGCGAGCTCAGTCCTAACCTATAGACCCACGTGTTGCCCGTTAGTGTTTTTGATAGTGTCTTTCTTCAACTTTTTGAACACTCAGCCGCTAAAACGAGGCATAGTGCCCATCGTGCACTCCAGAAAAAGGCAAGGCAACACTTATCACTGTAGAGGAAACATGCTGAAGGCCATCTGGAGCTACCGGAGCATGATACTGGAGAGCTAAGTTACTAATTATACAAAGTAAGTGTGGGCATGCTTCACAAACTTTATAGCTCGTTTTTTAAGGTTACAGTTTTCTGTATATAAGGCACATTTTCTTAAAAAGTACCAGAGGTAAATAAATGAAACTTGGTATATTTATTTCTTAATAATTAACTATCAATTCCCGGCAGAGAGTTTTCTATAACTGCTCATTTAGGGGTTTTGGCATGCATATAGAATACATTTTTTTTTTTTTTCAATTTTATGAACACCCTAAAATTAATATTTTTTTAAATAAATAATTACTGCAGCAAAGTTTGTCTGCACATATTTAATTCTTGTAAAAGAGGAAGGTTGTGAAAAGCATGGTAATTACCAGGCATTGGATCCCATACACCTTTAAAGGGATATGAACTTTATGAGTCTTTCAGTATTAACTGCTGACGTCAGTCCCGGAGACAACACGCAGGGATAGTCCGGTTCGCAACGCGTAAAGTCTGTATAGTTAACGTGTGTGCAGTTCCCAGTCAAATGGACCTCAAAGGACCTGACCTCCCCGCCGACTAATGACCGTCATAAATCTATCTCCACACTTCAGCAATGGAACACTGACGTTGGGGACCAATAGCAACCCCGATTTTCTGAAAATTACAGTTGCATGTCTACTCCACGTGGAGTCTCAGTTGCAAAATTTCCAACTTCCAGTTGTTCTGTTTCATTAGGTGCAGACATTCGTTGTGTGTCACGATGTGGAGACCGTGGGAGAGAAATACAGTGGTAAATGCAAATGAAGTAGTAGATAACGTTCAGTCAAGTGAAAATAATCAAAGTGAAGACAATAGTGTGAATGAATTGGAAGGTGTTGCTGGGCCGAGTTATGTTAGGGGAGAAGCCTCAAAAAACAACGTTATAACGGGAACTCTTTCTAAGCAAAGTCAAGCGCTTGTTTTGAACGCATATAAAATTGTGGTGAAAAATAATCTTGGTAAGGGGTCATGTAGTGAAACTGCAAAAATTCTGGGTATTCACAGAAATACGGTTAGAAAAATTGTGACGAAAGGAATACCAAAGACGCCGACCAAGTGTGGAAACAAAAGAAAACGTTTCTCTAAGGTGGATAATTTCACATACGATTTAATTCGCCGAGAAATTTATAATTTCTATGCAAAAGGGAGAGCGCCCACCTTAGATGAATTGGTTGCACATTTGCAAGAAATTTGTGATTTTCCTTATGGACGCTGCACTTTGCGCGGTCTTCTAAAGTAGCTGGGTTTTTCAAATACCGCACTTTGAATAAGAGAAGGGTTATTATGGAATCCAGCAGAATTGTAGCTTGGCGATATATATATATATATATATATATATATATATATATATATATATATATATATAGTTTCGCAGTAATGGACACGAAATAATTTATTTAGACGAAACCTGGTACGATACCCATGACGTATCGAGAAAAGGATGGGACGACGGTTCGTGTGCTTGCACCTTACCTGCTCCTGTGTCGAGGGGTAAAATGATTATGGTGCTTCATGCTGGGAGTGCCGAGGGATGGGTAAAAGACTGCCTCTTCTTATCGGCGAAAAACATTGGTGATGCAATGGCCGACAGTCACGATGACATGAATGCAGCAGTGTTTGAAAAGTGGTTTGATGGTAGGCTTATGACAAACCTGCCAAGGAATGAAAAATTTATAATTGTTTTGGACAATTCTAGCTATCATTCGCGTTTAAAATATAGAACACCTACAATGTCGATGAACTTAAAAGATATAGTCGAATACATGAGGGTTCATAATATTGAAATACCTGAACCTCTGCCTATTAAAGCTGTACTCCTGGCAGAAATTAAAAAGGCAAATGTGGGCAAGGTTTACGTGATTGACGACATCGCTCGTAAATATGGGCACGAAGTTTTAAGGTTGCCGCCGTATCACTGCTGTTTCAACCCCATAGAAATGGTGTGGTCGAAACTGAAGAGAGAAGTGCGCAAGAGAAATGCAACACCTTCATTCAGCGAAAGCGTTTGCAACTTGTTGAGAAGCTGTGTAGAAGTAGAGGAAAAATACATTAGTCGGGATCAGCAATCTAACGATAGCAGGTTCATCATTACCGCTGACTCTGAGAGTGATGGAGATTCGGAATGAGGCACTTATATCTATGTGTGTTAATAGCACTGATTATAATAATTACGAAAAGGCCTACATGCTAAGTAGAACATTTAACAATAGTAGTGGTGGTGGTAGTAGTAGTAGTAGTGGTAGTGGTAGTAGTAGTAGTAGTAGTAGTAGTAGTAGTAGTAGTGGTAGTAGTAGTGGTAGTAGTAGTGGTGGTGGTAGTAGTAGTAGTAGTAGTAATAGTAGTAGTAGTGGTAGTAGTAGTGGTGGTAGTAGTAGTAGTAGTAGTAGTAGTAGTAGTAGTAGTAGTAGTAGTAGTAGTAGTAGTAGTAGTAGTAGTAGTAGTAGTAGTAGTAACAATGGCAATAATAGGAATACAATATTTTCCAAGTGCCTTATTTTGATTCTCGTAAAAACCCAGTCTTTTCACAATGTGAAGTGCACGTGTTGATTAGACAGAGAAAGAGACTCTAGAAAAAGACGGCGATGTTAAAATGTTACAACCTTGTAGAGAGGACCGTCAGGAGGAGGGTCCATGTGTAAAACGATTATGAGGGTTTGTCAAAGAAAGCGGCCGCCGTGCACTTGCGTTGAGTAGACAGACTTTAGCTTTAGTTTTATTACAACTGCTGCTCGCCGCGCGGTAGATCTATCTGCCTTTCAGGGAGAGCAAGGTGTTTGGCATATTGTGTTAATATTACTACTTTCACAACTTGGATAATCTCCATTTTATAAATCAAAAGTTTTGGGTATTAAAGCCATTAAACGGCTTAAAGAAGGCAATTTAGGGCATCTAACAGCAGTCGAGGAGGTGTCTGCAAAAATTAACAATATACATAATGCACCACCTACCAAATGAGCAAAAAATAAACTGTCCAGAAATCTACACAAAATACTGATTTTCAGTGCTAGGTAATAAAAGAGATAAACTAAAGTCTCTCGAACAAACACATGAAAATGATTTGTACTACTCATATGCACCATTAACGTCATGTGACGTTGAACGAACTTTCGCGCTATATTTTTATATTGTTTCAGCGAGAGGCGCAGAAAAGTCACATTCGACAATTTACGAATGTACATTGTTGTTCACTGTAATCCCGCATCGAAAGCAGTGAGAAGGATGGCATATTATAGCGTAGGTTACATTTTGTATCCGTAGCGGAGTGTACACATGTAGCACATATACTTGTTGACAAGGTCGTTTGTTGATTTGACGCCTGGCCTAGTATAGCATCTGTGTGAGTACGTTAATTGCTAGGGTGTATGCGATCCGATGTCTGGTAATTACAACCCACAGTGCTTAATATCTCTGCCAAGTTTCAAGTCAATGACTACAACAGTTTAAAATCTGTGGCTAGTTAACTATTGCTGTGCACTATGACTCGCGAGTCTCCTCCTGGTAGAGATAAAGCTTCCTGAAGTAGTCTCACGGTGAAGCATCGGTATAACGAAGGCATTTACTTTGAACCCATTGAAGTTGCAGCAGCTTAGAATCTGTGGCCATGCCCTAGATTTCACAGTCAAAAATCAAAAGAGCATGACGAGAGCTAGAAGAAAACGCATCTTAAAAGAAACGGACATCCCGTACATGGGGAATAGAACGAGGCCGAATCTCCAACTGCCCCATGGGATAAACCCGTGATATTCTCCCCGAACGTTAGGCATCTATCCAGCTCTCTGCTCTGCTAAAATAAGTACTATTAAATTAACAATAACACGTAAAAGTTGTGGGGTTACTGGCTCTTGTAAATATTAGTGAACGCTCTAATTTAGAGCTTATTTTCGAGTCTCAAATTGTTTTTAACGAATTCTTTGAATTAATAATGAAAAAAGTTATAAGCCAGTAATAAATACCGGAGACCTTTCCCACAAGAGTTGATCTCTCCATTTGATAAGATGCCTTTATATTCTTTTGCAAAATATTCTCTTGTATAAATAATAACAGATTAAACCCGGGAAATTTCATATGCCAAGTGAACGCTCTACCTCTGTGCTACATCTACACGTGTAAACGTATATGTCTAAATATGCCTACACCTGTTAGGCACCCGCCGCGGCTGTAGTGCTACCTGAGATAAGTCCTCTCAGATTTAGGGTAGTCTGTCTAGTGAACGCAAGTGCAGTTTGTCCCTTGAAGGAAACTCACTCTCTCACCCACTAATGACGGTCATTATTATTATTATTATTATTATTATTATTATTATTATTATTATTATTATTATTATTATTATTATTATTATTATTATTATTATTATTATTATTATTATTATTATTATTATTATTATTATTATTATTATTATTATTATTATTATTATTATTATTATTATTATTATTATTATTATTATTATTATTATTATTATTATTATTATTATTATTATTATTATTATTATTATTATTATTATTATTATTATTATTATTATTATTATTATTATTATTATTATTATTATTATTATTATTATTATTATTATTATTATTATTATTATTATTATTATTATTATTATTATTATTATTATTATTATTATTATTATAGATTACATCGATCGCACCGGCTTTGATGGGTAAGAATGGCATTATTCTCTGTTTAACATATAAAAATGAAAAAAAGGAAAAGAAAAGAAAAATGTTGCTCAGTTCCGCTTAAAGAACAAAATCTAATCTACTAACTCTCAGGACAGTGTGAATTAAGTCTAATTTTGTTTGTGCCATTTTTAAACCATATTTTATTCCTACCGCACAAACACGTTGCAATACTACAACAGGAAGTTTTATTCTTACCGAGTACGAAATTATATACTGATTATAGCGTCACGTATTATTGTCAAATTTTTGCCTAAACTGAAATGTATTAAACGAACGACAAGGAAAGTGACACACAAAATAAATTACTTGCTAAACCGATTTGACTATGGAGTAAACATTAATGGAAATGGCGGAGATCGAACCCGGGGCCTTTCACATGTAAAGAGAACGCTCTACCAATGAGCTACATCCCCACGGACAAGTTAAGCTTCACCTTTGAAAGTACAACCCACTTTCCAATCTGTGTACCTTATCCTTTTAATAAAAAAATCGCAGAATGTGTGCCATATGTGCATCAATTATTACTGTTATTGTGTTGTAAATTGACTTAATTATGTAAACACCAAACATAAGATAAACTCGCCCAACGTGGGGCTCAAACCCACGACCCTGAGATTAACAGTCGCATGCTCTACCGACTGAGATAGCCGGGCTCTGACATTGCGTATTTGTTTCAAATAACCATTTCTATGTCGAAGTCAGATATAACATTTGCCTTTAATGTTAAACGACGTCAGCAAAAACCCCTCTAAGAAAACTTTGCTGCTATATGAATATAAACACCCGGTGGAAATTAAAATTAGGAGGCTACCATCTTTTGGTAGTACATTGAAACTAGTAAACAGCAGAGGACAGCGTAGTAGTTATTATGTTGACGGCCTGAAAGTATTTGCTGAGCTGGGACTTAGAAATGGAAAAAAAAAAAAAAAAAAAAAAAAAAAAATACTTCAACGTATACAATTTAGTTTTCATGCACAAATGTAAAAATAATAATTAACGCCCTTTTGGATGAGATAAAAAAAAGGAACGAAGCACTGTCTTCAATTGCGGTAACGATAGAATGGCACGGAAGCTACCAACACCACCTCCCTCAAGTCATCTCCCTAGACATCCTGGTCAGATTGCAGTAATTAGAAGGCATGTTATGACCAATGTGGCATCGTACATCAACTGTGCTTGTTACGTTAGGATTTCAAGAGTGTGAGCGAACATTATTTGCCATGCCATGCCATACCATGTGGTGCTGGCTGGCTGTATAAAGCCAGAAGGTTTTTGCTGCGTGCCCACCCGTTTTTAAGGGTTTTACCGCAGGTAAGGTAATATCGGGATGTTGTAGGATGAAATGTTGATTTTTAGGATGATGAATTTTTCTGAGGTTACTAGTAGTACCTGGGGGTTGATGGACAGGATGCAACACCTTGCACCCTGGTGTTTTGTTTATTTAAATTTTGGGTTTATAATTTTGATGCCAAGCAGCTTGGAAGAATTATGTAGAGCTCAGCTTTAGCTGCTGTTTGGGAACATTATTTCCAAGTCGAGCATTATTTATATTATTTATATCTGTTTGGTCCCTTTCTCAGCATTGTTTTTGACGGCAAATCACCTTAATACGTCTAATTATAATTTAACAAATAAGAAACGTGTTACTTTCACAAGGTTATATCTGTTTTATAAAGTAAAATTTAGGGTACTGAGAATAAAATAACATTGATGTATTTACTGCGTGCTGTATATTACTTCTTTTCAAAAATAGTAAACATAAAATATCGTCCTGCCATCTGTTGTTAATGCAGTTTAAAATATTTCGACACTCTCCCTGGAGATGGCAGTTCTAAAATCCAGCGTTTCCATAACAGGATCATTATAAGCATATCTGCTGTAGTTTATCAAATGTCTATTTTTCAGTGCACCGTATCGAAATCCAATCTGTAATTTATTTTTAGTGCTAAACGACATAAACAGCAGCCGCGCCAATGAAACTCTACAGCTGTGTTAAAAGGGCTAGTGGAATTTAAAATGAGGACAGTGCTATCTAGAGGTAGATCACTGAACTATTTGGAACTAAGTAAGCAGCAGAGAGACAGTGTGGTAGTTTAGTTATGTTGATTTTAGAACACAAATAATGTAAAGCATTTAGTGTAAATGTCATAATGGTTATGCATTACACATTCTGCTGGTCACATGCTTCTTTTCACTTTGAGTAGTCTACATAGGCTCGAAGGGAACTTTCGGACTAAACTCAGGCTCGGCCTGAAAATGTTTGCTGAGCTGCAACTCAGAAATGGAAGAAAATACTATATACAGGTATCCCCTTCAACGTATACGTTTTAGTTTTCATGTAAAAATTCAAAAATGAATGATTAGCGCCATTTTGGAAGAGATAAAGAACAAACGAAGCAGTTGTAAACTGCGGTAAACGATAGACTGGCATGGAAGGACTAGAAGGACTACTGCTGCTGCTTTATCATCCTCAATATAGTAAACGCGTTATCTCTATTTTAATGCCGTTTTTATAGCAAGTATCATTTATTCATTTCCATTTTTTCAATTGCACTTTTAGCTACAACGGAACTATTTCGGCAAATATTTCTCAGCATTAACATGAAGTAAATAAAAATGATGCTTTCTAAGTATATATCACACCGTCTCTAAGTTATCGTTTAATTTCATACTGGATTGTTGAGATTTAATCTGATAGCAGTGTTCTTTTAGTGCGAGAGGAGGTAATTACATTGCTAGTTACCAACCTAAGATACAATTTGAACATACGATGATGTAATTAAAGTAGAATTGGTTTCAAGAGAGATTAAAGCGAAATTGCCAAAACCTTCCACTATATTTATGTTCTTATTACAATAATTATTATTATTATCGGTGTCTATCCCAATAATTTGTTACATGAATCGCATTTTTCGGCTACTAATGTACCATTCAATGTATATATGCATTGACATGTTAATTAAACTGTGTTTTATGTACGTTTATATAGATGGTAGCGTGTCTGCCTCAAGAGGTCCCGAGTTCGAATCTTGGTCAGGGATAAGATAACCTGGATAAGGTTTTTTCAGGGTTTTAAGACGAATGTTGGGTAACTTTAAGCACTATGGACCCTGGGCTCATTTGAGCATCATTTCATCCATGCAACTCATCGTCCGATGTGACAACGGAGGACGAAAAATTACAAAATAGATAAGGGAAGGAAGGAAGGCAGGAAGTGACGGAGGAAGGGAGGAAGGATGGAAGCAAGGAAGAAAGGAAGGAAGGAAGGAAGGAAGGAAGGAAGGAAGGAAGGAAGGAAGGAAGGAAGGAAGGAAGGAAGGAAGGAAGGAAGGAAGGAAGGAAGGAAGGTGTCAAATGGCTATGGATGAGACACTGGCAGTGCGTTAGGATTAGAAGATCAGATAATTCCTAAACCATAACTATAATCATAGCATGTAAAACATATACATATGCTAAGATGCTTGTCCCAATTTTGATTTTAACAATTACTTTATTATATAAGTTTGGAAAATACAGTTTGGGTTCCCTTATCTCTAGCACCAAGGAAACTTGCATGCTGTAGGGTAGTGTGCGAGAGAGGGGGAAATAATGAGAAGATTGAGGGGTAACGAGGCGGCAGTGCTAAGCACGCAGACGCATCTCATTCGCAGCAGGTCACAACTCTTCGCATTTAAAAAATCTAATCAAGGTGCGTTTAAGTTATAACACCTATTTTTTTTTCTCACAAAATAATCACAAGAAAAATGTGAAACTAGTGTCTCTTCTCAACGTAATCTCACTCTAGCCGTAAACATTTTTCACAGCGTTGACGTCATTATTCCATGGCCACTGCGAACACTTCTTTAGGAGGGTGCTTTTATCACTGGAAAATTGCTGAGGCAGTAGGGGCAATAGTGTCTTTCATCGTGGGAAACAGGCAAAAGTAGCTAGGAACCAGGTCAGGTGAGTAGGGAGCATTAGCAATCACTTCAAAGTTGTAGTCACCAATAAACTCCTGCGTCGCGTTGGCCCGATGCGCTGGTGTGTTGTCTTGATGAAAGAGCACACGTCCAAACTTTTCCACCCGTTTTTCAATGCTGGGACGACTTTATTCTTCAAAACATTTTGGTAAGATATAGCTGTCACCGTAGTGCCCTTTGGAATGCAATGAGTAAGGATTACATCACTGCTGTCCCAGAAGATGGCCACCATCATTTTGTCAGCACTGGCGCTCACCCGAAATGTTGTGGTGGTGATGAGTCTGTGTGCTTCCATTGAGATGACTGGCGCTTCGTTGAAAAAGAGGTCTCATCCACTGTCACATCGACTGAAAGAAAGTTCCATTCATGCCATCATCACGCGTCAACATCGCATAACAATTTGCCACACATGATCACATTTGTGATCATCCGTCAGCATTCGTGACATCCACCTGGAAGACACAGACACTTTTCGTATTTTCAGATCTTCATGAAGGATTATGTGCACAGATCCCACGGAAATGCAAATTTTGGAGGCGATGTCTGCAACGCTCAATCGGCGATCCTCCAAAACAACGTTCTCCACTCGCTGGATCATGTCGTAAGACCGGCTGGTACGAGGCCGTGACTGTCTTGGTTTGTTGTCACACGATGTTCAGCCTTCATTGAACTGTCGCACCCAGGAATGTACATTAGACACATCCATGGTACCATCACCACATGCCTTACTCAACTGGCGATGCATTTCAATAGGCGTCACACCTCGAAAATGGAGAAAGCGAATGATTACACACTGTTCTTGCAATGAAAACGTCGCCACCTTAAGTATTAAAAACAGTTTTAACTTTCGTCTCTGCCACTAGAGTTCTGTGCACTGTACAATGCTGCCATCTCTGTCACCCATTCACAAAGAGTCCACTTGTATTTTTTTTTAAAAAAAAACAGAAGTTCATATCTGGTAACAGTCCTGAACAAAAAAAGAATATGAGATGTTATAACTTGAAATCACCTCCTACTACTACTTGAGGCTGCGAACAGACATTGTGGGGGTGCTGCAGATAATGCGTGTGCAGCTGATCGTGGGGTTTCATGCAGCAGAATAACGTGAAATCACCTTTCGAACACATCCCCATTACGTAAATGGACAATTCCGTGTGTCGGACAGAGAAAACATTTCTGTTTTTCGTTAAGGACTCCACCAAGTAGCAGAAGAGTTCACTATCGCTAATCAGGTCAACAGATCACGATCAGTCTCATCGAAGAACTGTTTTGCTGTTTAGATTAACTTTGAAGCTACAACTTTGAATGGAACCTTATGATGGAAATACGGGCGCGATATGGAGTACATGACAGGCACATAACATTTCTTCTCTCGGAGTCAGACGATCATGGAGAAGCAGTATTTCAAAACTCATGGACAGCTCTTGAAGAAAGTCTTGGGCAAACAGAAAGGCTGGAATACCAGACTGCCGCTTTTCGCTAGCCCACCACTCGTCAACGCCTGACAGCATCATATTGACACCAGCCACATTGGTCTTGCGTCTATGGTACGATTGATTGGCACATGTGGGGCAGAACAGCCACGGTGTTCATGACATGCATCGGATCGCCTGTCAAGACAACTGGGAACCAGCGCCTGAATGAAGAACCGTTAAGTCCAGCGAGCAAATATCAGAAAATTTCTGCAAGGTGATCCGGTGTGATTGTATTACCCTAACCGGCCAAGATGGGCTGTCCACGCTTATGAAAAATGTGGCAAGTGTGTAGTCGTATTCACCGCGATCAGAGGCTGGTAGTAAACGTAGAGCGTCTCCTCCGCTGCGTTGAGATGAGAGCAGCACGACCATGTGCCCAAGTTCCGCTGTGCTAAACCATATTGTACGAATTAATAGTATTAAGCAAAAGCAACTTGAGGTACCCATCAAGGGGCGTTCCGCATCCAAATAAAACGGTCTAACTCTAAGCCACGTCACCCCATTCTGTATTCAAATAGATTCTCTTGACGTATTAGCCAATTAAGTATAACACGCACAAATTGTGGAGTTACTTGGTGGACTTATTTTCAAGTCTCTTACTTATGTCTCCGAGCTTAGGTCCTCGTATCTTTTTTAACGGACTCTTTGAATTAATAATGTAATGCCTAGTAAACAGATACTAAAGACCTTTCCAACAAGAAGAGCTAATCTCTCTGGCTGATATGTATTCCATGTTCAAACATACACTTTCTGTCCTATTCCAAAAAGTTATCTTGAATAAGTATTAATATTTCAATGCGAAGCGAATTCTCTACCACTGAGCTACATCTCCATATGTAAAGTATGCCTACACCTGCTAGGCCACCGCGGCTTAGTGCTACCTCTGATGTGTTCTGTCCGATGTAGGGTACCTTCATCTCATCCTTCCTCCTTGTTTTTTTTTTTTTGTTTGTTTTTTGTAATGTACGTCATCCAACGTTAAGTCATGTCGGGCGATGAATGCAATGGGTGAAATGATGCTCGAATGAGCCCGGGGTCCATAGAGCTTAAAGTTACCCGACATTCGTCTTTCAGGATAAAGGAAAACCACCGAAAAACCCGTATCCAGGTAACTCACCCTGACCGAGATTCGAACTCGGGACCTCTTGAACGTGAGGCAGACATGCTAATGACGTGCAATAAGCCGCTGGCTACACTTCTGCAATCCCCTCAGTGACGATTAGACCGACAGACGTTTATGTCAAGAAATGTTATACATCGTATGCAACCTTGTTGGGGACTTCAATGAATTAAAACAAATAGCCTGAGCAGGAGGTCCGCACTTCAAAACCAGCCAGAGTCTGCTTTGTAGGAGATTTCTTGCAGTCCTCTTAACTGACAGATAACGAGGCGGTTCCTTAAATTGAGGTCTGTAACGTCTCTTTACCAAGGTTCCTTTCCCAAATTATTTCATTACATATGTCGCACCATCAGTGAAATGTGTAGTGTTTAACGCCCGCTTTTACTACATACGGCACCGCAGGGGGTGACACTGATGATACATGAGATGAAGATGGAGCACCGGTGGAATGAGATGGCGGGGGAAACCGGAGGTCCCGGAGAAAGGCCGCCCCAGCGCCGTGCTGTCCAACACAAATCTCACTTTGCGGTCGCCTGGGATCGAACCCGGGCCGCCTTGGTGAGAGCCAAGTGGTCTAACCACTGAACCACGGCGCGGCCTCCACCATCAGTGAGCTATATAAAAGGCGAGAATGGTGTTAGTCGCTATGGAGTAAAAAAGGACTCTTCCTCAGTTGCGCTCAAAAGCACAATATAACCTACTTAGCTCTCAGGACAGTTTGAGTAATGAATGATTCTACTAAATACATTTTTCAAAAATATATTCTATTGCTGTTCCCATTAACAGTTTGCAGTACAACTGAAGTTTATTCCTACCAAACACGAAATTTGTTAAAAAGTTAATATGTTAGCAATACCCTCCCTCCATAGCACAATGCGCTATTAGGAAATCTTCACCGGAACTGAAATGGGTTAAAGGAAGGATAAGGAAAACGGCACGTAGAATAAATCACTTGCTAAACGGAGAAAGATATAATGGAGATGCCGGGGATCGAACCCGGGGCCTTTCACATGCAAAGCGAACGCTCTACCACTGAGCTACATCCCCTTGTACAATTTACGTTTTACCTTTTAGATTAGATTTCAATTTCCCATCTATGTACGTTCACTTATTTACAAAAATTTTCTGGAAGTGCTTCATTCTTTACTGTTATGCATATGCAATCTCCTTAATGTTAACCTAATAGATGACAGCGATTGATATAAATACCAAACATAAAGTATATTCGCCCAACGTGGGGCTCGAACCCACGACCCTGAGATTAAGAGTCTCATGCTCTACCGACTGAGCTAGCCGGGCTTATGCAAAGTGCGCCCCTACTATTATGCACATGCTTCCTTTTGATTGATGAGGTTTACCGGGCTCGGACCTAACTTTCAGGCTGTGCTCGGGTTCAGCTCGCAAATGTTTGCTGGGCTTGTGCTCTTAAATAGAGGAGAAAACTTAATCACTTTCAACGTACAGAGTTTACTTGTCATGTAAAATAATTGGCGCCATTTTGCAGAAAATAAAAAGAAACGAAGCAGTTGCAGGTAACGATAAAACAGCACGGAAGCTGGAAACACCACCTCCCTCCAGACATCCTTATCCTAGACATCCTGGTCAGATTCCAGTAATATATAGTGCGGCATATTATGGCCAATGGGGCTGTACGTCGTCAACTAGCCGCTTTCTATATAAGGATTCCAGGATGTCAGACTACATTGTTTCAATTGTTTCCGAGGTCTTTAGAGCATCCCCCATGCTTTCCAGCAAGGGAAAATATCCCTAAGATGCTTAGTATCGTTTGCAGCAATGCTTCTTGCTGCTGCTCCATTATTGTCCTCAGTATAGTGAACCGCAAAGCAATTATTTAAACTAAAATGAGAAAATCAGGCCTTGGTCGGGAAATGCATAGCCATTCTCCTATTCGTGTATGAGCTGGCTCAGTTAATAACTTCGGCGTGCCTAGGACCTTACATTGCTGTTGTTTTGTAGGGATAATACCAGAAGGAAAATGGCAATGCTACTAGGAAATCAACGGTAGCTAGTTCACGTAAAAGCTTACAATTTATAAAGATAACTATCTATTTATGAAATCTAGTAAACTTCTTACCGCACTGACTGCTTTAACGAAACCAACATGGGGCCTAAACTCTTCTTTATTGAAGTTAATTTATAAAGGGACGGTTGAACCTATGGTTCTCTATTGTGCAGGAGCATTGCAAAGTATTTTTCGGAATAGATGGACACAAAGTAAATTATTACAGATTCAGCCTGGATACATCTTAAGAATCATCCGAGGATACCGCACCATCTCCACTCCAGCAGCGCTCATTATTGCTAATATTGAACCCATCTTTCTTACTGGTGTATATAAGGCAAATATCAGCAACATTAGAAATGGCCGAGCCTTGGCACAACATATTTCACAACTGCAACTTGAACAACCAGTTAAACAAGCTTCTCATCCAGCCACCGGTGTCTCCAGTCTCTTTGAAGATTGCGCTACAGAATATCACCAGTACCCCATTTACACAGATGGCTCACGGTAGCTGAAGGGCTTAGTAAAAGTGCTAAAGTAGGATGTGTGGTTGTGGTATTCTCTCGCTCCATAGAATGTCATTCTTCCATGTTCAGACTTGCCAAGGAGTGTTCAGTTTTTCAAGCTAAATTATTAGCAATCCGTGAAGTAGTGAAATGGTGCAACAACTTACAATGTACCGCTCGCGTTTACAGTGACTCACAAGAAGCAATTGCAGCTTTGAAAGTTACGAAAAACAGCAGTCCTATTGCAGCTGAAATAAGAAGTCAATTATTATGTAGTTCTCATCTGTGTATTTCATGGGTCAGAGGGCACGTAGGGATTGCCGGAAATGAACGTGCAGATGAGCTAGCAAAGAGAACTGCGACTTCAGATCTTCCAGAGACATACACTCTATGCCCTATTTCTTATGTGAGGCAAACATTAAAGGAGATTATCATCAACGACTGGAATGAATACTGGTTAAAAAGTGATCGTGGTGCTTTGACTAAGGATTTATATTTCCCAACAGTTCCTGACAGACATAAATGTAAATTCGTTAATCCTAAGTATGTTCTCACTCAATTCTTAACTGGACATGGCAAATTTTCACCTTATTTATTACGATTCAAAACCAAATCCACATCTGATTGTATTTGTGGAAACCATCTTCAGGATGTCCCTCACATTTTATTTGATTGCCCGTTTTTCTGTTTTGAAAGATACGAACTTGAATTATTGCTTCAATCCTCAGGTTACACTTTCTCAAAACCACTTACACATATTCTGATGAATTACAAAACTTATCAATATTTCATGGCTTTCTTAAACAAAATATTTCTTAAGCTAAATGATTCATCTTGATGTTTACTGCTTGTCAGCTTGATATGAAATTTTGTTATATTTTTGTAAATTGTATTATATTCATAAATTTGTAATCTATATTCCTAATATACCTTTGGGTAAAATAGGAATCAATAAATTGGATAATTAATAAATAATATCTATTTATGATGCTCATCAGGTCTATAGTTTCCAAATCTGGTACATTCTCTAATCAATCTGCATTTTCCTTTTGTAAATTGCAAACACTTACAGCATCCCTATTTTACTCTTTAGAGCATAAATTATGGGGAAATTCATTACCATAATAAAGAGCTATTTAGCAACACTCATAAAATAAAGACATTCTTTCTATATTGATTTCAACTTTCATTTACAGCCCGAAAGTATGGTCGTAAAGGGCAGTCTCACCAAAACAAATTATAACTACATTTCGTTATTAGTTAGCAAATAATAATAATAATAATAATAATAATAATGATGATGATGATGATGATGATGATGATGATGATGATGATGATGATGATGATGATGATGATGATGATGATGATGATGATGATGATGATGATGATGATGATGATGATGATGATGATGATGATGATGATGATGATGATGATGATGATGATGATGATGATGATGATGATGATGATGATGATGATGATGATGATGATGATGATGATGATGATGATGATGATGATGATGATGATGATGATGATGATGATGATGATGATGATGATGATGATAATAATAATAATAATACTAATAATAATAATAATAATAATAATAATAATAATAATAATAATAATAATAATAATAATAATAATGAAAACTAGCTCTACCATCTAGAAGCTTTTGAAGATGGCAATATATATGAATTTCAACAACAATGCTTTGGAGGAAATATCTCACAATTGTAGGTCTAGTGTAGCTACAGTGCTTCTGACATAAGTAAATAAACAAGCCAGCGATTGCCCGCCTCGGTTGCGTGGTGGTAGCGTGTCTGCCTCACGTTCAAGGGGTCCCGAGTTCGAATCTCGGTAAGGGCGAGTTATCTGGATAAGGCTTTTTCCAGGGGTTTCCCTTATCCTGAAAGACGAATGTCGGATAACTCTAATCTCTATTGACCCTGGGCATATTTGAGCATCATTTCACCTATTCCATTCATTAAAAAAAAGCTAGCGATTAAGAGTGACCTTCTCTGTAAAATGCCTACCGTTGAAATGAGTTTGGCTATCAACAATCTAGAATAATAATTTTGTTATTGGAATGTTGTACCAGAAATAGGCCAAAAATCATTACATTGTGTGAAAAAAGAAGACATTGGCTACTTATACTTATTCATCTCTAGGACCGGGATTTGTATGCAAATAAATGTTTCTTCCCTTAATATGTACTCACTTGAAGCAAAGGTGACATAAAAGAACATTTCCCATTTCAACTTAGGTCCGCAACATATTTAACAAATATCAAAAGTATCAAAATATTAACAATAATACCGTAATAATGCACTTTAACATAGTTCAATAATTGCAACTATTTACATTTATGGTTATTTGGGCTGGTAGTTTGTCCATTTCATAAAAATATTTATTTATGCCATTTTTTATAAAATATGTATTTTGTATTAAATACTTCGTAAATATACATTCTGAACCTATATACATATATTACATTTTGTTTCATTTATTATTGTTGTTACAATAAAATTTATTATGAATATATAATCCATACTAAATATGAAAATAGATTGAAATGTGTCTAGGATAATGTCAGAACCTGCTCCAACTGTAATTAATAATTTACAAGTCGTTTTAGTCCGTGTCAGTTCCACAGGTTCGAATTGCTTCACTTAAATTGCATTGTGCTGAAAAACTAAAAAATCATTGGGTTTTGCATTTACAGTACATACGGGCCAAACAAAAGACATGCCATGTTAATACTTCATCTGTAATAATATATTCGCTGTTAGAATAAAGTAAGAGTGCTGTTCCATAAAGAATGATCACAACATTTTTTTTTTTTTTTTTTTTTTTTTTTTTTTTTTTTTTTTTACAACGTACCTTTAGTCATCCTCAGAATTTTGATGGTACTTCTCAAAATAGTTTCCCCTGAATGCGATGCACTTGTCCCAGCGTTTCTGCCAGTCTTCAAAGACATGCTGGAAGCTATTTTTTTAGAGATCCTTCAAAATCGCCTCCGCAGCCTTCACCACTGCTTCTGATGATGGATAATGCCTCCCATGAAGGCGTTTCTTCAAGTTAGGGAATAGAAAAATGTCACATGGGGCTAAATCTGGACTATAGGGAGGGTGAGGGATGCACTTCAAGTTGATTTTTGCAAGATATTCAGCAACAACATTGGCAATATGCAGCCACGCATTATCGTGGTGCAGCATCCAGCCTGCTTCATGGAAATGTGGTCTTTTGCGCCTGATATGGACTTGCAATGTTTTCAGGACATCCCTATAGTATTGCCCAGTTACTGATGTGTGTGCAGGTACAACATGCTGATAAACCATTCCATGAATATCAAAGAAAGAGATGACCATTACTTTCCCAGCAGAAGCAACCACTTCTGCATTTTTGGGGGTTGGTGATGAAGGAGATTTCCACACTGAGCTTTGTTGTTTGCTCTCAGGATCAAAATGATGTAACCAAGTTCCATCAGCAGTGATTACGTTTCAAGGAGACTCCGGATCTTCCTCTAACATCAACTTTAACTGCATGTTGCCTCCATTGCAGCGCTAGGTGATACTGAACATGTTTGAACTTACCTGGTTCTCACAGGCGGGAACCAGGAGTATCAATAATGAAACTACTACGGCGTGTTTGTTTCACATTAAGCTAACAGAGTATAATAAGGCTGAACTTTAGTGCGAAAAATTATGACCGTAAGAAAATTATGATCATTCTTTATTGAACAGCCCTCGTATTACTCTACATTCCGTAATGAACTCCGCCTCTAGTCCGTCATTGTTTAACATAACTTCTGCGCATGCGCACGTAAACTACATTGCTGTCACTTTAGTTTAACTGCCATCTTTGTTGTTTCATCGTGCAGTGTATTTTTGTCACTGTTCTTCCTGTAGTCACTTTATAATGTTAATTCTATATTATAACAACAACTTGAATGGTTTATTGAAAGCAAAAAGCTTAATAAACCGCGGAAATATATGTATAGTGGAAGAACACTGGAGTATTAATACCCACCAGCCATTGCGGTTAATTTGCAGCACGTAATTCTTTGACATTTACTATATTCTTACAGCAAACAGATTACATACATCGCTCTGTAAAAATGGTACGCTCGACTATACCTAAATGTAGTAATTCTACGTTTAAACTTTAATGGAAGTAATTAAAGTTTACCTCTTCATTAAAACACAAGTTTCCACCAAGCAGAAGATCCACAATCTACAAACAATAATTTCCATCTCACACATCTCGTAACGCTATGAGACAGCAGCTGTTGAAAACCTATCTGTCCATCATTCTCTTGAGTTAATCGAAGAGCTAGCGCAGGTTCATTGTCTGAATGTCGAGAAATAGGTAATGAGATACAACTTACACCGTGGAAACTTCTGCAAAAGCATACGATGTGACCAACAATTTAGTACCAACAAAATAATGAAATAAGTTCGATAAATTTCTCATTTTCAGAAACTATATTTTGGCATACATTGAAGAATTATTCTATTTCTTTAAGTTATATAGTGTGATCCAGATAAACCTGAACCACTTCAATAGGCCATGACCTTTGAACCAATAATAGGACACACACATGCAACTTTGGGAGAATATAATACACAATTGGGAGATTACATTACACTATTTACATCTCAGAGAAAATGTTTGAAGTGTCCTCCACATTAATCTATACATGTTTGCACTCGACTCACCATGTTCTCTAAAGTTTCACGGAGAGTATCCTCGCCAATTTTATTATTTCGATTCGAATGGATTCCTTGAGAACGTCAATTGTTTGTGGTCTATTCTTGTACACTCTCTCTTGTACAGTTTCTTTGATAATCGAATAATCTCATAAGGTCTGTGGCCCTCCAGATCCCCTGACCCACCCTCACCGGATGGTTTCTTGTGGGGTTATCTAAAAAATAGTGTACAACTAACTGCATAACGTAAAGTTAATGCACTTTTGACTAGGTTAAATGTAGCACATTAAAAACAGGTCATTAATATTTTAAAGTTAGACACATGTTTGAGCATAAATAGTCGTGTGAAACATGACTACAACAGCAATTAAGACACTCGTATAAAAATTAGGAGAAACGCCTAAATTAGGACATTTGAGCACATTTATTATTTCATAAGTATGTTCAAATCTCAATTACTATTACTATCTCGTCGCATATTAGGCATACTATTACAGGTCATATAATGCGAAACCTGGAAGATTATCAAGTTAGGGGATGATTAGAGTTCAGTAATAATTTTATGAGATTACATTACATGTAATTATTATTACATTGTTAAAACAGTAGGTATGTACATCACGATAATTCTGTTTTAAGTCATAAAAAGGGAGAACTACATTATAAAAACTGTCATTATACACACTGCCTAATGCTAAACATAGCAAGTGGAAGTGAATAAGATCATTCCAAATGGGCATCATCATCGTGTAGGGCAGCTAGTGATACAAAACTATCCAATAAACCATATTCAGTGATTTAAATAATGGGTATTAGTTAAAACTAATTTTTAAACTTCCACAGAAACGAATGTTGGAAACGGCAGTTCTTGTAAATTAGTGGTCTACTCAACGCATATTTTGTTATTAGTTGTACATATTGTGTTGTAAACAGGGGTCGGAATGAATACAACACACGTTTACTTTCATCAGCTGAACAAGTGAAGGCAATTAAGGGGGAGTAAAAATTACAATGGAGATGCCGGGGATCGAACCCGGGGCCTTTCACATGCAAAGCGAACGCTCTACCACTGAGCTACATCCCCATATGTGGTAACCTGCTTTTGTACTATGCAATTATACACCAAACTTTTAGAACATATACATGAAACCCATTTTGATTACTTATATAGATGGGACATGTAATAATGTTTCTGAAAAAGCTACGAATTAGACCCAAAAGCTATAACCACTGAGATACACGCCCACGTGATGTATACTTAGACTCATTGATAGATACATAGGCCAATAATCATTATTGATAATATTCATCTGTACGAAGTAATACACATTATGTCAACTTGGAATCCTATAATGCACACACATGTATACAATCTGTGCCAGTGTAGACGTGATGGTCACGTTATGTCACAAACCTCGCGGCTTCAACATGCTTGCCACGTGTTTGAACCGCAGCTGAGTGGAGTGACTTGCTAAACGCGTTCAAGTCCTACATTCAGTCACCTCGCATTTCTACCGTTTTACGGTGAAATAATATATACAGCACATTAGCTTCCACGTGGAGTTGTGCCTCCAAATATGTATTATGTCAATTAGCATAACTAATTTCGTTTGTTTCTTTGGAATCGAAATATACCTTCTACCGTCTCATAGATCACAGAAACTGTGCGGTGACACAAACTTCTCACTTCCTTACAGTCAGCAATAGTTGGTGTTAAATAACTATAGATTAAAACTTTTTAGACAGAACTAAAACTAAAGTACACAATATTGTACTTTATTACGCTATTAATTATTAAGCTAATAATTACAGAATATTATAGCTACCAAACCAATTCGATTTATTAAACATGTGCAAATCAAAGCGTATTATGTATATACCATGTGAATGAACTTGAAACCAAAGTTGGTTACAGTGGAATGTATAAAAATGTTACCACGTTAGTGCAACAAAATAATTCTGTTAATTCGCGTGCCTTTAAAAGTTAAAGATTTAATTTCAGCTATAAAAGTAAATTATCAATGTTTTAACATCAAATCTTTATGAACTTCACAGCTTTCACACTTTTGTTTTAAAAAGAGCTATTGCAACTAAAATATTTCGGAACTATTAATATCATCTTAAATATTTAATCTTAATATCTGTATATCATAATTGCTCTTATGCCTTCAATCTCCGGTTCATTAGTACATTCGAGTTAACAAGTGATATATTTATCCATCTTATAAATTTTCCCTGATAATATTCTTATCGTCTGTGATGTTGACGGTGTAAACTAGTTGTCATTGCGCTGTTTTTTTTAAAAAACGCAGAGAATAATTGAGGTCCTACTGCTTCATATTCCGTCAATGAATTAGGACATTTACATAATAATACAACATATTACTTAAAAAATTATGGGGGTCTTATATCATAGCTGAAAAGCCTCCATAGCTGCTCTTTGTGTCCTTTTATAATAAAGCTCTTTCATTAATGCTTAGTCATCACATTATTTGTTGGGCAGTTTCTTCTTGAAGTGTAAAGGAACAAATGTGCGTAACAGTGTCACAGTAGTGGCTTTCAGGATAGTGGAATCTAAAGGAAGAGGGACAATGTCAGGATAACCTGTAGTAGAGTCTGTCTAGTTTGCCCCTCAAAGGAAACTCACCCTCCCGTCCACTAATGACCATCATAATTCTATCTCCACACTTCAGAAATGGAACCCTCTCGCTGAGGACCAATAGCAACCGTGATTTTCTCGAAGTGACAGTCCCATGTTGGCTCCACGTGGAGTCTCAGTTGCCAAAGTTCCAACTTCCAGTTGATCTGTTTCATTACGTGCAGAAATTCGTTGTGTGTCACGATGTGGAGACCGTGGGAGAGAAATGCAGTGGTAAATGCAAATGAAGTAGTAGATAACTTTTAGTCAAGTGAAAATGATCAAAGTGGTGACAATGGTGTGAATAACTGGGCCGAGTTATCTTACTGGAAAAGTCTCAAAAAAGAAAGTTATAACGGGAACTGTTTCTAAACAAATTCAAGTGTTTGTTTTGAACACATATAAATATGTGCTGACAAATAATCTTGGTAAGGGGTCGTGCAATGAACCTGATGATAAATTCTGGGTATTCATAGAAATACAGTAAGAAATATTGTGATGAAAGGAATACCAAAGACGCCGATCAAGTGTGAAAACAAAAGTAAACGTTTCTCTAAAGTAGATAATTTCACATGCGATTTAATTCGCCGAGAAATTTATAGATTCTATGTAAAAGGGAAAGCGCCCGCCTTAAATGAATTGCTTGCACATTTGCAAGAAATTTGTGATTTTTTTTATGGTTACTGCAGTTTGCGCGGTCTCCTAAAGAAGCTGGGTTTCAAATACCGCACTTTGAATAAGATAAGGGTTATTATGGAATCCAGTAGAATTTTAGCTTGGCTAAGGAAGTTTTTCAGTAATGAACATAAGATAATTTATTTAGACGACATCTCGTACGATACCCATGAAGTATTGAGAAAGGTGGCAACCTTGCAGAAAGGTCTGGGAGAAGGAGGGTCTGTGTTGTAAAACGATTATAAGGGTTCGTCAAAAGCAGCGGCCGACCTGCACATGAGTTAACTAAGCTGACTCTACTACATGGCAAAGCGAGAAGGCGTATCGGAAAAAAATCGCAACACAGAGATGTTTACCTCAGCTTATCGCACATACACGGCGAGTCCAGTGTATGTATACTCTGTTCAAATATAATCATGTCTTCTGGACAGCAACGTGTCATACATCGGCAGGCGCGAGAAAACGTATCATATAGACACACGCAGCTTCCAATCGCTTTATTTGTATTTCGTAACTTACTGCACATCAACTTACTAATATTTTACTCCTCTAATCGACCAGATAAGACCCGATAAGAGACGATCACAGCGCTGATCATCTGAAAGTCAATATGCCTCAACGCTGTCGAGTAATACAGAGATAGATTGTTTTGATACTTCTATAGTGCAGTTTAATGAAAAGAATTTTTTTTCATTGCCTTTGCATTAATAGGTTGAGATTAGACCAATGTTTTATTTTAGAATATTAAAAGGTTTACAAATTCATAAAGCTCACGAATAGGAACATGTTTGCGCTAATGTTCAACTTATGCATTTAACATATCGAGTGTTATAGTGACTGATTTATAAACTATAAACAGAAAACTACTGACTCCCTTTTTACAGTTTAAATAAACTGATTCAGCCATATCGCTTCTCCTTAAGGCAGAAATAATATAAACTATACATTGCTTTAAAGCAGCTTTCGCAATTCTTTTGTCTCTTGAGACACAATTAATACTAAAATCTTAACCCCCAATCTTTCGCAAACGCCCATTTTTCTCTTGAAACAGGACTTTTAGGGCACATATGATCATTCTTAATTTTCTAGAGAGATAAAATAGCAATATGTGCTCCTCTAAAATTGTATCTTTTGGACACATAGAAGTGAAGCTGCTTTAATGGTATTTTGTAATAATACTTTATACATTAAAAAAGCTTCAGTCTAAATGTTCAGTCAATGAATGAATTCCTGTAATTCCTAAGTGGAACATAGAAACTTCTGAACCGCGCAACCTCGAAGCCCGTAGGCAACTGGTTGACAATCAGAGGTTTCCTGATGAGAGAGTTTCCGGGTTGAGTGCCGGAAGTGAAAGTACGAGAGATGGGGTGATAGGAAAGATGACGGAGCAATCGGTGGAATACTGGCGGGGGAAACCGGAGGACCCAGCACTATGTTGTTCACCACAAATCTTACTTTGCGCTCCGCTGGGGTTGAACCTGGGCCACCTTGGTAAGAGCAAAGCGGTCTAAACACTCAGCCATTGCGAGGCCCTTTCATTCAATAATATTATTTAATGTTATTCTTAAAAGCGTTTCACTTTTAGAGAGCATTTTACTGAAATATGCAATTTTTTTACATGTTTCAGCTTTTACGATTATTAATTCTACGTTAACTTTCCTGCTTAATATAATACGACTTTTAACAGCTGTCATATTTAATTAACCGAATGACCATTATTTATAATCTACTTGTCTAAAATTTGATTCAGCATTCTGATGAAATCCTGTGTCGAACATTTATCTGTCAGCAAAAGTTGAAAAATTACGATTTTGAAATAAAAAATTCCAAATAAATTCGGTTTGTTCTCCTTTTACTCTATAGCGAAATTAAGATTAATTTTATTTGCACGTGCAGGAAGAAAATGCACATCTAGTATTTAACGACTAAAGAGTACTCCGAAAGGAACATTTTAGATCAGAAAATAAAATACGTAATTAAGAAACTAATCGAAAATAAAATAGTTTAAATAGAATGCTGAAATTAGCAAATTTCAAAAACTTGAATGCTTTATCTTTTCAGAAATGGAACTTAATAGTAGATTTTGAAGAGAGGGGAGGACGTACGCTATTGTGATAGACTATATCTTCATTTTACGTAAACAAGCAAGTGGTGACACTGACATTTGTAACTGGATGGGTTACTCAGCCGTCTGCTGACATGGTCTCTTTATTATGAATTCAGGGCGCTTTGAAGTACTCATGAAGCGAAGCAGCGCCAAGTTTATGACTGTAGTAATGAAAAACCAGTATACCCAGTGTGAGTCTCGAACCCAATCTTGAGATGAAGATCCCCAAGCTCATCTTGCAAGGCTCCTTTGTTTCATAAACAAAGTAAATATCTGCGACGCTTTCGCTTCCGGAAATTACACGAGAAATCCATTTAATTCAAAAATGAAATCATTTGATGTTCACAAGGAGGCTGTTTTAAAAGCGTTCCACTTTCATTAGACAAAACCATTTGCACTCTTTGTAAATAAATTAAGTAAATAACCATGCACCGTGTTTCTTCATTCTTGTTATCGGATGAAATCCTTCGCTAGAGCTTGTTTATTTCCAGTTCTTAAAAATTGGAAAGCTGATGTATTTCCTGGAAATATCATCAGTTCCACATGTTATTGAATGTTCGCTTCCTACAAACCAGATAACCTTCTCTGTTTATTTTTCCTTTCCCTCATTTTCCACCCATTTGACAATGTCTGCACTGAAAGCAATTTTAATATCCTAGGGTACTGTTTTTGTTTATTTCTGACTCTGATAATGTATGGACATGTATATGCAGATGTACTGATGTACATTTATACATAGATGTCTCATTATTTTAATATTTTCATTTAAGTTCATCTGCGAGTAATTCAGTCTAAACTAGCGGAAAGAGAACAAACAAACAATAACATCGCCAATATTAAAATAAATAAGTTAAAAATACAAAAGCCCAAATTAAGCAAATGTTTGCACATTTCCTTTTAATACTTCAGAGGTCTGAAAAGGAATCCTCCTCGGGACTCTGTATACCCAAAAAGGCACTTTGATAAAAAGATATGTGTGTGGGAGAGAGGTAGAACAGTGCAACTCAAAAAAGAAAGTCTGTTATATACCAAATTTGCTATTTATGTCTATCTTCCAAGGATGAGAACAAGAATATTTACACAAAAATCCCCGTTCCAAACCACCTTTTACATGAACATATCTAGAAAATTGTGGTTTTCTTAAAAAGGGCTCTAATGATTTTGATTAAAATACCTTATATTTAAGACAGTTTCATGAAAATGAAATATAAATCTTGAATTTTCAGGAAATAGTCTCAAAAGGTCGCTTGGCTCTGGATGACATTTGCATAATTGGTACACCGTAATAGATACACGAAGTGTTATAAAAATGTAGAACTTGTTAAAACACAAACACACAAGCATATGAGAGAGATAAAGTGATTAAACCACTTCCAAGATAATCTTGTTCATTATTCGTTTGAATTTTCTAATATTTATACTTTTCTTAAACGCGAAGTCATTTTTAATCCTGAACCTGACACATAGCCAATTGTATCTAAGGAAATATACACAAAATCATATCTACAAAATCTGTCTCGTTTAACACGAGGCAGCTTGAGGAGTAAGCATTTTTAAGTATACGTTGTACAAGAATTAGTAGAAGAAGTCACCAGAGATTTTCTTTCTTGAAAATTTGAGGTGTGATATCGGTACTCGCGTTCATAAACTAAATATTGAATAATGCTTATCACTTTTAGTTAATTGATGGAAATTAATAATTTCTCACAATAGCTATATATAGGCTAAGGTTTTTGATAGACAGAGACAACATGAAAAATTCAATGCCACGAGTCAAATGGATAATTTAATGTCATGACGGCACGTTGGCCATAGTAACTCAATGGGTTAAAACGGCTGGACGGAAACCAGGAGATCCGTGGTTCAAATCCCGGCCATGGCATTGAATTTTTCATGTTGTCTCTATCTATCAAAAATGCTACTCACTTTTGTGTTTGTTTCGTCATTGCTATCTTTTATTAAATAGTGTTTAGCTATTGAGTAATAATCTAATAAAACTGTTACAGTTCCATAAGAAAATGCACCTACTTACGTTTTCTCACTAACACATTGTAACAGTATTTTTGTGTTCGTGGGAATTGTAAATATATATAAAAATGTATGTAGTTGTGTGATTGGCCGAAGTAGTAGTGGTGTGACGTGGTGTGACGTGGTGTGATGACGTGTCAGTGAATCGGCCAATCACAAAATAAGGTGGGAATTGCTATGGGGACAAGAAAATCAATAATCTAGAAAAAGTGAGAATCTTGTGTCTTGCTGGAGAACGAGGAAAGATGTTACGATGATTGTAATTGTAAAGGAAAATTAATAAGATTCAAAAAGTGTTATTCAATATTTATAATAGATAAGAGTGAATCATAGTTCATATTATATAATTAAATAATATATTACAAAATTGGACTCATCTAAATTTTATTTTCACCAAAAATCCGCATCCACACCTGAGAAAAGATCTCACGACTCTCAGTAGATTAAAACTCGACTTGGATCTTACAAAAAGTTGGCTTGCTTCTTATTAGTTGAAGATGAACGAAAATATAATCACGTTACAAATGGCGCAGCAACGTGTGGGGCTCGAATAGGATAAAGAAGAGGAGATTAAAGCATCGTGCAGCTCCGTGGGAATTTAAAAGGAAAGAAGAAAGAAGAGAGAAGAAAGAAGAAAACGAGAACTGGTTTAAGTGAGTGAAATTAAAAAAAAAAAAAATAATAATAATAGTAGTAGTAGTAGATTTATGTTGTTAAGAAATCAGAAAATAGTTAAAAAGATGGCGAGTAGAAAAGAAATAATAGTGGAAGGAGAAGTTACTGATAGTGTAGGAATGAATAGGGAGGATGCAAGATTAAGCATAGATAATGAGTCAATGTTGGAAAGAATAACAAGAATGTTAAGTAATTTAGATTCTAAAATAGAACAAAATGCAAAGAATTTAGATTTTAGAATGAGAGATGTTAAATCCGAAATGAGTAATTTAGATTCTAGAATGAGAGATGTAAAATCAGAAATAGGAGATGTTAAATCTGAAATGAGTAATTTAGATTCTAGAATGAAAGATGTAAAATCAGAAATGAGTAATTTAGATTCTAAAATAGAACAAAATGTAAACGATTTAACTAAGAAAATGAATGATTTAGATGTAGGAGTAAGACAGGAACTAGCACAAAATGTGAGTAACTTAGAAATTAATTTATTACAGAAGCTAAAACAGGAATTAAAATCTGAAATTTCACAGGAGATTAGAGAAGGGAGAAAAGAGTGTAGGGATAATATGGAAAGGCTCATGCAGATCATAGAGATTAATAAGGATGAGAATAGAAAGGAAGTCAATGAGTTGAGAGAGATAATTCAGGAAACTAGGTTAGGTCAGGACATTGTGAAACAAGAAATAAGAATGGAATTAAACAAAGAGTTAGAAACATTTAGGATACAACAGGCAGAAATAACACAAAAACAAAGAGAAGAATTAGGAGATAAAGTAGAACAAAGAATCAATGTAATTTGTTCTGAAATGCAATTACAACATGATGAAAGTAAGATACACCAAGAGGAAATAAAGTTACAAATTGATGAGATAAGTAAAGTAAAAGAAGAAGTAATTTTGCAAATTAAAGAGGTAAAAGAACATTTTGAAGAAGAAAAGGATAACTTAGGAAAATTGACACAAGTTGTAATTGCATTACAGGCTAGAAAAGTAAATAACGGGAAAGAAATGTCTAGAATTACAAATATAAACGATTGTGACTTACCAGGTGAATTAAGCAATCATCAGAAGTCTAGTGATGTAGTAAGTGAATGTAGTGATTTTGTGAGTCCAGATAATGATATTAATTATCACAGAAACACACAGAACATGTCCTCACACACACACAACTCCACAGTCTAGGTCAAAATGAATGTGTACATTATTCACTAAATGATATTAGTCCACCAAGTTTTGATGAGGAATCAGGTGATAATCCAAAAGTATTTCTTAGGGAATTGGAAGAATATTTCCGTATTAAGAGAATTCCCAATGAATTTCGGATGGTAATAGTAAAACGCTGTTTGAAGAAAAATGCTCTTGAGTGGTTAAGGTTAACTTTGGCTTCACATGAAACATACAGTACTTTCAGAAATCTGTTTATAAATAGATTTTCGGGACCTGAGAGACAAAGAAGAATAAAAGTTGAGTTAGCAACGGGTAGGTTTGAGTTTAAAAAAGGGATTTCTATGACTGAATATTTCTTAAAATTAGCAAACAAAAGTAAGTTGATCAATCCCGAAATTTCTGAGACAGAAATTGTCAACATGCTAATACGTCATTATCCACCACATATCAGAAATCATTTAATTGTGGCTAAGCCTATCGATTTCTCTGATATGATTGAATTATTATCCGAATTTGAAGCACATAACCTCATTAATGATACTACATCCTGTGATGGTAACTATAATAACGTCCATATTGAGCGAGGAAGAAATCGACAGGAATCACAACCTACAAATAATAGGAATAATAGGACGAGTTTAAATTGGGGCGGGGCACCCGTGAGAAATCAAAGATTTGAAGGAAGAGGTTATGATCCTAGACGAATTTATGAATCTGTAATTCCCGGAACAGGAAGTGGAGTTCAAAATAATGTGCAAAGGAATTATCATAACAATCAGTCGACGAGAATTGGAAGAAATGATCAAATAAACCATGTAAGATTTTATCGAGGAAATAATCAGCGAATAAGTAATTTTAATAGGGGTAGAGGTACTAGTTTATTTAGTGCAAATCAAAGAGATTTTAGGGGTGTGAGATTTGAAAGAAGTAATCAAAATGAAAGAGTCGAAGATACACAAAGCACAGAGAATGATGTGAGTATAAACGATAGCACCAACCTAACCAACAATGAAAGTAATAATCAGAGGGAGATGGAAAACTAAAAACCAAATCATTTTGTGCTCTGGAAAGTGGTGTGATTTTAGGGGTGTGAGATTTGAAAGAAGTAATCAAAATGAAAGAGTCGAAGATACACAAAGCACAGAGAATGATGTGAGTATAAACGATAGCACCAACCTAACCAACAATGAAAGTAATAATCAGAGGGAGATGGAAAACTAAAAACCAAATCATTTTGTGCTCTGGAAAGTGGTTCGGTGAGGATGACACAGGGCGAATTGAAAGTTGAAGATAACGGAAATAAGCTCACTCTCTTGCAGAAAAATAAGGAATTAGTTAACCCACCTCAGACAATTATTTACCTATGGGATAAAGAATATACAGCCTTGATTGATACTGGAGCCAGTTCTACAGTGATAAGTGAGGAATTGTTTAACAATCTGTTAGCTAACTATAAAGTGGAATATTTAAATGTGTGTAACGTTTACTGCAGTACTGCAATTGGGAAGAAAAAGGATAGGATTAAATATCAAGTATTAATTAAGGGGCGAATAGGTGAATGGAATTTCAATTTCATTGCGTTGGTAATTCCACATTTGGCAAGAGATGTAATTGTGGGTAATGATTTATTATATGAATGGCAAAGTGTATTGAATTTCGAAATGCATGAAATGAAGGTTAAGACAGAAAATGATTTATTAGTAATAAAATTATTGGAAGAAGATGGAAGAAAAGAAGAGAACAGGGATAATATAAATAATGAAAGGTTTTTTGTGGAAGATATACTTTTGCAAGAAAATGGTAATATTGAATACGATGAAAATGAAAATTGTGGGAAGAATTTAATTATTGATGGATTGCAAAATAATGTAACTGACCTTGAAAAGCATTGTTGCCAATTATATACAATACAAGATAAGAATGGCGGAAGCCAAGTGGAGGAAGAAATAGAATTCCAGAGAATATTACAAGTAAAGTTAGAAAACACATACAATTTAGACCAAGCGAGAAAAGAACAGTTGAAATTGTGTATATTAAAGAATAGAAAAGCCTTTAGTTCAACACCTGGACTGTGTAACAAATACACACACACATTTAAAGTGAATGATACTGATCCCTATACACATAAAAGCCTTGACAGTAATTGAAACAATATTGAATATATACTATGTGTGTGTTAAATAATAATAAAAATAAAACATTGTTAAACATCAATATATTGTTGTATTTTAATTAATGTTAATTTATTGTTGTTAAATGTTCATTTATTATATTTCATCCAATGTATGTATATTATTATATTTTATGTATGTTGTATTGGTGTTGTGTAATATTGGTGTAAACGAAATTGTTAATTGGGGCTGTTCTTCGAAATATATGGAAACAGATTGTTAATTCCTTTATTTGGTTATTTTCCATATATTTCGAAGAGGGGCATTTGTAACAGTATTTTTGTGTTCGTGGGAATTGTAAATATATATAAAAATGTATGTAGTTGTGTGATTGGCCGAAGTAGTAGTGGTGTGACGTGGTGTGACGTGGTGTGATGACGTGTCAGTGAATCGGCCAATCACAAAATAAGGTGGGATTTGCTATGGGGACAAGAAAATCAATAATCTAGAAAAAGTGAGAATCTTGTGTCTTGCTGGAGAACGAGGAAAGATGTTACGATGATTGTAATTGTAAAGGAAAATTAATAAGATTCAAAAAGTGTTATTCAATATTTATAATAGATAAGAGTGAATCATAGTTCATATTATATAATTAAATAATATATTACAAAATTGGACTCATCTAAATTTTATTTTCACCAAAAATCCGCATCCACACCTGAGAAAAGATCTCACGACTCTCAGTAGATTAAAACTCGACTTGGATCTTACAAAAAGTTGGCTTGCTTCTTATTAGTTGAAGATGAACGAAAATATAATCCCGTTACAACATGTTTAGCGTCTCTCTTTGAAAGTATATTGCACTGAGGCGATGATATATGTATGGTGGGCAATTATATTCTACAAAATCGTCAGTCCCTGAAGATCAGATTCAGAATTCACTTTTACTTTTTCTACCACTTACCTACTATACAATTGATTGGCTCATAAGTCCTGGCATTTTGTCTTCAAATGAAGTTTTGCGCTCAAAATAAAATATATTGGCAATGTGTTTTGTTTTATTCGATAGGAAATTATCTGCTTTACAAAATAGTGTGTTTAGTTTTTGTATGCTTATACCTTGTTTGTTCTTTCCAGGTTAATGAAATGGAATGTGGGATTGAGGGCTCACGAGCAGCTTCTGTGGCTTTCGTATCTCGATTAAATGAAACAATCAGAAGGTATGAAAAATGTTGTTTATTGTCAAATATTATATATACGATATCAGAGGTTCATGTATTAAAATTTCGGGTTGAAATCCCCATGGCCATTCATGTTTTGTGTTCTTTGTTCTTTCTTTATTTCTTCGCATGAATACATACTCATCTAATTTAATTTTTCCGCCAGGAAAAGAAAAATAAAACACATCATTACGCCATACTTTTGCTATTGAGTAATCTCTGCAAAGAGTCGAATTATCTCTACCAGAGTCAATATAGCAGGTCAAGCAGAAGAATAAAGTTGAAGTTTACGAGACAAAAACACATTATTCTTAGGAATGCCTTCTCTAATACAGTATGAAAGACACTATAATCTCTTTTACTATCGATTACCTCGTAGACAGCTCCGTCCGATGTTCAATTTTTCTTTAGTTATCTGAAGAACAATAAACATAGGACATTTACAAAGTACAGAAATATATTTTATTATTCTGATTTCATTGCATAATTGAATCGTTTATTTCAGAAACCACCTACGTGCGCTTTTTCAGCTTTCGGAAAACTAAGAAAAAACTGTTTTGCAGCTTAAGTATACTTCTAGTCTCCTTCAAATATTTTTTTACCAAATAAAAATACATGCTATTGAAATAACCTATTTTTTATTTTTTATTCCTTTATGTTTTTGAGTCATAAATATTTTTAAAAATTGCACTTAGTTGGTTTCTGCAATAAATGAGTGTATCCAAAATGATTTTTTTAAAAAAAAAATATTATTGAAATTAATTCAAACCATTATTTTTTGCCTGTTTTGGTATCAAACGTAACAGACACACTTAAGTATAAAAAAGTGTGTTTTTATTAGGCCTAAATCGAAAAATACTAGTATACTACACGCTACAGTAAGTTTATATAAAAAGATCAGGCCTTATTCACTTATTCAGCTTCTGACAAGTCTTCTGGCAACTCCTCGTCAGTTGTAGGCCATTGGATGATAGTGTCATAGAAGGCTTCATATCCAACAGTGTATTCCATCAAGTTTTTTTATATCGTCCTTTTTTTAATAGGGACCTAAACCCAAAAATCTCACTGTACAAAACCCGATAACATTTAAAATTGGTTATAGCCTACAAAAATGTTTAGCTAAAAGTAAAATATAAACGTTTAAAATAACCTTGGTAAATTAAAAGTAAAATACCTTCCCCAAAGGATAAGTTTTCTCTGTTGGTAGTTCCGGGGTGCTGGCAGTTTTTAGCAATGTAAAGGTAGATGTTATTCCTCCAATGAATTTGCTTGCTACCACTTTTCCCGGAGTATCCTTGTTGTAGAGAAACTGCTTGTACTTGGACACTTTGAATGGCTGCTTATTTTCTTTGGGTACTTTCCTGCCTGATGTTTCGTCCGAATTTGGCATTTTATTATATGATTTGGGCCACCACTTTTTGAAACTGAGAACATCGTCTGATGTAAAATGATATACAGTAAATCGGCCAGACTTACTAGCTTTTAACATGAGCTCTGCATATTCATCAGGAGTATAAATCCTGTCCATCTCTCTCAAGAGACGCTTTATGCTTCCAAAATCTCTGTCACATGAGGAAAATGAGTGGCCACGTACAGGGTAGTTGTGAATTATTGTCACAGCGAGTCACAACACACTTGATGTAATCAAGGCCGCCAACCGTCACGAGTGAAATTTACTGCAGAAAGAACCTAAGCGAGGGCGCTTGGGTTCTTTCTGAAATAAACGAATTATTTTCAAGGCTGAAAATAGCATTGCTGATATGAAACATAGGTTATTTCTGCACTAAAATATATATTTACTTTTAAATTGTACAGTACCACCAAAAACACATTTTTTGATATTTTGTCTCTTAGGTGGTTTCTGAAATAAACGATTCAATTAATATTAATGATACAGTTGTTAAAACTGAATACAAGTCCACTTTTACAATCAATCATGACGTAAATTATTCTTGTTAATGGCAAGAGATGCTCCTTCATTCTTCTTTACACAAATATTCTGATTTGTAATACTGTTTTTACATCTACCCGACTTGAATTTCTTCAAGTATAAAACTTTTCGCCAGAATGACAGAATACAGTTTACAATTTGTTATTTTTATCACTATATTTAAGATTCTATGCTATTCAAAGCGCCCAGTATCATCTTACTCCTAGCAAAAGCATCGATTCTAAATCTTTTGTAAAACAATTTTAATAGATGGAGTCAACATGAAAAATTCAATGCCATGGCCGGGATTTGAACCAAGGATCTCCTGTTTTCCATCCAGTCCCTCTAACACATTGAGCTATCATGGCCAAAGTGCCGTCATGACGTTAAATTCTCCATTTGACTCGTATATTTCCCCGGTAGACCACTAGGGGCTCTCGCATCCGAGATACATCGTTTGTGGCGACTTACTATCGTAAGTACTTGAGTCCCAGGCTTCATCATTCAACTCTTATTATTTTAGTTAATTGAGGGAAATTAATAATTTCTTCACACTAGAGAGGCTAAGGTTTTAGATAGATAGAGTCAACATGAAAAATCCAATGCCATGGCCAGGATTTGAACCACGGATCTCCTGGGATATATACAAGTCAAATGGAGAATTTAATGTCAGGACGGACTTTGGCCATGGTAGCTCAAAGGTTTAGAGCGGCTGGACGGAAACCAGAAGATCCGTGGTTCAAATCCCGGCCATGGCATTGAATTTTTCATGTTTACTCTATCAAAAACCTTAGCCTATATACGGCCAGTGTGAAGAAATGATTAATTTCCATCAATTAACTAAAACAATTTTTAATGTTTTTATAATTCATAGTTCAATTCAATTTTTTCTTAGGTGATGGATAAGATTACACATGGGACAGCGAAGTTTGATGTTTATCACGCTCTTGAAATTTAAGCCTTCGGCCTCGAGCGTGAAATTTTTTTCATTCGCTAATGAACATCAAATTGCATAGCAAGCCCCCTAAATAACTATTGATTTACAGTACACATTTGTGTTGTAATTTTTCATTTCAACAATGGTTAAACTTTTTATTTCAGATTCTTTTAACTGTCATTTAAACTTTCATGACATGATATTTTACAAATATTTTTCGTTCACTGATTCCGAGATATTCTGTGCTAGAACTTAGAATTTTTTAACACTTTAAATAATACAATTTATTTTGTGTGAGATCGTGCAGAGAAAAAAAATCAGTAGCAAGGCCAGAAAATGTCGAACTATTTTTAAACGTATTAATGCAGTTGTTTCAGTTATAAAAACTACACAATCAGTGAATTTATAGACAAGTGCATATTAAATCATTTTCGGTTAGCAATGGCTTAAACGGATAGATCGTATCGGAAGATAAATGACTGAAATGTGTGAAGTGGTGCTCGAAAGAGCTTCAAGTGCGCATTGCTTCAAGTTACACGACATTTATCTCATCGGAACAAGTAAACATCTGGAAAAACTCCTTATGCCTATGTAACCCATTAACTCATTTAACTTATGCAGTTCGCAGAGCAGTTATTCTTATGTTAGATATAAGCTATAACCTCGTACGTTCAATTTGTTAACTTAAGTCCTGCCACTTTCTTAATTGTCCACCTTTTGTGAGACATGTACTGTCCAGCAACGCAAAGAAGGTCCCTGAAAGGAATGGGCTGCCTTACACAGTGGAACAAGGACAGCAAATGTGTGTGGCAGAGAACGTCTGCTACACAAGGAGCAGAACCGTTAGAAAAATATGCGCCCTATTCGCTCTGTACACTATAACCTAGAAGATTCATTCACAAAAGTAGAAGCCGTCAGAATGTTTTTGAATGGTCTGTAACTGTACTGACATGGGGTGTCATAAACCTGTCCAGGGAGGTTGTGGGAACCTTCGCCAACCCCACTGTGTACTCAGGCGTCGGAGACTACCTCTCCTGTGGAGGACAGTAGTCCCATCATGGATATTTCCGTGATGCTTACTAAGTTCATGTTCTTTGTGTATTTGCATGAACTGGTTACTAAAACTTAGCTTGTGGTATGAATAATAAGTGTTGTTATATTCTGCTTCTATCTCTGTCAGCAATTTTACTGAACAGTATAATCTATATAGAATAATTACTTTTCACACGAATAGTAATATGAGATAGCTGTAAATTTGTAATGGATGGAGAGACACCTCTGTATGCTAAGCATTAGCATTTTGCTCCTCTACGATGTTTTAAGCAGGTAGAGGAGTTGTCGTGATTTCATCGAAAACATGATTTGAGGCACGAACTCAAAATAGCACTTTTATAAAAAGTTCCTTTTAATGTACCTATGTGCGTGTTTGTGGTCAGCATAACTGTAAGATAAAAATTACCAGATACCGAACTTGGTATCATACTCTGCGAGTAAATTGTTCCAATATTTTTATTTTTTTATTTTTTAGAATACACATTTAGCAATTTTCTTATAAGATATCTTCAGTTACCTAGAAATAGTCTGTGAATTCTCCTTCAAAAGGAGTTTTTATTATTATTAGCTTGAATTTATTATTCAATTAAACATCTGTGGCTATTCAGTTGTTTCTGGCGATATCACAGAAACAGAATGGAATTTCAAGACTAACAACTTGCTTAAGTGATTGTCCTTGTGGGGCTCTGATGGCTTTGAAATTAAGTTTTCTTTTACGACTAAGGAGGGAAGAAAAAATAATGATTTTCTTCTTGAGAGAAGTATAAACACTTGAAAATTCTAACAATTAACAACGAATGTTTTGGAAGTACTTAACACTATAGCAGTTTATTTGACTTTTGTATGCTTTAACGATATCTATGTTTTAAATGCAGAAAGAATTAGTCTATGATTTGTGGTTTACTTGCTGACAAACGTAATTTAGAAGGAAGAGGAGTTTTAATTGTTCAATACTTCATTTTTTCGAAGCCCTATCTATAGTCAGTTGTTTCTTGCAATTTTATAAAAAGAAGTATGAAATTTTGAAGTCGGTATATATAGTGCCCAGTTCTTAAATATTTAATAATCGCTATTTTATTTTATCTATAACAAAATCTGTAATATTCTGAAAATGTTTATTTTGCTTCAAATGAAGTAAAGCTTTCATAAGAATAAGTTGTATTTCTGACAAAAACAATAGAGGGTCGAAAAGCCGTGCGCCTGGGTAGAGTAGATGGTATGGCGTGTGTGTGTGTGTGTGTGTGTGTGTGTGTGTGTGTGTGTGTGCGCGCGCGCGCGCGCGCGTGTGTGTGTGTGTAGTGTAGTGTGTAGTGATTAATGCCCGCTTTTACTATTATTGTGCTGCTCAAAAGGTTACCCTGGCTTTATCTTTGTTAACAGAAACCTTTGATATAACGCACTGATTTCTCCACATAGACATAACATCTATCATGTGATTCCTGCACATTCCATTGGCTAAAGATATACGTTCATTGCAGCTTAGCACGCGTCCGAGAAGTGCGCCAGTACCCCTCTCACTCTTCCGAGAATAATCAGTGCGTTATCTGAGAGATTTCTATTAACAAAGATAAAGTCAGGGTAACCTTGTGAGCAGCACGACAATACATGCGGCACCGCAGGCAGAGACACTGATGATACATGAAATGAAGATGGAGCACCAGTGGAATGAGATACTGAGGGAAACTGGAGATCCCGGAGAAAACCCCAGCACCGTGTTGTCTACCACGAATCTCACTTTGCGGTCGCCTGCGATCGAACGCGGGCCGCCTTGGTGAGAGACAAGAGGTCTAACCACTCAGCCACGAGACGGCCGCATAAATGGTAGGGTGTCTACCTCACGTTCAAGAGGTCCCGAGTTCGAATCTCGGTCAGGGTGAGTTACCTGGATAGGGTTTCTTCCAGTGTTTTCCCTTATCCTGAAAGATGAATATCGGATAAATCTAAGCTCTATTGAGCCCAGGTTCATTTGAGTATCATTTCACTCATTTCATTCATCATCCGATACGACTTAAATTTGGAGGAAGTAAATTAAAACAATGTGGAAATATCATGTGAATTTAATATATTAAAATTACACACATTCTAGCAGCCACAGCGCATATCTGTGTTTCTATGCCTGTCTGTCTATCTGTTTGCTTGTGTCTATCTCTGTTTCGCACTTCCAAGAAAATGCTATACACATCCTCGGCTCTGCACTGTCTTTTCAAGCTTTCGTGTCTTCTCCAAGGAGGATGGTGGCTCCATTATAACACATATTAGACGACACGCATTATTGTAAAAACCTCTGTGTAACCAATAAGTTAATAGCTTTTGTTCACTATCCTGAGAAGTGTATGATTAAATACACATAAACATATAATAGCTTACATTACATGTTTCAGTAACCTCATCTTTCAACGAGGGCTTTTTATACATTTATAATTTTACCTTGTCCAAGAACATTACGTGACATTGCCACCATATGCGAAACGGTCTTTTGTCCTGTAACCGCAGTATCAGACAGCGATTAGGAGGCGGCGAATGAACTGAAATCACGAGAATTAAAAAAGAAGATAAATTAATGAAAATGCTTTGCTAAACTAATATAAAATATTGTTATATTAATATGAAATTAGAATGAAATTAGAGTAATGATTAAAATAGCGGTTTAATTAAGAATAAGATGGCAAGAATATAATTTAAGACAACTAACATGCTAGAATCCATGTAAGGGAGAGAAAATATTTCTGTAAAATCTGAACACAAGTCGGGGAGACAGGAAGAGGTGACCGTTAGCCTCTTTGTTTAAGGAAAGGTTCAATGTCTGAGAACTATAAGCAAAAATGTGTAGGAACAATAAGGTTTTCTAGATGCGGTCAAGCGTAAGACCTAAAAGGATTTACTTTGCTAAGGTGATAACGATGTATACCGTTACAAAGAGCCCAGGGTAGGCGTGACCCAACTCACGGTGGGATGTAACGACAATGAGTTCGATGAGTTTTGTTAACCAATAAAGAAAAATTGAAATAAAATGAGAAACCAATAATAATGTAAGATTTGAGAAATAGGAAGAAGGGTGAGTTATTTTGGTCATGTGATAAGGGTTAGAGTAGGGATCAGAATAAAGTACGAACGGAATCGCAGAGTAGACGAAACATCACTTCTACAGTCATACTACGAGGGAAAAGACGTGTTATTGCGCACGAAGAAGAGGTAGTAAAGATTTCTAAGTCCGAAATGTAGGGAAGTCAAGAATAACGCAACCAGCGTAAGAGAAGCAGCAGAAGAATTTTATAATAGCAAAGTATTCGCCGTATCAAGAATTAAGAGAATTCTGTTAGGAAGTTTAGTAACAGGTGGTCACCGCTACAAATCAATCTGAATCAACGAACTTAGTGAGAATTAAATTAAATCATTTTTTGCAACGAACCAGTGTATTATTGAGACAACTGAGCAGCCAACAAACAACAAATCCATTTCCTACAACCATTCACCTGAAGAACAAGAGATCTCATAGCTCCAATTAGAACCCAATTTGAAATCTGACATGCGGGTATGCCGCATAATGGCGCCCAACGTGGGGCTTCGAATTGTAGGAAATGGGTGAAATGTAACGACGAAGGACGACTACAAGGAGAAGGGAGAAGAACGACGACGAAGGACGACTACGAGGAGAAGTGAGAAGAACGACGACGAAGGACGACTACGAGGAGAAGTGAGAAGACCAACGACGACAACTACGATGAGGACAGCAGAGACTACGAAGAAGACGGCAAAAACAACTACATAGAATTTTCCCCCAACCAAGAGAGAAGTTCAAGTTCTTTCGACATCAACTGAGCCTACTAGACGACGAGCAGCACGACAAAAAATTGGTAAAGACATCACATAAACACCACAGCCGTACAACAGAACTGTGAGTTACACATACTCAATTTATATTTCTTGTAAATGTAATATCATTCAGTGAAATCAATATCTATGTAATGTCTTAGTAATAAGTATTTTGGAAGGGAAATTAGAAAATTTAAAGGGGAAATTCAATGCTTTTGAGAAATAAGAAGATCGTACAGAATAAATTTAAAATGGAAAATTCTGGGGAACAAATAATTATGGAGACAGAGAAAGAGTTGGAAGTTGTTAATGAAGAGATAATGGAAAGCAGTGTTATAGGATCAGTAGATGAGGGTGTAAATGGTGTAAGTAGCTTAAATGTAAATAGAAGTGACAATCCTGGGGTAATGGAAAATCTACAGGAGATGTTCCAGAAACTCATGGCGCAAATTACTATTCAGAGTCAATCACTAGAGACTAAATTAGTAGAACAGAACCAATCACTAGAGGCTAAATTAGTAGAACAGAACCAATCACTAGAGACTAAATTCGTAGAACAGAACCAAACACTAGAAGCTAAATTAGTAGGACAGAACCAAACACTAGAAGCTAAATTAGTAAGTCAAATTACAAGCCAAGGGAAAGAAACAGAAACTAGAATCACTGTCAGAATTCAAGGAATAACAGGGGAAATCCAGTCTGTAAAAGAGGCCCTGCAGCGAGAAGTAGGTACTATAAGAAGTGACCTAGAAGCTACCAAATCTCTCGTTGCAGGAGTAGAAAATAGAATAGGGGAGGAAATTAATAAGGAGAGAATAAGATTAGATGAACTGACCACGACACAGGTAACTTTTGTACAAGAGATAAATGACCGGTTTGACACTGTAAACAATAGTATAGCAGCTGACATGGAGAAGTTAAAAGAAAAGGTAGCACGTGTAACAAATATTCAATCAGAGAATACACAAATGTTGAGGGAAACAGTAAGCGAGATATCTCAAATCAGAGATACTGTAACTGGCTTACAGCTGCGACAGCAAGGGCAGGTACCTGAGAGTTCCAATTGTTCTATACATACACACAATGGAGAGAGGCAGAACGAACAGGTTAGCGCCCCTTCTGTCTCTCCTCAAAACAGCAATAATAGCGAAGTAAATATGCAAAACGTAAATATGTACCCACCAGTGCACATGAATTTTCTAAGCGAATTGCCCCTCCCGAAATTTAATTGTCGCAATGACAACGCAGTACAATTTTTGGCCGACTTAGAAAAGTATTTTGTCATCAGAGGTGTACCCGAGCAATATAAGATGATAATAGTTCAAAGAGCGTTAGAATCTGCCGAACTTAATTGGCTACGAGTAACTGTGGGAGAAGGATGCAGCTACGAGTTGTTCAAAACAGCTTTCCTAGAAAAGTATTGGAACGCCAATGTCCAATACCAAGTAAGGAATCAAATAACAAATGGCCGATACCAAGGTAATAATGGAGAGTCTATTACTGATTATTTCCTGAGATATTCGCAAATGAGTAAATATCTACAACCTCCATTACAGGAAGCCGAACTGATTTCTCTTCTCACACCCCACCTTCCTGAGAACATTAGAAATCACATGGTGGTAGCAAGACCTCAGACATTGAGAGAGGCAACTACATTATTAACAGCTTTACAAAGCGTTGGGACGCAAAATTTACAAAATAGACATGAGAATCGAATGCCAGTGAGAAATCCACACAGACCGTGGAATAATAATAATCATGACGGGGAAAGGGCACACAATCCCCGAAATTTTAACACAAACCATATGGCTACTTGTCAAAGATACGATGCCCACGTCCCGAGGGAATTCCCTAACAACAATAGAGGGAGACAGGGACCACCAAATTCAAATTCATATAATTTCCCTATAAGATATGTACATGTAACTAGGAATGGAAATAGGGGTCACCCCCCCATTTCTTCGAAGAGGGAATGCAAGACCGACGTTCCGACTACCAGAAGCTAATAGACAGTATCAACCACATGACGCTGGTAGAGAGAACAATACAGACAGACCTGAAGTAAGACAGAGGAATCAACTTCTCTCAAGAGAATGGGTGCGTTCTCCTCCACCCACACCGAGGGACGCGGCGCCCGAGGTAGATGAAAGGCCAGAGACGACACAGCAGACGGGAAACGACTCCAGGGTGCGATAGAAGACGTCCCGCATCGGACCCGGATGAACACGCTAGTTCTTAATTTGAACAGGGACACAGCTCTGAGTAGGGTGGTACAAAATAAAACAGAAACAGAAATAGAAAACGGTACTCAAATGAACAATCACTTAACAGAATTGCAAGAAGTGAGAGATGCTCCACGTATTGCTGCAATAATAAACAAAGAAAAATGGCACATTACCATAGATTCAGGATCCTCAGTTTCAGCTATAAGTCAAGCATTCTTTTATCACTTAAAAAAAAAACAATGGAATGAAATTGCAAACATTGCCCGTGAAAAGTGCATATTGTACTCTGGCGGTAGGTCGCGCCAAACAAAAGATTAATACACAAATGCTTTTGAAAGTCACCATTGGGGAGGATACAATAGAATTTGTATGTTTTGTTATTAATAGGCTATCTGTAGACATTATTATGGGTAATGACGTGTTGTATGCGCTTCAAGCTAAGTTGAATTATCAAATGGAAGCCTTGGAAATCAAAATTAAAGACGTCATAGTTAAAGTTCCGTTTAGCTCAAGGGAAGCAGAAAATGAGATAAGATTGACAGATGAAGAAAAAGAAATAGATGGAGAAACATTTTTTGTAGAATTTATACGAATAGGAGGGATGGAGCTAGTTAAGATGAATCCATTAGAAGCAGAAGAGATGGGAAACTATGATAAAGAAGTGTACGTAGCGGCAGAAGAAGGGCTTTTAGAGATGACGTCATACGGACTTGGGCAGACAGAAGCATGTGAACAGGAGATAATTACCCTACCAGATGATTTCCAGGTAGTCGAAAATAATGTAAACATGACCTATAGAATAAGAGAAACAGTAGCAAACTCGAAACTACTTAACGACCACCAAAAAGAGATTTTTTATAACATTTTATGTAAACACAGAAATGTATTTTAGGAACACACTGGGACCTATAATGATTTTGAGTATGAATTCGAGATACATGATGTTCCCCCATTCAAATATAAGTGCAGATATAAGTGGATTTACAGGAGGCAGTGAACCTTAAAATACAGGAAATGTTAGATGAAATCCTGGAGATATCGACATCAAAATTTATAAGTTCCCTGCAGGAAGAGGAGGATTAAAATATTTATTTGTACTTATCGACGTGATGTCGAAATTTGTGAAAATATACCCTCTCAAGAAATTAACAAGTGCAGCATGCGCGAATAAAATAGTGAAAGACTATATAGTCAAATACGGGAAGATGAAAGCACTATTAGTAGATAACGCGTCCATACACCATGGAAGACGATTCGTGCACACCATTCAGGATGCCGGAATTCGCATCTATAATACAACGTCGTACCATCCGTGCTCTAATCCAAGCGAGCGCGTAATGAAAGACCTAGGTGTTCATCTCCGAGTCCTTTGCTCATTGAAACAGACTACCTGGCCAGACCACATCAACTATATTGAGTTTATATTCAATAATTCAGTCAATTTAACCACAGGATATGCTCCTATCCATTTGCATAGGAATTTAACACCGGAACCAATAATAGAGGGTATTCCGGAAAGTATACAAGTGACGACCGAGACAGATCGAGAACGGATCCAGAATGCTGTTAAAAGAATAATGGAAAAAGTAGAGAAAAGAAACGCAAAGAAAATGCGGTATAAGAAGAATTGGGAACCAAAGGTCGGCGACTTAGTTCTAGTGAAATCGTTCGACAAGTCAGATTTGTTAGGAAAAAAGACTAGAAAGCTATATATGCTATGGAAAGGCCCATACCGGATTGAGAAAATATTTGGTGACAGAGCGTATGCTCTATCACACCCAAGAAATGGTAAACCGATAGGCAGATATAACATCTCCCTAATAAGGCCATATCGTCAGAAAAACGTTGTAAACAGTACAGAGCAGACCCAAGAATCACCTGTGTAAATGTGATTGAAATTATATATACGAAGATGTAAAGAATACCAAGTAAAAGTTATATAATTAGTACGGGTAACGTTTTCGTTTGAAATTCAAACACTGCGTGGGAGTTGCAAGTTCCAAAATTCCTGTGCACAAACAAAATGATAATGTAATAAGAATAACCACAGCTAATGAACATGTTAGAAAGATCTTTAAAATAATTTGTGAAATGTAAATATAGTATAAGTACTGATGTATTCATGTGCCAAAAGGCTATATTGTTATTGTAAAGGTCACAGACTTAGGCGTGACAAAGTGAAAGAAAGTCGAGAGTGAAAAGTGAAGTGGAAAGACAGGACAATGAACTGCCAATGTTTACTGTCAGGTAAACGAAACACCTGATTACAGGTAGACAACTGAGTGCAGGTAGAGGTAACCATATTTGGACATCGTTACGCAAAAATATAATAATGTGAGGACGAATGTTCTTACGGTGAAGGACTGAAAGATAAAGAAACGTCCCAATAAGTTAATATAATAATATTAAAAAAAAAAGGAAATCATTGAATGTAAAATGTAATATTGTAAACTGTAATATAATAACATTAATGTAGTACTTAAGGAATGTAATAAGGTAAAATCAAGTTGATGTCAAGTGAGACAAGGATAATTCAGTGAAGTGTATATATATAGTTGAGGTATCACAAATGTTATTTGTATATAGGGTAATAACCACATATACGACAGTGTACTTGTCTATGTACGTAATGTATCATATCTATAATTCTATGTATATGATGTACCATATTGACCATTCTATGTGTATAAAGTAACACACTGATGAAGATGAGGGAAACGGTGACCACCGAAAAATGTTTCGAGTAGGGAATGAGAAATTATAAGATATAAGGAGGAAATGTCATGACGGGGGTTTGACAAAATTTAAATAATGGGTATTTCATTTTTGTCAAACGGGCATTATGTAACCGCAGTATCAGACAGCGATTAGGAGGCGGCGAATGAACTGAAATCACGAGAATTAAAAAAGAAGATAAATTAATGAAAATGCTTTGCTAAACTAATATAAAATATTGTTATATTAATATGAAATTAGAATGAAATTAGAGTAATGATTAAAATAGCGGTTTAATTAAGAATAAGATGGCAAGAATATAATTTAAGACAACTAACATGCTAGAATCCATGTAAGGGAGAGAAAATATTTCTGTAAAATCTGAACACAAGTCGGGGAGACAGGAAGAGGTGACCGTTAGCCTCTTTGTTTAAGGAAAGGTTCAATGTCTGAGAACTATAAGCAAAAATGTGTAGGAACAATAAGGTTTTCTAGATGCGGTCAAGCGTAAGACCTAAAAGGATTTACTTTGCTAAGGTGATAACGATGTATACCGTTACAAAGAGCCCAGGGTAGGCGTGACCCAACTCACGGTGGGATGTAACGACAATGAGTTCGATGAGTTTTGTTAACCAATAAAGAAAAATTGAAATAAAATGAGAAACCAATAATAATGTAAGATTTGAGAAATAGGAAGAAGGGTGAGTTATTTTGGTCATGTGATAAGGGTTAGAGTAGGGATCAGAATAAAGTACGAACGGAATCGCAGAGTAGACGAAACATCACTTCTACAGTCATACTACGAGGGAAAAGACGTGTTATTGCGCACGAAGAAGAGGTAGTAAAGATTTCTAAGTCCGAAATGTAGGGAAGTCAAGAATAACGCAACCAGCGTAAGAGAAGCAGCAGAAGAATTTTATAATAGCAAAGTATTCGCCGTATCAAGAATTAAGAGAATTCTGTTAGGAAGTTTAGTAACAGGTGGTCACCGCTACAAATCAATCTGAATCAACGAACTTAGTGAGAATTAAATTAAATCATTTTTTGCAACGAACCAGTGTATTATTGAGACAACTGAGCAGCCAACAAACAACAAATCCATTTCCTACAACCATTCACCTGAAGAACAAGAGATCTCATAGCTCCAATTAGAACCCAAATCAAAAGTAAACACCGACCAATTTGAAATCTGACATGCGGGTATGCCGCAGTCCCTCAGAGCTGTTGTGGGAAAATAGTTATCTATTGAACGTTTTTCACAAAATTACACAGAAACAGATGTTTCGCTATTCACAATGGTTTCTTATTTTGAGAAGGGAAGTAATTATAAATGTTCGAAAGTACTAATTTTGCTGCTCAATATTTCTCTGAGGTTCTGTGTTAGCGCATGATGTTGGGTGCGGAAGAAAAGTACCGTATCGTGCTAACTTCATCTGTAGTAGAGATGGACCGAAAATAATCATTAAGGTTACGAATGTATGCTCATTAACGGTTGCAAAAGTAACTAATTATCCATATGGATTAACAAAGTAATGAACACATTGTTTTCCCGTTAACGTTAGAGATGATGATAATGATGATGACGATGACGATGATGATGATGATGATGATGATGATATAAGGGTACTCAACTGCTTGGTCATCAGCGCCCTTACAAAAACTAATTCATGGCAATAGCCAGATATAAATTATTCAAAATTTTAAAAAACAGATCACAACAAAATGACTAAAATAAATACGCCCAAATGGGTAAATAAAAACCAATAAAAAGCTATAAATACAATAAAATACCAAAGGGCATAAAAAATTACTACTTTCAATATCAAATTGCTATGACAAAAGCTACCTGCCCAGTGGTGGTCGGATCAATTTGTTCCTTTTCTTTGGGGCTGGGCTAGCGCTTTCAGCAGGTTTTTCCTGCCTTTTCCTCACTGTCGTTTGGGCAATGAGGACAGGATCTACGCTCTCCGCATCCTCAATGGAGGAGGACGGCTTCCGTACTGATCATTTCGAATCGAATCTCTCGAGATGATCGGAAACTGCGACCGGAGAAGATGAAAGTCGCCGATCGACGTCCTCTCCAGATGATTCCTCAGATGTTTTTGACGGAGATGTTCGCGGGCTCTCATGCTGGCTAGCTTTCCTTTCATTGGTCTTACTATTTTCCTTGAGGAAGTCTGTTCTGTCATACGAGGTCTTAAATTTCATTGGCGATACATTATATATTACCGGTTCACATGTTCTTGAAGGAGATGCTTTCGGTGGTGACTTGGCTGAATCCTTCTTCTTAGGACTGGACATGGTCGGCGCGCTTCCTATTGTTCGTGCTGGTGTTTGTTTCTTTGGCTGTGATCTTGGTGTAATTGATCTTTCGGATATTACTTACCCGTTTATGTCGCTAGTTTGTGTTGCGATTTCACGTCTAGGTACCGGCTTATTTGCAACTGCACTATAAGTAACGGTCCTAGGCACAGAAGGCTGGCGAATACGCAAGAGTTTCCGGGCTTCCACGAAGGACACCCTCTCTCTTACCCGGATCTCTTGGATCGCCTTCTCCTCCATAAAACGGGGACATTCTCTGGAGTTTGAAGAGTGATTACCACTGCAGTGAATACACGTTGCGGGTGAAGTGCATGCATCGTCATGCTTGACTTACCCGCAGGCAACACAAGTGACAACTCCATTACATGAATCACTCGTGTGGCCAAAGCGCTGGCTTTTATTACACCTCACTGGTTTGGATATATACTGTCTCACGTCAATAGCTTCATAGGCTGCCTTAATCCTTTTCGAGAGATCTACCCGATCAAAGGTAAGAAACAGGGTACGAGTGGGCACTAGTTCACCTAGTCCTTTGCGGTGAACTCGATATACACCTGTAACACCTTGTTCCGCCAAGTTTTCTTGAATTTCCTCATTGGACATACTGTCCAATGCGCTCGTATTTACAACACCACGCGAGGAGTTTAGGGTCCTATGCAATTCAACGCGCATATAGCTCGCAAGCATATTGGCTTTCAAGATTTTTGCAGCCTGCGTCGGAGAAACTGCTTCGAACAGGAGCGTGCATTGCGAGATGGAGTACGTGACTTTATAGGACTGGCAATATTATCTAAACCCTTCTGAATAATGAAAGGGTTAACGGTACGAAATTTTTTACCTTCCTCAGTTCTACAGATAACTAAATAGCGAGGACCGCAAGACTCAGCTATTTCTTTTCCACGTTTAATTTTAGGGTTTGCCATAAAAAATTGAATGTGTTTCATCCCGCAGTGCTCCCCACCCACCACGGAGTCCAACAAGGGGTCATCCCACTGGGATGACAGGTCTACACAGAGGATATAGCGGGCTCGTCGTCACAGTCACACTGGAGTTCGGTACAGTACGTAGTCCTAGCCGATTGATTAGGGGTGGGTTAGTCCCTAACCTCCCGCTTAGGTGAAACAGAAACCAAAGTAGTGTATTGGAAATGCGCACCCTCCCCGAATTCAGAAGAAGACTGGAACGAGATCAGATGCGCATCCCTTAACCACCAGGGCACCAGGACAAACCTTTCCACGGACACGGGTCTCCACGCACGGTACACGTGGGTGGGTGTTTTGTCTGACCCCTTACCACTAAGAGGAACCCACATCGAGAGTGCCAGGATGGCTCGGAACCCCGGAATAGCCAATTCCCGTACCTACCGCAGTAGGGCCCTGGGGGTTTAACGTTAGAGAGTTTTGGTGGCATGCGGATTGATATCAGTTATCAGAAGCTAGTTAATAATGTTATTGCATATTCTGTGATGTTAGACAATAGTGTGTGTTTGGTCGTTGATGTTTCCTTAATAATATCACTTTTCAAAATATCTTGCTATGTTTAATCTAAGGTCCTGTAACAATGCTTAATTTTGTTCATATTTACCTTTGATGTAATGCAATAATTCGCCACGATACGAAAACAAAGTAAACTAAACCTATTATCGCCCTGATATTCACTACCCTCTGATCGCTAGTACTGATGACGTTTGGCATTGCAGACAAACAGTCGCGCCCTCCTCCATGTACCGACTAGTATTTTCCTTTGCTGTGAGTGTATCAGATGGTGTTTATGTCAAGATACTTGTGCAGAAATATGGAAGAAAGTGCCAGTGCATTCTTCAATTATTAACCATCCTAGTAAACACATTATTGAGATACTTATATCAAATTATAAAGTATGTATCGACATCATTCACATTCAAACATATAGTTAATCGTTGCTGGTAACCATTACATATAAGTAACCATTGACACACTGTAACTGTGACAGACATAAGCGTTGCCCAAAAATAATTGTCACTTTCCTAATAGTTTGTAGTGGCATATTGTGCAACTAATAAGATCCATTTGCTTACTAGAATCAAAAGTTCAACTTCGGCTGTGTTGGGCGTAAGCATTTCTTATGTAAGGAATTATTTTTTCAACAGCTGCCTAAGTATATTTTCATCTATTTATTGTTTCTTAAAAATGGCAGGCAATCCACCTCTGAGGTGTGGAGGTAGCGTGTCTGCTTCACATTCAAGAGGTCCCGAGTTCGAGTCTCGCTCAGGGTGAGTTATCTGAGTAAGTTCTTTTTTTTTTCAGCGATGCCCATTATCCTTAAACATGAATGTCGGGTAGCTCTGAGTTCATTTGAGCATCATTGCCATTTTCTCTCTAGTATTAGCTCTACAAAACAATTCCAATGTGAGATCCTAGACACGCCGAAGTTATTAACTGAGCCAGCTCATACACGAATAGGAGAATGACTATGCATTTCCCGACCAAAGCCTGATTTCCTCATTTTATTTTAAATAATTGCTTTGTGGTTCGCTATACTGAGGATGATAATGGAGCAGCAGCAAGAAGCATTGCTGCAAACGATACTAAGGATCTTAGGGATATTTTCCCTTGCTGGAAAGCATGGGGGGATGCTCTAAGGACTTTGGAAAAAACTGAAACAACGTAGTCTGACATCCTGGAATCCTTATATAGAAAGCGGCTAGTTGACGTACAGTCTCATTGGCCATAATATGCTGTACTATATATTACTGGAATCTGACCAGGATGTCTGGAGGGAGGTGGTGTTTGCAGCCCTCCCGTAGGGGAGGGGATCCGTCCCCTTCAGCTGCCAAAGTGCGGGCGCTGCGGACCCTTAGCACTCGTGGTACCTCTGACGTTACTAGAGCAACCTCGGGCCGAACATACCGAGCCCCTCCCGTAGGGAAGTTGTTCGGAATGGGTTGGACTCGAGGGGGCAGTGTGTTCCCGACACCCACGGGTAAATGGGTACTTCCGGCCAGGCTATGGCCACTCGGAGGGGGTAGAGGGTTACCTTAAAGGTCCCGGGTACTAACCTTCAGGGCTAGTAGAAGGTGTGCTAGATCACCAAGCGGCCCCACCGAGGTTTTTCGCTAGTCTTCCCTGCGGGGTTGACGCGCGTAAGTGCGTATCCACACTTCCATCCCGTCTTGACGTTGTGCTCAGCGGGAGGGGGGGCTTTTTAGACTCCAGGTATTGCCCTATGGAAAGAGCCCCAGAGTATCCATCGCTCCCGGGTAGAAGGAGGCCCGGGTCCTTGGTCCTACGGGTCCAGGACTAATGGGAGTAGATTCTCTGCACCTAACTAACTGATTGTACCTTCCGTACTGTTTTATCATTACCTGCAGCTGCTTCGTTTCTTTTTATTTTCTGCAAAATGGCGCCAAGTATTTCACATGACAAGTAAGCTGTGTACGTTGAAAGTGAAGTTTTCTCCTCTATTTAAGAGCCCAAGCCCAGCAAACATTTGCAAGCTGAACCCTAGCACAGCTTGGAAGTTTGGTCCGAGCCCGACAAACCTCATCAATCAAAAGGCAATATGTGCATAATAGTAGGGGCGCTCTTTGTATAAGCCCGGCTAGCTCAGTCGGTAGAGCATGAGACTCTTAATCTCAGGGTCGTGGGTTCGAGCCCCACGTTGGGCGAATATATTTTATGTGTGGTATTTATATTAATTGGACAATGAGTACTACTTAAATCAATCGCTGTCATCTATTAGGTTATCATTAAGGTGGTTGCATATGCATAATAGTAATGGGAATTTTTTTGTAAATAAGTGAACGTACATAGATGGGAAATTGAAATCTAATCTAAAAGGTACAACATAAATTGTACAAGGGGATGTAGCTCAGTGGTAGAGCGTTCGCTTTGCATGTGAAAGGCCCCGGGTTCGATCCCCGGCATCTCCATTAAATTTTTCTACCTTTAGCAAGTGGTTTATTCTACGTGCCGTTTTCCTTATCCTTCCTTTAACCCATTTCATTTCCGGTGAAATTTTCCTAATAGTGCATTGTGCCATTAAGGGCGGGTACTGTTAACATATTAATTTGTTAAAAAATTTCGTGTTTGGTAGGAATAAACTTCAGTTGTACTGCCAACTGTTAAGGTGAACAGCAATAGAATATGTTTTTGATAAATGTATTTAGTAAAATAATTCATTTTTCAAACTGTCCTGAGAGCTAAGTAGGTTATATTGTGCTTTTGAGCGCAACTGAGGAAGAGTCCTTTTTTACTCCACAGCGATTAACATCATTCTCACCTTTTATATAGCTCACCAATGTAGCCTCATTATCTGTCAGTTAAGAGGACTGCAAGAAATCTCCTACAAAGCATACTCTGGCTGGTTATGAAGTGCGGACCTCCTGTTCAGGCTATTTTAGTTTTCATTCAGTGAAGTCCTGCGCTTTAAGCTTGAAACAAGGTTGCATACGATGTATAACATTTCTTGACATAAACGACAGTCGGTCTAACCGTTACTGAGGGGATTCCGGGACTGTAGCCAACGGCTTATTCCACGTCAAGTTCCAGGAGGAAGGATGAGATGAAAAGTACCCTACAACGAACAGAACCCATCAGAAGTAGCACTAAGCCGCGGTGGCCTAACAGGTGTAGGCATACTTTACATATGAAGATGTAACTCAGTAATAATAATAATAATAATAATAATAATAATAATAATAATAATAATAATAATAATAATAATAATAATAATAATAATAATAATAATAATAATAATAATAATAATAATAATAATAATAATAATAATAATAATAATAATAATAATAATAATAATAATAATAATAATAATAATAATAATAATAATAATAATAATAATAATAATAATAATAATAATAATAATAATAATAATAATAATAATAATAATAATAATAATAATAATAATAATAATAATAATAATAATAATAATAGTAATAATAATAGGCTGATATGTATAATGTACTATATTTTCAACTTACATATAATAATTTTAATTTATCGCCCAGTTTCTCTGTCTGTTTTCAACTTTTCCTTTCCAATCAGCAACTGTGTGCATGTCAACGTCATTTGCTTCACCTCACACAGCAAAGGCGTCTATTGGAAGTTCTGAAATGGTTGTTGCCTAATTTTCCTACTCTCTCTAAAGCTTGAGTCTGATGCAATGGTCCAGAAATGGGGCTAGTTCGCGCGCGCTCTAACAAACCTTTCGAAAATAGCATGATTTAGCTCGTCATACTCTATAGATTTTGTTATGCATTTTGCTTGTCATGATGTTGCCTCTAACCACTCGTCTTTAATTTTTATTTTTGCAAAATCTCACAAATCCCAGTTTCTCCTACTTTAAACAACACGGTTTAGCTGGACGTTTGTTCTTTTCGTGTTCTTCAATAACACTGGGCAACAAAAAAATAATTTTTGAATGTTTCGAGCACTTTATGAGGCAATTCCTACAAATTTTGTGTTGAGAAAAACAAATATGACAATGAAAAATTTTTATTAGTTCTAGTTTCTATGATATACACAAGGTGGAAGTATTACATATTAACGGACTGAGAGAAAAGGATACATTTTAATTACATACATGCTAACAACAATGTAAGTGTATTTAATTTGTTTAACTGGTAATTACATGCTAAGAGTGCTAAATTGCTGGAAAAATACTTCGCAGATAGTCGTGTCTGAAGAGAATCATGTGGTGGTCTATTGACTTCGTCGTCTTTTAGCTTGCTTCTTGTGATGGAGTTACGCAGAATCCCTATACAAAGACCAACAGTAATCCGCAAGCATTACTTCATTCCAACGGCCCTGATATCTTTGTTCCATAATAGAAATATACTGATGGAATCTCTCCCCATGTTCATCACTAATAGCTCCACAACTAGGAGGGAAAAAGTCTAGGTGGAAGTGGAGAAAATGGATCTTAAGGAACATGTTGCATCCAAGGTTACGGTATTTTTGCAGGAGCACTGTCACCAAATGCTTGTAGTTGTCATCTTTTGGTTGCCTAAAAATCCATGAAGGCTTCCCAAGCTTCTTTTTCTTTTCTCTCCAAAACTTGGTCAAATGCAGGATCCTTTACAAGTTCTCTTATTTGTGGTCCGACAAAAATGCCTTCCTTAACTTTTGCATCACTTAATTTCCAAAATTTCTCTCTAATGTACTTAAAGGTCCGTCTTTCTCGGTTCATAGCTTTGACAAAGTTATTTATCAAACCCAGCTTGATATGCAGGGGAGGAAGAAGAACGTCTTTTGCGTCCACAAGAGACTTGGTAACGACATTTTTCCCGCTAGGGTGAAGATTTCTTGCAGGCCAATCTTCTTTAATATAATGCAATTTCCTATCTCTACTGTCCCACATACATAAGAAGTAGCAAATTCCCCCAAATTTAAAATCTTCACTCTAAAAATGAAATGTCATTTTATATTCAAATCAAGAGCTAATCTATCATTTTTGGAGATTTTTTAATTCAGCAGATGGAAATACATGCAAATTCACTATTTTTAAGCCCGAAACATTTTCATTGTTGCCCAGTGTAATCTTAATTTTTTCCCTCCAGTGATAATGTCGTATGTTTAGAACTCACTTTACAGAATTTGTACACACAAACTATGTTTTTAAAAATCACCAAAGTTCACAGTTTTCTTCCACTCGTCCTTGTTCACTTGTAACAACGAAACTGAGAATGAACAAACTGCAAAACAGTTGCACCCTTACCGTGTGCGTTGGGAGAGAGCTGGGGAGAGCTTATTGTTTGTATTTCCTTTTCCTCGAAGAATTACAATTTACGGCTTTATAGATCATGGAACTTCGGTGCAAGCACAGTCGCCCTCAAAACTGTAACACTTTTTAAAATATGTATGTTGTAAGCCATTGCACATAAAGTAATCCGTTTTAATCAATTTATTTACGCAAACAGTTCCCGAATAATATTTCCGTTGCGGGGTTAGGTAGTTTTCCGACTTAGAGTATAATTTTACCTAATTTTCCATTCTGAAATTTATTTTCGTTTCTTCGAGGTTTACGGCATATAGGGGTCCGTTTTAGGCAGGTGTTATTGTATAAGAATTACATGGAATATTTCATATATAATATTAATTAATTATTTTTTATATTCAAGATTCGTTACCATATTATATATCAAACTTGTTGCTATGACTTTCTGGATTCATCTTACAACCAAAACTATTTCTTACCTAGATTTAAACCCATGCTCTTAATATATGAGATTCTTTGACAAAAATGTGATTTCAGTACGATGATGCAGTTTGCTCTCCGGATTAACTTACTTAACGTTGTATAAAGACCAAAGTGGAGAAACTGTAAGGCCCTCCGTGTGCTGGATTTAGATTCTTTCGAATTTTCTTGTAGGGCTGCATAAGGAATACATGCCATTCAATGCACATGTAAAGATCATGCAAGTGCAACTCAACAAAACTTAAGAGCTTCTGAGATCTTACAGAATTTCATGTCTTTAGTCCCTCGGTATACAAAAACAAGCATTTTAATCGTAGAATAATTTCTTTGTGTGTATGTGTGTGTGTGTGTGTGTGTGTGTGTGTGTGTGTGTGTGTGTGTGTGTGTGTGTGTGTGTGTGTGTGTGTGTGTGTGTGTGTGTGTGTGTGTGTTAGAGAGTGTGAAGCATACTAAAAACGAAAATCGCTAGACCAGGACAACGAACATTACCACGGAAACGGTCCCAGCAGCCGGTTCAGAGATCGGTAATCGACCTACCGGAGGTGGAAATGGTTCATATTCTGTCATGCACCGGGCTTCCCAAGTGCGGGACACAGACGAAACTGCCTGAATCATGCCGCTTAGTAATTGTATTTTAAGTTCAGTATCTTCCAAGAATGTGACACAAACATTTTTAAGAAAATCCCCCCCCCCCTCTTCGCAAGGAAGTATTGTCTTTGTTCAGATTTAAAAGGTGAGTGAAATGAAAGCAATTTGGTCTGACAGTCTTAGAGTGCAAGTTACTGTTAGTATGTCCTCGACTTGGCAGTTAGATATGAGAGTAGCCAATGAGATGCATGGGAAACGCAACTTACCAAGTATGCGGATTTCTGCTTGAGTGAGACCGCCTCCACTACACAAACACCAAGAGGTCTCCTGCAAGTAATTGACTTTTGTCTTCATCTGGCTTGCTTATACCACATTCCTTCTCATGTTAGTCTAGAAGCAGGCTTTGTTTTAGATAACCTATCTACTTAGGTTCTTGTGCTGGATGCCCATGTGTGCACGACTCAAACATGAAATTTCGGATACATATCAAAGTTGACATTTACATTAAACGTTGTCTAAGAATGTGACACGATTATTTCGAAGAAAAACCCCCTAACAAAAACAAATGCTGTTTACCTGACTAGTTTTTCGTTATTTTTGTTTCCTCCGAAAATGGGTTTAACAATTTAAAATGCAATACCATACGTTTAAGGTATTTGTATGAAATATTCGACTTTCCGAGAACAGTTTGTGTAGTCCGCTCCATTATGTATTAATTTAATGTAACTTTATATGACTCGAAAATTATTAGAGGCGAACAAAAGTAATTACACGATGAATGAATGAATTTCTGTATTTCTTTAAATGGAACATAGGGCCTTCTGAACCATGCAACCTCGAGGCCTGTAGGCAAAGGGTTGGGAATCAGAGATTCCCTGATCAGAGAGATTTCGGGATGAGGGATCAGCCCATCTCTGAAAGTGAAAGTACGAGAGAGATGAGCGGATAGAGAAGATGATGATGATGATGATGATGATGATGATGATGATGATGATGATGATGATGATGATGATGATGATGATGATGATGATGATGATGATGCTGATGATGGAACAATCGGTGAAAAGCGATATAATGGCGGGGGAAACCCGCCCCAGCACCCTGTTGTCCACCACAAATCTCACTTTGTGGTTGCCTGGGATGGAACCTGGGTCGCCTTGGTGAGAGCCAGCGGTCTAACCACTCAGCCATGACGCGGTCATAATTACATGATAGTTTTGGATAATTTATAACAAACATACCACTTACGTGACATTATTTTGTGGCATTAAACATTTCTTAGCGATTCCTTTGAAATTTTAAGTGCATTACAGTTTTATTTTATTTTATATACCATGTACTTACTAAGTTGTAGTATTGTACTCCAAAAATACGATACAAATTTCTCCGGAAATACATGAGCCCACATCCAAAAAGCATTTGAGAATAACTTCGGTTTTGTGTATTTATGTATCTATGAACAGCGTAATCCAAAAACGAAAGCTCGGTTAAATATCAAAATTGCTTTTAAGTTCGATTTCTTCTTTAAGAAAATGACTCACATTAAGCTGATCTCATGTACATAGAAAACATTGATTTTATTAAGAATGACTGATGATTTTAATTAAAATACCATACGCTTAAGATATATTTGATGTAAACGAAATGCATTTCTTGAATTTTCTGTAAACAGGCTTGAAGTCCTTTTTACTCTGAATGACTCCTGCATAACTGTTAAACCGTAAGAGATTGACAAAATCTTACTGCACAGATATTTTGAGAGAGAGAGAGAGAGAGAGAGAGAGAGAGAGAGAGAGAGAGAGAAAGAAAGAAAGAGAGAGAGATCTAGTTAAACCACGCAATGTAAATGAAGTAACATCTGTGATACTTTTTATATTCTTATTTATACTTTTCCAAATAAGATCTTTTTCTTAATCTTTCAGCCAGGTGAACAGAATGAAGTTCCAAGCCATCCCGTAGAGATTAGCTCTCAAAACATTTCACTAATGCTTAAGTCAATTTATTCCTCTATTTTCTTGCACCGTAATGAAATATGGGATAAAATTGTATTGTTTCTCTTTTAACAATAACCTTTGAAAGAGTAATTTGTTGAAGAATAGCTAAATTCATCTGAACGTATCACTAAGACATTTTTAAGTGCTGAGAAGTCATTTGTTTCTCATTGTCATGCCATGAGAATAATGTCAAAGTAAGCATACGGGCACTTTAAAACCACTCGCATTCATGTGAATTTCGTTTTAGATGTAGCACTGTACATTTCAGGGCCTTATTCTCTCCTAACCTTATTCATTAGGTAAATAACCAAGTGAAAATTATTCTCGCTTTGCAACATAGCAGTCACCAAATAAAGGAACTTCAAATGTCGTCTCTGAGGCAGGACAGCGATCCATCAGTTCTTCCTAGCGCCGCTTCTCAGTGGGGCTTCTATTTGAATTCTCGATCTTCCCATACCTGGAGGATGTGATTAGGCGTTGGTATCAAAATTTCTACGTTGTATTGTATTTCCATGAGAATATCCTTTTCAGATCTCTAGGCCGTTACTTGCTTCAGAACCAAAGGGCTCTCTGTATTGCTGGGGGGCTTGCCTGGTAAAGAAAGCATTAAATCAACGAGCAACACATCGAGCAGAACGCTATATTCTGTAACCCTCAGTACTCATCTCTGTGATAATGAAATGAAATAACGCTTCTCTATAAGGTTTTAAATGTACTGTTACTAAATAATCATTAATTACACTTTCAAACCTTTTTGGATGTACAGAACTCCAGACATTCGCCAATTTCCTAAATATAAGCATACTCGTATGCGAACTCTGAAATATACGTTAATGAGTTCGCAGGTATGTCTGCAGGCTGAACTTGCAGAATATTCACCTTCATTTCCAGCAGTGTGCATTTCTAATTTTACTTCCAGTGTTTTTTTTTTTTTTTTTTTTTTTTTTTTTTGAATTTTACGTCCTCCAACGTTAAGTCATGTCGGACGGTGAATGAAAGGGTTGAAATGATGTTTAAATGAGTCCGGGGTCCATGGAGCTTAGAGCTACCCTACATTTGCTGTAAGGATAAGGAAAACCCCGGAAAAGCCCTTATCCAGGTAACTCACCCTGACTGAGATTCGAACTCGGGACCTCTTGAGCGTGAGGCAGACATGCTACCATCTACGCTGCCGAGGCGGGCCCGGTGCTACTTGCTGTAGTGCCGAATGACATCGGTGTGACCCTGTCTGTTAATTCCATCTCATTATGCTGCTGCTGTCTGAGCGGTTCAAGTTCCTTTGGGGTATCCTGGGAACTAACAAAAGTTTTATCACACCTTCTCAAGTCACTGCAACAGCAAGTTTCTCTTCTGTCAAAGAAGGTACAGTCTTTCATCCAAATGCATAAACTTGTGACGCAAAACGTTTCTTAACTTTCAACATTATGTTTTTACAGCGACATGACAGACTTTACTGTTCGATTCTTTGTTTAAAGCAAATTTCTTGAATATTTTCGTAATGCGTTTGCAGTAGCAGAGAAAACATAAATACACTTTCTATCAGTAACTTTACAGTGATCAGGGCAGAAACGTGATACATATTCTTAGGACGATTAGAAGTACAGCTTGTAAAATCAGACATTTTTTTTGGAATTGTGTACAGAAAAATGCGATGCATTGCTTTCTCATTGCTGCTTATGCTGTTTCTACACTTCTTTGCCTTTTATCTGGGGTTTGTCTTCTCCGAAGTTTCTCTTCTAGTTTTGTGAGATTTCTTTCACCTCCATATAAGCGACCTCTTTTACCATTTTCGCGCTGCTTGCTGGTACATTCTGTCTCCTTCAAATTTTGACTTTTGGCGTCTTTTGTACACAATCATATAAGTTATACAGAACTTCATAAATTAATTCTTATTTTTAATTAATATTATACTCCTTATGAGTTGGTATCCTTGCCTCCAGGTAGAATTCACTGATCTACAATGATTAAATTATAACACCTTTTGCATTATTTTCATTTCATTAATATGCGAGTGAAAAAAACAAACTAGCTATACCTTGGCGGTATAACTAGCTACCTTGGTAGTTTCCTGCCTCTGATGGCGTATCAATGAAACTGCCCCGTATATAAGGGTTAAAATTAAAACCTCATCACGAATCTCTTTAGCATTGTTTGAAGAATGAAAATCGAAATCAACCGTTGCCCACACTAGTGGTATATGACTGCATTTTGTAGTAAGAGGTACATATAAGTTACATATAAAGATATAATTATTCTTAAAGACATAAGACTTAAGAGACTTAAACATATATTCGAAGTTCGTTTAGCTTGATCAAATGATGTAGGTTACATCAAAGGAGTTAATGATATGAGTAATTTTAATCGAGTCCTGTAACAGAAATTGGCCAAGTGGTCATTCTATAATTTAATAATTTAAAACAAAGATGCTAATAGTTTTTAAAAAATTAAAGGGTACGAGGTATTCTAGGCAGTTATAAAGTGACAGGTGTTTTTAGGTCATACATGTAGCATGGATGCACAATGTTTAGACCAAATGAATTAAACAGTGTAGAGTTTTGCACTAGTATGGTTGTAAAGTAGCCCATAATAATTATCACTGAGTGCTATTGGATAAATTTATCTGCTTAGGTTCAAAGATTACTGATTAAATTGTACGTACGGGGTTGTAAATAACGGTGGTGGACTTTTTTTAGTTGTAAAGAAGATTTTTAATACAGATCCTTAAACTCAAGTGTATGATTTTTTTTCCAAAGATTTATCAAAGGTGCTCTTTAATGACATTTTCAGCAAAATCAAAGTGAAATTTAGTGAACTGAACACGATATGCAACTCATCCCTTCTAATAAAACAGTTTAGATATTTTAAGTCTTTATTTTTACCCCTTTGGATTCATAAAAATAGCAACAGTGGATTAAAGGTATGCTCTGATATTTATATTCAACAAACGTGATTGAAATTGAGGGACATGAATATGAAAATCTTCCCTAAGCCATGAACAGTAAAAGTGTGACGTGTGCCAGCACAAAGGTTTTTAACCACCCCTCAATTTCTGAAATATTGGAAAAATGAGATAAAAAGGCATAATATGTATTCACAAAAACATCTTTAATGAAAATAAACATTACACATTTTACATTTTCAAAGTAGTCTCCTCTTGCTTTAATGATTCCTTTACACACTCTGAGCACCCTTGCCATCAATTGCGCCAGCCTTTCTTCTAAAAATGTCGTTCATTACATTTACATTATTTACATTAGTCGATTTTTTTCCCGGACGTCTCTATTCAAATGCTCTCGCAGACCGCAGTCTGGACTGCAAACCATGTTATTCAGGTCTTGTCTCTCTTCTAATCGCTCAACATATGTACAGAGCAAAGATGCGTGTATTTATGGTCATTGTCCAAAACTAAGTGAATACCTCGCTAATTAAATACATCCCGAATGGTATAGATGCCGCTGGAAAATGTTGTGATAATTTCTTCGTCATTCCATATTTTTTCACAGTATCTTCTGTCTTTTTGGCAACAAAACAGCCCCTTCCTGTATCAAACCACCCCTATACTTGGCTGTAGATGATATGCTAATTGCCACACATTTCGTTGGCACATTTACGTGTAGGCTGGATAAGTTTTGTGCCAGAAAGTTCGAACTTTGATTCGTCAAGAGTAGTACATGCTCACATAGGCAGCGTGTCTGCCTCACGTTCAAGAACTCCCGAGTTCGAATCTCGGTCATGGTGGGTTATCCGGATAAGGTTTCTGTAGGGTTTTCCCTTATTCTGAAATATGAATATCTGGTAACTTTAAGCTCCATAGGCCCTGGACTCATTTGAGCACAATTTCATCTATTTCATTCATCGTCCGATATGACAACGTTGGAGGACGTAATTTAAATTAAAAAATAAAAATAAAAAAGACTAACACAATCTCTATGTAGTTCGCCTAATTAATCTTTTTTACTGATAGTCCTAGTTGTTACTTTGATCAACGCAGTCTTTAATATGTGCATCCTGAAATCATCTCATAGGTTATTTCTCAACTATTTAATTTTCGCTGTCAAGATTGCTGCCGTTTTGAGGCGATTATATTTGTGCTCACTACCAAACCTACTTAGAAAATCACTTGAGGCATTTCCTTCCGATAGCAGTCTTTATTTTTATGAATAGTTGTATACGTCATTATAGTGTAGCAAACACTTTGCAAAGAAACATGCTACTGTTTGGCAACTTTAAGGATGCTGTGACTAAGCTGTATGCAAGCTGATCATAGTAGCATGTTCTTTTATCCTAAAAGCTTTACCCATTTCAGATTTTTAAAATCCGTAATCACAATGCTATCCTTATATTCAATATATTCTCGGGAAACAAGCCAGGTGAAAAGACAATAATACGTTTAGTGTTTCTATAAGTATCAACCAGTCATAATTTTCAAAACGTGTATATAGCATAGTGAATTTTATTTGTGTTTCCTTGGATCTCTACTCTCAATGATCTGAAATTGCTTTGTTAAGCAAGGTCTCCATAAGTAGAATTCAAACAATTTTGAGCTGTACTGTACTCTATATCCATCTAAAATAATACGGCTTTTCAATGGTAATAGATAGAATGCTTTTCAAGATTACTCTATACTCACATGAGTTACTCTTATTAGAACTATATTACTGGCTTAGCCGATCGATGCTTATTTGCATCTCTTGCCTTCAGGATTCAAAACATATATAAAATAAAAAACTACCTATGCTACATTTACGAAATAAAAATAACAGGACATGCACTTCAAAAGATACAGATTCAGATACAAATACAGATCTGTATTGAAAGTGCTAATGAATGGTTTGCTTGCTAGAGGCTTAATTGTAGCATCCTTAATATGAGATGAAATATTTTCCGACTAAATGTCATATTTTGATGTAGATTTCCTCCCCATCTCGCTTGATATTCTGCCTTCAACCCTCAAGACACATATGAAGCACATTTGCTACATAATTTATACTCATTATACTGTTTTCGAATTATTTAACTGAGAACAGTAAAATACTACGATTAATCGACCATTTAATTTACATTCGCTATTGTTTTTAAGTTCATTGCCATTGAATTGTTTCGAGGTGTGAATGATCTTGATAACAAAAACGTATGCAGCCAGGTTGACCCAAACGGGATCTAAATCCGGTCCCGTTGAGTAGGAAGCAGACACTCCGTCTCCTCAGGCAAGCGATGGACTCTAATTCCAATGTTTGTTTTCTAGTGTGACGTTTGAAACACAAAAACTTAGCAGGATGAATAGTATTCAAAGAAAACAAAACATAACGATATTGTTACTACTACTATATTATTATTATTATTATTATTATTATTATTATTATTATTATTATTATTATTATTATTATTATTATTATTATTATTATTATTATTATTATTATTATTATTATTATTATTATTATTATTATTATTATTATTATTATTATTATTATTATTATTATTATTATTATTATTATTATTATTATTATTATTATTATTATTATTATTATTATTATTATTATTATTATTATTATTATTATTATTATTATTATTATTATTATTATTATTATTATTATTATTATTATTATTATTATTATTATTATTATTATTATTATTATTATTATTATTATTATTATTATTATTATTATTATTATTATTATTATTATTATTATTATTATTATTATTATTATTATTATTATTATTATTATTATTATTATTATTATTATTATTATTATTATTATTATTATTATTATTATTATTATTATTATTATTATTATTATTATTATTATTATTATTATTATTATTATTATTATTATTATTATTATTATTATTAGTAGTAGTAGTAGTAGTAGTAGTAGTAGTAGTAGTAGTAGTAGTAGTAGTAGTAGTAGTAGTAGTAGTAGTAGTAGTAGTAGTAGTAGTAGTAGTAGTAGTAGTAGTAGTAGTAGTAGTAGTAGTAGTAGTAGTAGTAGTAGTAGTAGTAGTAGTAGTAGTAGTAGTAGTAGTAGTAGTAGTAGTAGTAGTAGTAGTAGTAGTAGTAGTAGTAGTAGTAGTAGTAGTAGTAGTAGTAGTAGTAGTAGTAGTAGTAGTAGTAGTAGTAGTAGTAGTAGTAGTAGTAGTAGTAGTAGTAGTAGTAGTAGTAGTAGTAGTAGTAGTAGTAGTAGTAGTAGTAGTAGTAGTAGTAGTAGTAGTGGTAGTAGTAGTAGTAGTAGTAGTAGTAGTAGCAGTAGTAGTAGTACTAGAGAAAAGGTATAGTGTAATCTAGAATACAATAAAGATGATTTTAATTATTCTAATCACCATACTTTTCGATGAACATTGGTTAAAGAGAGATAGAGCTAAAGTCCGGATTTGTAAGCACAATCAAACGGTGAAGTAAGCAAGCATATAGACACGAAAAATGAAACAAAAATGCTCCAAAAATAAGCCAAAGAAGTTGTTACACTAAACGAGAAAGGTCATCTTGAGTGAAGCTCCTACGTTTGTCAGTGAAGAATATTTTTATATAGTAAAAGGGATTACAATAATAAGTACGAATTGCCTGAATCATAAAATGATGGCTAGGAGTGAAAAATCACAAAGTAAGTAAGCGAGTCCCGTGTTTCAGCAAAAAAAGCATTTATAAGCATTTCGCTTAGAAATCCGGGCTCTATTAATAGTAAATATATAAAATAATACTTTATATTAATAATTTTCAAAATATCTGCGAAAATAAGCGATAAGTTAAGAAACTCACTTAATTTTGACGTTCTTCTAATTGGTAGCTCATATCGGACGATGTAGGGTAAATTAACGTTCAAACGAGACCGGTCCATAAACTTTACATTCCTGTATTACGAGTAGAATAAAAGAAAAACTGCTCGTACGTGGTAACTTACCCCAAACTAAATTCAAATTTGAGACCTCTTGAATGTGAGGTATATACACTATTCGCACACCAGAGAGAAGGCAATACTGTAGGTTTTAAAAGTTAAATGCTTAAATTTTATAGGAATGGTTTCGTCCAGAAATAAAAAGAATATGTAAAACAACAACCCTTTCAACACTTCATAAGTCAAACATAAACTCAAATCTTAAAACATTTTGAAACAAAATCAAATTTAACGAGCATTTTATATGTAAAAAGTGTAGTTGAGTACGTTTTGGGGGTGGTTCTTGGAAAGCTTCGTGTCCTATCTTTGGATGAAGTTGAATTTCACTACTATTAAGTACCTGTCCAACTTTTCCTTTTTTATTGATGCATGTACGCTTGCGCACACGCAAATGGGAGCCTTTTTATAAAAACAAAAGCAAATGTCCATTTTAGGATCTCAAAATGTATATTATTACCGCGCTGCTTAAAACGTTACCCCGGCTTTATCTTTGTTAATAAAACATTCCATATAATGCACTGATTATTCTCGGAAGGTCGAGAGGGGCACTGGCGCGCTTCTCGGACGTGTACTAAGCACCAATGAATGCAATGGAATGCGCAGAAATCACAAATGACAGATGTTATGTCCACGTGGGGTAATGCTTCTATTAACAAAGATAAGGCCAGGGTAACCCTTTTAGCAGCGCGATAATACCAAGGATATTTCGTTATCGAATTTCTGGACAGATTGCAATACTCCTTCTACCTACCTTAGCTAAGCATTAGAGAAAGAAAATAGTCGACTGTATACTAAGATATAGTTCTAGAACACAACAACTCACTATTATGTGTTTCAAATGGGAAGAGTTCTGGAGTCCAGCTAATCAGATGCCATATCACACTCAGCGTTGCCAGCTTGTTACCCCACTCCTTTTATATTTCCCTCTCTCTTTCGCACACTCATACAACATGGAGGTCTGCTTGGCTCAGACTTAGGGGTAATCAAATTATGTTTTACAAACTTTTATAATGATGCAATTGCCAAAATCAAAATTGGAAAAAGCATTTTCGCAAATTATGTATATTTTTAAATACTATAACTATAATTATAGTTTACGAATTACCTGTTTTTCTATTCCAATGGAACTGCCAGTGGCTCTTCCATATCGTTTTCAATGTCACGTCCGTTAAAGACAATTCGTCATTGTCACTGTCTTCATCGTCTGAGTCTTGCAAATTTATGATTATAGGTTCCAAAATCTCGTCACGTGCTATTTCTTTCTTAAAATCGTGTTCTTGAAGGCTTTCTGCATGCCTTTACGCAGTTTTACCAGTCCTGTTGTGTTACCTTGTCAATTTCTTCATGAACAAGTCGTTCAACGTCCATCAGTTTAAAAGTATTATTTCTGATTGCAACACCTTTTTTATTCGAGCCCACACCAACTCAATTGGATTATATTGGCAGTGGTAAGGTGAGAGGCGTATTACCTCGTGTCCCATTTCAATTGCAAGTTGATCCAGCTGATATACTTTTTCCGTGTTTTTAAACGGTTTAAACAGTTTCTGTTTCCGAAATTTTTTTGAAGAACGTGTACACCTTAAAAGTAATACTTCGAGACTGACTTCGCAATACCTGCCTTTCTGACTTGCCACTAAATTCACCGCAAGAAGCCATTGCACTATTTCACTCTTACTCTACTGTCGTGTAAAGAAAAACTGAATGACATTGATCTAAACTCTCCAGAATAAATAAACACTTCTTATCCAACATTCATTCATAAACATAAGCATACAGCATTCCACAGGCTAACAGGAAATGAAGTGTTTGCTCTTTCTCGAATTTAACACTTTGATTTATTCACAATAATTCTTTTATCACGTCATGTCAGTAGTTTAAATTTCAGTTCTGAGTAATTAAAAGTATATGTACATACACACCAGCCACTTTGAACTCTCTAGAATAAATAGAGATTGCGAACCATTCACAAACAAAGATATAATGTGACCAGACACGTCCTACCAGGGCTGCAGGAAATTTATTGTTTCCTCTCGCTCGAATTGGATTATTCAAAGTAATTCTTTTATCACGTCATGTCAAACATTTACGTTTCAGTTCTGAGTAATTACAAATATACGTACACGCATACATGCCAAATTCATACAGTGCTTACGTCGCGATTTATTGTTATAATACAGGTAATAGTGTTTTATTTATTTGTATTAGAAAAACTATTTGAGCTAAATATATGGGGTTTACATGGTTATGTTAGATACATTACTCTCTACCTTCCACATGGATCAGTTTTGGCAAAATCTGAATTTTTGTCTTAGCGCGAATAGTATTTCATACAGATTGATTAGGTTGGCGCTCCTCACACACTACTTAGCGGGAATGCAATACAGCAACACCGCAGGACTCCGATTGGTTGCTCACCTATTAGCGCTCAAGCACAAACACCTTCCCATTTGAAACACATAATAGTGAATCCGCTTCAAGCGTTTATGAAAGAAGGGTGATCCCTGTGATTGAGTTTAAGGCCCAGTGATCTTCGGTAGCTCAGCTAGTAAGAGCTTCTATTTGGAAGGCGAAATTTTTCAGAATTTACTCTCAACACACTTCTCTGGTGGTATCATTTATTATTCTTATCTGCTCTTGCTCTACTGTGCAAAGGGAGACGGTTATTCTAAACCACCTCAACGTTAGCTTTTCGTATCTTTAAGGAATGTGAAAACACACATACACGTCAAGTGGTAGGAATGAAAAGTTAGCGCATAATGGAAGACGGTACATAAGCAATGATATAGCGAAGTAAAACGAGTAGCCATCTAGAAACATATTCATAACATGTTGGGAGTCTTATCTTAACAAGAGGCAAGAGACGATGCTGCTGGGCTATCATGAGAAATTGAAATGGTTGCATAAAAGCAGCCTTTGTTTAACAACAGTGAGTCCAAGATAAGCAGTAACGGTAAACATAAGGGGAAAAAAAAAAAAGAAAAACGAAAAGCCTAGGTAATTGTGATTGTTCTTCGCAGGTTATAACAATGGCCTATCATATTTCTGTTCATTATATGACCTTGTAGAAAGAAATTATATGCCTTCATGTGCATAGATATAGCAAGATAACGCAAAAATCCTCATTAACGGATGCATATTCATGGAAAATTGTGGTAAACACAGAGCTGAGAGTTACGTAACATTTGTCTTACAAGATAAGAGAAAACCTAGAGCAGAACTATTTTGTCGTGTGACACAACCGAGCTTCGAACTCAATCTATCGATATACCATGCACCTGACGGAACTAAAAACTGAAATAATTATATTTGATATTTATTAAAGTTTCGACCACAATTGAGTTATTTGAGACGTAAGATAGATGACATTCTAAGTTTTATACTTGGTTTTCAATATATCAAAAAGTGGCGGAAGTGCACTACTTTTTCTGGTTGATTTTTCTATTTCTCCAGGGCCTCAAATATTACAGAGATAGGTAGACAATGGAGCCACCTTTCACTTGCGATCTGCATATATCTAAGGCTGACACCACCCTTTAGGACAAGGGGTTGCAGCGAAAGAACCACAGAGGTAAGGCCATAGGACGATAAGAATACGAGGAAGTTATTAGAATTTTCAGGCTCGAAGCCCTAACCCACTGCTGGAGCTTCCTAGAAGGGTTCATGAACAACCCTTCGACCAAGCAACCTTGCACTGTCGAGCCAAGTACTCTTTTCTTTGAGCAAGCATCCCCGCTATCACTCCGCCAGCGTATACGTTATGAAACCTGGAAGTACTCCTGAAACATAGGCAGCAAACAGAATGAATGGGAAATGATGGAACGGAAATCGTGTAGATGAGAAACTATTCCAACATTCACTTACTCACCACAGAACACCACCAGGTCAGAGTGAGTGCTCTGTGGCACAGAGTGATGGCAATCGAACCGGGATCACCCAATTGTGAATTTATCTTCACTCCCACTCGGTGCCCTAAATATTAAAAATTAGGAATAGGGTATACCAGTTTTTCTCGATACTCATTTTCGATAATGATACACGATAGTTTCCACGATACTCGATGCTTCGATACTCGATGTGACTTTGTGAATTCGTAGAATTAAAAGTCCAAGTTGCAGAAATTCAAAATGTTCTTTATTTCCTTAGAAATACAATTTGATCAATCCTTAGATTAGCAGAATTACGTCACATACACAATTACAATTTTCCAAGGTCGTTGACCACAACAAAGAGCTCACTTTCAAAACACACCAGTTAAAATTACAACTCTCGTTACGACTCTGTTTTTGAATGTCCGATAAACTAGCCACAGCTTCTTTTTATACACTACAATTCATAATTCCAGACGATTGTAGAATGTTCTCTATCAATCAAGATGTCACTAGAATTTTCCATTTATCTAACTTTATTTGTTTCCGCAAGCCTTTTATTTCCGCGCTATCTTTATCTGTTTCAGCAAGTTCTTTATCTCCGCGCTACACTATCCGTAACTTATCCTTCCGCGCCGAACTCTTTTTGTGCGTGTTGCCGCCAGTAGCGACAATATTCAATGAGACAAAACTTAAAAACGTCAGTGTTCTTATATTTAAACTCTAAATTAGACCATTAGAGTCAGACTGAAAAATTCAATGCCATAGCCGGGATTTGAACCACGGATCTCCCTCTCTCCGTGCGGTTGAGGTACTATGACCAACATGCGGACATGACATTAAATTCTCCAACTGACACGTATGTTTCCCGATAGATCACTAGGGGTTTAAGGTGCTTGTCTCATAGCATATGAGACCACTAGGGGTTTAAGGTGCTTGTCTCATAGCATATGAGACCACTAGGGGTTTAAGGTGCGTGTCTCATAGCATATGAGACCACTAGGGGTTTAAGGTGCTTCTCTCATAGCATATGAGACCACTAGGGGTTTAAGGTGCTTGTCTCATAACATATGAGACCACTAGGGGTTTAAGGTGCTTGTCTCATAGCATATGAGACCACTAGGGGTTTAAGGTGCTTGTCTCATAGCATATGAGACCACTAGGGGTTTAAGGTGCTTGTCTCATAGCATATGAGACCACTAGGGGTTTAAGGTGCTTGTCTCATAGCATATGAGACCACTAGGGGCTTAAGGTGCTTGTCTCATAGCATATGAGACCACTAGGGTTTAAGGTGCTTGTCTCATAGCATATGAGACCACTAGGGGTTTAAGGTGCTTGTCTCATAGCATATGAGACCACTAGGTGTTTAGGTGCTTGTCTCATAGCATATGAGACCACTAGGGGTTTAAGGTGCGTGTCTCATAGCATATGAGACCACTAGGGGTTTAAGGTGCGTGTCTCATAGCATATGAGACCACTAGGGTTTTAAGGTGCGTGTCTCATAGCATATAAGACCACTAGGGGTTAAGGTGCGTGTCTCATAGCATATGAGACCACTAGGGGTTTTAGGTGCTTGTCTCATAGCATATGAGACCACTAGGGTTTTAAGGTGCGTGTCTCATAGCATATAGAGACCACTAGGGGTTTAAGGTGCGTGTCTCATAGCATATGAGACCACTAGGGGTTTAAGGTGCGTGTCTCATAGCATATAAGACCACTAGGGGTTTAAGGTGCGTGTCTCATAGCATATAAGACCACTAGGGGTTTAAGGTGCGTGTCTCATAGCATATGAGACCACTAGGGGTTTAAGGTGCGTGTCTCATAGCATATGAGACCACTAGGGTTTTAAGGTGCGTGTCTCATAGCATATGAGACCACTAGGGTTTTAAGGTGCGTGTCTCATAGCATATAAGACCACTAGGGTTTAAGGTGCTTGTCTCATAGCATATGAGACCACTAGGGGTTTTAGGTGCTTGTCTCATAGCATATGAGACCACTAGGGTTTTAAGGTGCGTGTCTCATAGCATATAAGACCACTAGGGGTTTAAGGTGCTTGTCTCATAGCATATGAGACCACTAGGTGTTTAAGGTGCGTGTCTCATAGCATATGAGACCACTAGGTGTTTAAGGTGCTTGTCTCATAGCATATGAGACCACTAGGGTTTTAAGGTGCGTGTCTCATAGCATATAAGACCACTAGGGGTTTAAGGTGCTTGTCTCATAGCATATAAGACCACTAGAGGTATAAGGTGCGTGTCTCATAGCATATGAGACCACTAGGGGTTTAAGGTGTGTGTCTCATAGCATATGAGACCACTATGGGTTTAAGGTGCGTGTCTCATAGCATATAAGACCACTAGGGGTTTAAGGTGCTTGTCTCATAGCATATAAGACCACTAGGGGTTTAAGGTGTGTGTCTCATAGCATATGAGACCACTAGGGTTTTAAGGTGCGTGTCTCATAGCATATAAGACCACTAGGGGTTTAAGGTGCTTGTCTCATAGCATATAAGACCACTAGGGGTTTAATGTGCGTGTCTCATAGCATATGAGACCACTAGGGGTTTAAGGTGCGTGTCTCATAGCATATGAGACCACTAGGGGTTTAAGGTGCTTGTCTCATAGCATATGAGACCACTAGAGGTTTAAGGTGCGTGTCTCATAGCATATAAGACCACTAGGGGTTTAAGGTGCTTGTCTCATAGCATATAAGACCACTAGAGGTATAAGGTGCGTGTCTCATAGCATATGAGACCACTAGGGGTTTAAGGTGTGTGTCTCATAGCATATGAGACCACTAGGGGTTTAAGGTGCGTGTCTCATAGCATATGAGACCACTAGGGGTTTAAGGTGCGTCTCTCATAGCATATAAGACCACTAGGGGTTTAAGGTGCGTGTCTCATAGCATATGAGACCACTAGGGTTTAAGGTGCGTGTCTCATAGCATATGAGACCACTAGGGGTTTAAGGTGCGTGTCTCATAGCATATAAGACCACTAGGGGTTTAAGGTGCGTGTCTCATAGCATATGAGACCACTAGGGGTTTAAGGTGCGTGTCTCATAGCATATAAGACCACTAGGGGTTTAAGGTGCGTGTCTCATAGCATATGAGACCACTAGGGGTTTGAGGTGCGTGTCTCATAGCATATAAGACCACTAGGGTTTTAAGGTGCGTCTCTCATAGCATATAAGACCACTAGGGGTTTAAGGTGCGTGTCTCATAGCATATGAGACCACTAGGGGTTTAAGGTGCGTCTCTCATAGCATATAAGACCACTAGGGGTTTAAGGTGCGTGTCTCATAGCATATGAGACCACTAAGGGTTTAAGGTGCGTCTCTCATAGCATATAAGACCACTAGGGGTTTAAGGTGCGTGTCTCATAGCATATAAGACCACTAGGGGTTTAAGGTGCGTGTCTCATAGCATATAAGACCACTAAGGGTTTAAGGTGCGTCTCTCATAGCATATAAGACCACTAGGGGTTTAAGGTGCTTGTCTCATAGCATATGAGACCACTAGGGGTTTAAGGTGCGTGTCTCATAGCATATAAGACCACTAGGGTTTTAAGATGCGTCTCTCATAGCATATAAGACCACTAGGGGTTTAAGGTGCGTGTCTCATAGCATATGAGACCACTAGGGGTTTAAGGTGCGTCTCTCATAGCATATAAGACCACTAGGGGTTTAAGGTGCGTGTCTCATAGCATATGAGACCACTAAGGGTTTAAGGTGCGTCTCTCATAGCATATAAGACCACTAGGGGTTTAAGGTGCGTGTCTCATAGCATATAAGACCACTAGGGGTTTAAGGTGCGTGTCTCATAGCATATAAGACCACTAGGGGTTTAAGGTGCGTGTCTCATAGCATATAAGACCACTAGGGGTTTAAGGTGCGTGTCTCATAGCATATAAGACCACTAAGGGTTTAAGGTGCGTCTCTCATAGCATATAAGACCACTAGGGGTTTAAGGTGCGTGTCTCATAGCATATGAGACCACTAGGGGTTTAAGGTGCGTGTCTCATAGCATATGAGACCACTAAGGGTTTAAGGTGCGTCTCTCATAGCATATAAGACCACTAGGGGTTTAAGGTGCGTGTCTCATAGCATATGAGACCACTAGGGGTTTTAGGTGCGTCTCTCATTAAATATGAGACCGCTAGGGGTTTAAGGTGCGTGTCTCATAGCATATGAGAACCCCTAATGGTCTACCGGGAAACATAAGAGTCAGTTGGATAATTTAATGTCATATCTGCATGTTGGTCATAGTACCTCAGTGGTTTAGAACAACCGCACGGAGAGAGGGAGATCCGTGGTTCAAATCCCGGCTATGGCATTGAATTTTTCAGTCTGACTACTTATCCAAATCTTGGCCTACACACTGTTAGTGTGGAAGAAATGATTATTTCCATCTAAATTAGACATTTAAAAGTAAAACGGTTCACTTTTACAAGTTTTTGTTCAAAAATACTAGCATTTTCACTCTTACAAGTATATTTCTTTTTCTGTCACATATGAGTCCTGCTGTACTAAATAGTCTTTCAGAAAAAAAAATTGTTGCAGGTGGAATACTAAATATTTAGCGGCTAATTTTTTAGTTCTGAAAATTTTGAATTTGTTTTCCAGTAATCCAGTGCACTATAAAGAGGAGGTGACAAATGATCGTTGAGGTATGCAGTGATTTCTTCTTGGTAACTGGTAACTGTCACTGAATTTGACACACGATTATTTTCTTTTATAATGTTGCTATTCAAAAGCCATATTCCTGGCATTTTTTCAGGCTTTGCAATATTCTACTTGCAGCAATAATATATTGTGATTTTAAAATAAAATAAAAGTTGCAAAATCACTACCAAAGTATCCAAAACCTATCGAGCGAATTTTCTGAAGTATCGATTGATATTGATACCATGTATCGAGGTATAGCATGTATCGAAGATCAATCCCTATTAAAAACCACTAAGATTAAGAATTTAATGCGTTGCTTTCTCATGAACTTCTGCGCCCTTCTTCATACAATCTGTACGAAACTTTTTTATTTAATCGAGAACCATCATTGCGCATCTACATACTCGTTAGAAGGGTTCTTTATTCTAAAGCGATAGCGGCTCCCTGTGTGACGGATGGCTTTGAAATTCCAAGCAGTTTGCATGATCAAGAGGGGAAAAACCAAATAGCGACTTACCTCTGGAAAAAAGAATAAGTATTTAAAAATGAATATCAATAACAAAGAATATCTTGGAAATGATGTACGCAACAGACACATTTATTTTACTAAATTGTACCCTTTAAAGCGCATAAAATTTGCGTTTTATATAGCAAGATTTTGTTTATCCCTTACGGTTTTCCAGTTATACAAAAGTCATTCAGAATGAAGAGAAGTTCAGACACTATTCCCATAAAGTTAAATATACCTGCACACCTTATTGTAATGAAAATATCTTAAACGCATGCTTTTTAATCAAAATCACCACAGTCATTTTTAGAATATCAAAAATAACGATAAGGTTATCATGCAAAAGTTAATTTCAAAATCTTCGTATACCACCCTTGGAAGATACTGAACTTAAAAAACAAGTTTTTTATTTAAACGTTTAGGTTTTTAGTTATGCTGACACACACGCACACACACAAGTATATACACACATAAACACAAATATATTTTATAAAATATCTTTCTTTTATTGAAGGAGCATCAAAACGTGTATTTCCATTAAAATAACGATGCACCTATCTACCTCACCACCCCTCTCTTCTCTATTATTCGTGAGAAGACAGAAGTGACGATTTTCTTTATAGTAAAATCAGTCATTTATTCGGTAGGTAGCGGAAGCTTCTTTTCTGGTCATTTAATATATGTTCAAAGTCTCAGGTCATTTCGCGACAATTCTGTAACGATGCACTTTGTGGTGGGCAGATGATCTTCGTTGCGTAATCGACTTTCAGTACACTCTGCTTGAGCTAATTTGCGTCTAGTTGGCCTCACTTGCGATTTGCGCCTCATTTAGTTGCTTTACTTTTTACTGTTGCTTAAAACAGAATGCCCCAGTGCACTCTGTTGCTGTAAGTTTGTATTGTTGATGGCAAAAGGGTTTTACGCCATCACTCATTGCATATAAAGGTAATTACGGTGTTTTAAAATTACGTTAGTGTAGGAAGTAGATTAATGTCATGAAATAAAGGGCGCAAATGCACCCTTCTCGCTTCATATGTTTCCAATATTCGATAACAGTTTATAGTTTATCCAGAAGAAAGAATAATCTTGTGCAAGATGATTCGGACAATAGTGTTAGTGTCTCGTATTCAGGAAGTCATGGGTTCTCTAATTCAGCGGATATGATTTTAAAAAAAAAATATGTTATATGTAAAAATTTCTTATTTAATACCACGGCACAAAGTTAGACCAGTAGATAAACCAAATATAAATAAAAGTAGATGATACAGTAAAACGTCCATGTAACTGAGGTCCTAATAGAATAAATGGTACAGGAAGGCAGCTACGCAACTATGCCCATCTGTCGAACATTATAATGACTACATGTACACTCAAACAATAGCGTATTCCGCTAACTCATCAGCGACACAATAGTAAGCAGATGGCACAGAAAAGCCGTACCCAACTAACCCATCCATCAGGAAGTTCCTCAAACAGGTGGTAAAGGTCCAGGTGAACCATTGAATCTACAGTAAACGTCACAATACGAAAAAAAAAAGTTAAACAGTAAAAATAGGCATATATCATACCCTTAAGTGTTTTCAACCAAATTGTTGAACCTGATAAACGAAAGCACGGCTTAGTTCCACTAATGAGAAGCACTATGAATTGCTGATCTATAATCATTACTCACATTGCAGAGATATAGCCCATTTTCTGCATTCAGTTGTTTCATTTTCCCTGGTTTTACACAGTATATGTTCACTTTTAATCAGCAATTTGTATAACTGCAAGCAAATAATTACTTACACTATTTCACACATACGTCACTATGCCCGTATAGACCTATCAAGGCCTGCCTCGGTAGCGTGGTGGTAGCATGTCTGCCTCACGTTCAAGAGGTCCCGAGTTCGAATCTCGGTCAGGGTGAGTTACCTAGATAAGGTTTTTTTCCGGGGTTTTCCCTTATCCTAAAAGACGAATGTTGGGTAACGCACCCCGGGTTCATTTGAGCATCATTTCACCAATTCCATTCATCGTCAGATAAAACTTAACGTTGGAGGACGTAAAATTAAAATATAAAAAAGACCAGTCAAGAACTAGAATTCGTCAAATACCGACCGATCGATGATTTCTAAGTCGATATTTGTACACCATGCACAAACTTGGCATGTTATCACATGTTCCTTAACTGTTGGGTACAACGATCACACGAGGAGTAAACGTAAGCGCGAGATTCAATCAGTAACATGGTGGCTAAAAGATTTGGCCAGGCGACAAGAAACGAAATAAATCTTTTAATTCAGCAAGCAATGCCAAAGAATACCGAAATGAATATGAAATATGTTTGGAAACATTTATAATTGTGAATTTAAATAATTAAATCAAGTTTGTTGTTCTCGTACAAAACGAATATTCAACTTAAATAATTGCAAATGTATTGTAGTTTAAAATAAATTAAGTTTGTTGTTTGAAAGTAGAGGTTACGTTACTTTATTATTTTCTTATAATCAGTCAACGCCACCTGACGGCATTAAGACCAAAGTTGCTTTCACAAGTGTTAATTTCTACACGGCCTGTAAGAACTATTAATCTTATATGCCGTGACTTGTGAGGTTGTTTCATTTATGTACTAATGTACGCCTATGTGATTTAGGGAATCAAATAACTTTTTTTAAGCCAAATGTAATGTCACCTAACAGCAATGGTCTTGGGTGGCCCCGTAGCCCAGTCGGTAGAGCATCTGCTAGCGGTCCTGTTTTCGGTTCCCGGCGGTGGGAGTGGGGATTTTTCTCCGGCCATTATAATTCCTCATCTACCCCAGAGCCTGGAAGTATGGATGAGAAGTATGAATGTGTGCGTGATCTAATTATTAAAACCCAACGAATATGAGTTAACACCTTCGATATGTTCCAAAGGTGAAGGCGAACGGCAATGATGAATGGTGAACGACCATTGCAGTTAAAGGCGGGATATAAATGAAACAAATAAAAGAAAACAATGGTCTTACAGCGACAACATGGTACAATATTTTGTATACAATTGGTCAGTACAATTAACATTTTAGGAACTATTAGGTTACAGTACACATAAGTTATACGTTCATAAAGAACTGAGGAATAGATATTGCATAGAACTATGTCTATACTTTTTGTGTATTACTTATTAATTATAGTTATTCTCACTTTACAAAATACACCTTGACCAGGTAATAGTGAATAGATTTTCATATTGAAGAAGTTAATTTACTGTCTTGTAGAAATACAGTGATTGTAGACCCTTCGGTTCATCTAGTAGAGCATGAAGATCTGTGGGAATTTTATGAAGAGTTCTACAGATTGAGTGGTGGGTACATTCGTTTATAATGATTTACTGATAATGGTTGGTTGCATGGTTCATCGTGGGGAGGTCTCTCCAATTCTAAGTCTAGTGAGTAATATCTGTCCAGAGGTTTAACCTGCGAAATGAGCAAATTGGTTTCATGTTCTGCTTGAATGTTTGGACTTTTGGGAAATTTGGAATGGGATGCCCTTGTTTAATTTTCTCATAGGCAGCTGCACTTAAGCGTTCCCCCGTTTTGGGAGACACGATTTAAAGTGTTTGCTCCCTTTTGGTTACGGGTTGTATATCGCTTGATCCATCAGGCGTAAAAATGGGTCCTAGAGACATCTGGGGTTTCTCTTGGTTTAACCAAGGGGCCCCAAGACGTCTCTTGGTAGTCTGAAGGATGGCAAGCGTCTTTGATCCCTCTGGTCATACCTGCCAAGGGAGTTCACTAAAGGGTTGGGGTGATTTTGGATTTTATCGTACATTGATCGTGCCCTCTCGTGGATGACATCGACAATGTACGGGATCTGGGAGTGCTCATGTAGGATATGAGCAGGAAATCTCCAGTCTGTATCGTATATGATTCGAAGTGCCTTGTTCTGCAGCGTCTGGAGCCTGACGAAAGTGGTATTAGCCACTGTTCCCCAGATCTCACAGCCGTACAGAATCATAGGCGGAATGATCGCCTGATACAGCTGGAGTTTGAGTCGGATGGGCATAGTTGAGCGGAAAATAGGGTATAGGCTCCGGAGTGCGACGTGCCCCAGCTGGACCTTGCCCTTGACGTGCGGAACGTAAGTTAACTTACGGTCCAGCGTCACTCCGAGATACTTCGCGGGATTCTATGGCGCCGTAAAACGAAGTTCTGCTGCAACCGGTTAGCTCTGGTTTTCGCCAGGAGAATTGCAGAGCTCTTCTCCGGGTTGTTATTCGCCATTGGCCCAGAGCTGGGTTTGGATTGAGTAATATTTGTTTTCGACTTGTATGTTTATAAAGTCACTGAGTAGGAGGTGTGTTTATTAAGCCCCCTCTCTCTTTTGTAATGTTACGTCCTCCAACGTTGTCATATCGTTCGGTGAATGAACGGGGTGAAATGATGCTCAAATGCATCTAGGGTCCATGGAGCTTAGAGCTACCCGACATTCGTCTGTGAGGATAAGGGAAACCCCCGGAAAAAACCTTATCCAGGTAACTCACCCTGACCGAGATTCGAACTCGGGATCTCTTGAACGTGAGGCAGACATGCTACTATCTACGCTACCGAGGTGGGCATGTGTGTTTATCAAGTAACTTGTTTTATTGCTTTTAACAATTTGTTTTATTCTTGAAATAGTCTCTACAAATGCAACTCGTGGTTTTGAACTTCCCTAGATAAATTCAAAACCACTCGTGACATTACAAAAGATATAGATTCTGTCTCGCCAAAAATTTCCTCGATTTAATGCGCCCAATCCCAATAAATTCTTTGTCAAGAGAATTTAGGATCGATTTGTTCCGTAGTAGCACTTTATTTTTTGGATACAAGGCAAAATTAGGTGATTTTAAATGAGTTCTTTACAAGTGATTATTAAATTAATAGTTGAAATGGCAAGGAAAATAAACAGTTATTCTGAGATACTTTCCTCAACAACAAGGCTAGGGAAGCTATAAATCTGCGGTATCAAAGCTTTGTGTACTTTAAATTGTGCAGTGCATACTGCAGGCGTGTGCCATACAATTTGCTTGACGCCACATAAACAGTAAATTGTTCACATCGCTGTCACATGATTGTGATTTACACTTAAGTTGGCGCAGGTGGTGGGAGTAATGTTGGTGCAGGTCACCGCCTTGCCCCCCACCACCACAACAATTCCCATCACCTGGCTTCTAGCGGCAGGCGTCGACAGATCGCTCGCAGCACGAGTTACCGGCAGCAAGGCTTTTTATACGCTCGAGTTACTTATTGGCAAACTGTGCGGTAGTAAAAATAAATACTGTCATTGTAATTCTTCAAGATACAAGCTCATCCACATGGAATTCATGCTTAGTATTCGCAATTACTGACGTGTCTTTTTTGAGTGCGAAAGAAAGAACTTTCTGTCGAGAAAACAAACACAGGAAAGTTTTCAGATGAGCACCATGCCGGTAGGCCTGATCTTCAACATCTCCAGGTGAGTATAATTTTATTCTCCATTCCTAAAATAAGCAAAGAAATGTTTGCAATATGTGTAACGCATCTGTGACTTTAATTATTTCTATGAAGGGAGGAAACGTAAGACAACTACCACTGAAATATTCCTAGACGACCTGGTTATTTTTCCCTTCTTTTTCCCCCTTTCTCCTCTTGCCGGAGTCCATGGAGCTTGAAGTTACCCGACATTTGTCCTTTCAGGATACTAACGCGGAGGAAACTATTGGGTAACTCATCCTAACTGATTCAAATTTGGGACCTCTTGAAAGTGAGATAGGCATGCTATTCCCCCACATAGAGGCGGCTCCTCTTTATTTATTTCTTTTCTTTCTTTACTTTCATTTCTTTTCTTTCTTCTAATACCTCGCGATGATATCGATACTCGAAGGAAGATTCACATCACTTCGTTCCTTGAACAAAATATACAAACTACATATTTGCTTCTCTTTTCTTTCTTTTAAAAACTTTTTGTCTTCAAATAGTTTTCTTTTTCCGTTTGTAGTTTCATAAATTATTTTATAATCCATTCTGTATAATTGACAATTATCAACAAATAGTGTTCGGTTTAAGTACATAAAATCACGAAAATTAAGATCTATTAAAGATCATTGTTTATAATTTATTCAATAGTATATGCAATCGTTCAACAACAATACGTTACACTAATGAATTAAATTCACAACTTTATTTCGAAAAGTTGAAAAAGTACAACTACCAACTTTTCTTCAAACTGATCCTAATTCCCACAGATACAACAATAAACTATTTCGAGCAGTGAATGTATGGATTTCCAAACGTTCCAAAAAGTTTACTTATACCTAATAGAACTTTTATAAAGTTAACACTTATTATTGATAATATTGGATTAAACATAATTAATGTTAATTGCACAGACACAGTTCTTTACATTAATATCTGGAAGCAATGGTATTGGAGTAGCATAAGGTTGAGTGAACCACAATAGAATCCGAGGCATTAAGGATAGACAAAAGGCCAAATTTAAGATTTTATAAAAGCATTCACGTTCAAATTCAGACACTATACCAAGAGCTTTGAAATTATGCATGTAGGTAATATAAAAATTATTTGTTCAATTTGGAATGTGCATATTCGTGATTTTTGTAAAGAGAATCTATAGCGTTACAGTTAACGTCTTTTAAAAGAAAGTTTCGGAGATTTTCACTCTGATTTTTTAAACACGCAAAGCTGTAACATATACATACGTACCGTAAATATATTGCATGGGACCACTGACTTTACTTCCTTTCCAAAGGAAGCTGTGCTAAGGAATTTTACGCCCGAAAAAATATTTATTACCTTGTGCCGGGTTTGAACCCGCCCCCTCGGATCCAGAAGCTAGCATGATAGCCAACCGTGCGGGATGGTTCAGGCGGTTTCGTCTTTGGCCCACATTCGAAAGGCCCGGGTTCGATTCCCATGGTCGACCTACTTGACCCATGGTTCTTTTCGGGGCTTTTCCCGGGTCGTCAGGCTAATACTGGGCAGGTTAACTATATCTCCCAAATTCCTGTAGCTCCATTTAATGTCCATTACCATTTCACATCATCTCTCATATGGTGGTCTCTTTCAGGATAGAAATGTCGGCGGGGGGCTCGGCGCTGCATGGCAGGATGATATGATCCTGGCAAACATCTCCAGTAGGATAGTCTACGGGCTGGCTAGTGAGTCCTATCAGGCCTCCGTGATGGGATACCGATTTTACTGGCCAGCAGGGGCTTTACAACTTTCAATTGAATGGACCCCGCCCTCTACACTGTCGTACCTCCTTGGGTCGGACGCTCTTTGTCTCCTCTCAACTCATCCTTCCTCCCAGGGATTTCTCTACTTGGGGGTACAGGTACAATAGGTCGCACTACGGTTTTATCCTACCCTATCCGATATTTTAGCCCTAGACCACAGCGGATGACCAAATGACACGTACATATTTGTCATCTTGTATGAACGGTAAATCCTTTCTGAATATTCGTACTTTAGCATTTTTTTTTCAAATGGATAAGCACCTCATACTCGGACATATAATGAATGCTAATGTTATTTTCTATTTACAACATGCAAGTGCTTTCCTTGAACCTTTCCTGTTGCCTTGTGCCAGCTCATTTCAAAGACATTCTTTTATTTTAATAGATACATCCGCAAAACTGTACACAACTCTTTAAAAAAAACACCTTATTGACTATCATATTCCTCGGACAGAGTTTCAAGAAACTTTATTGCCGGACACAATATGTAGGAACATAGGTCACTTTCAAAATGTATATCGACACAATACATTACAGGAAAAGTTTCAAATATCACTAAAACTGTTTATATACTATTTCAACCCAAATGAGTTTGAAAACAATAAAGCGGAAACCCTTTCAAAAATATTTGCATAATCTATTATTCAATTATCCCACTTTGTCATTCTGAGTGGTCCAGGAGAAACATATTGTCCTCAAGATGCTTCGTTTATGTGTTTATTTTTGTTAGTAGAGAAAAGGCTTGGATTTTTCTTCTGAATTATTGCCGTTTATTTTATTATATATTTACTGCACTTGGACTTCGAGGCTCATGGAAAGTAGAAGCTCAATGTGACATGAATATAGTGCTAGTATTAATTTATATACAGGGTGTATATAAATGAATATCCTAGTTTTAATTTTTTATAATATTTATTACATTGATAAATGATATGTCAAATGAAAAAGCAGCTCAGTTTTGTTTGTTGGCACCAGTGCGCATGTGCGTGCAATGTTTCTGCCGCAAACCGCTAGACAGCACTAGTAGCAAATATGGCGACTAGTAAACAGAAAGCGTTTTGTGTTTTGCAGTTTGCACAGACAGAATCTGTAGTTACTGTGCAACGTGCGTTCCGCATTAAGTTTGGTTGTGATCCTCCTAGTGATAATAAGATTCGTAGATGGTATCATCAGTTTGAAGATACGGCTGCCTTTGTAAAGGGAAAGGAGCCTGGGACGACCAAGAGTAAGTGAAGAGACTGTTGAGCGAGTGAGAGAGTCGTTCACTCGTAGCCCAAAGAAATCAGTCCGGAAGGCTAGTCGTGAATTACAAGTTCCTGTGTCGACTGTTTGGAAAGTTGTAAGAAAATTCTTACGGCTACGTCCTTGCCGTTTAAAGTTATTACAGGCTCTAAAGCCGACAGACCATGAATTACGCGCCAACTTGGCAAACGACATGTTATTTCATGACGATGACGATTATATGGATCATGTTTGTCTTCAGTGGTGAATCAACCTTGTTAAAACTCATAATGTGCGCATCTGGGGCTCAGAAAATCCTCACGAGGTGGTACAAATGCTAAAGTGAATGCTTTTTTTTTTTTTTTTTTTTTTGCCGTATCCCGGTGAAAAGTTTATGGATCTTTCTGTTTTGGATAACCTACTGTAACTGGCACTTCTTACCTTGATACACTAGAGCAATGGCTCTTCCCTCAGTTGGAGGAAAATGAGCCAGAGAACTTCATTTTCCAGCAAGATGGTGCGCCACCTCACTGGCATAACGAAGTACGCGATTGTACCCGAGCGCTGGATAGGCCACCAGAGCCCCAATTATAGGGTTTGCTATGTATGGCCTCCACGTTCTCCTCACCTAACGCCATGCTATTTTTACCTTTGGGGCCTTATCAAGGATCGTGTATACGTGCATCCGCTACTAGCCGACCTCCCTGAATTAAGAAACCGGATTGAGGCAGCTGTTGCTACAATTACTGAATACACACTTATCAACTTTTGGGAAGAACTCGGCTATAGACTTGATGTGTGCCGTGTGACAAAGGGTAGTCACATTGAACATTTATAAGGTTCTTGATAAAACTTGGGTTGCTTTTTCATTTGACATATCATTTGTAACTTTAAGTTGAATGTAATAAATATTATAAAGAGTTGAAACCCCAATATTCATTTATATACACTTTGTATATAAATCCTACGGATAAATCAGAGGCAGATAAGCCACCACTTAAGTGTAATAGTGCTTTTGTTATAGCCACAAGTTCATCAATTAAAAGTAGCCAATCCCATCGCACATCTACTCCATAGCATACTTGTATCAGGCTTGACTGATCAGTTAAAGATCAACTTAGCGTTGTACTATAATCTTATTGAACTTGCTGAACGAAGAACTATGACAGATGGCTCGAATGTAGTAGCTGGTTGGGTAGTTCCCTGCTGTAATATGCAATAAGAGTGGTGCGTTCTGATTTACTCAGGCTTTGCGGCTGAAACGTGAACAGTTGTGTAACATGATCTCTTCAATTTGTCCGTAGAATATGGCTCTAGAGTTTGTATGGTTGGACAACCTACGTATGATTTCTTGGACGCGCCTAAAGTAAAATGAATACATTTTACTTAAAAGAGCGGTTCAGTCTTATTCTCGTGTTGGAATAAAAGCACTGTCTCTTCCAGTGAAAGTAAACAAAAGCTTAAACACTATGTGAACACTTGTGCTAATAAAGAGAACGCTGGTAAATATTGATACAAAGTCACAGGTACCGACCGCTCTACGCCATTACCCTGCAAGTCACAAGCATGACGGCATAGTCACGGTTTGTCGGCATCGGCACGTGCGAGCATAACTGCTTCCTTATTTATCAATATCATCGAATAATATAATAATATGAACAAAGTATTATTTACATATACTGACATGCCTTTCTCTACTCAACCTTATACGAAATATTCTTTACAACGCTTGTTCTTCCATCTTCTTCGTTATTACAGATAAATGTTTGTAGAACTGGTTATATTAAATCTCTCCATATAGATATAATGGTAATAGAATAGTAAGTAGGTTTCAGCGGCAGTCATATGTTTTAAGAGCTGTTCTCTATTCGATGGATTTGACATTTCGTTCTCTTTTTTTTTTTTTTTTTTTTTTTTTTTTTTTTTTTTCGAAACATTACATCTTTTTTTTTTTTTATTTTTTTTTACATTTTTTTTTTTTTTTATTTTTTTAAGGAAAAGGAGAAAGGAAAAAAAATTCTATTTATGTACTAAGTGTGATGGGGAAGAAGGATGGGCTCTGATGCTTTGTATGAGCAAGATATAAGTGTGTAAAGTAAAGAGTGACAGTGCTAAGGGCAGAGAGGTACGCCGTTGCTGGAGCGCAGCAACTGCACAAGGCTCTTAGGAGTTTCTCATTGCTATAGACGTGTCATTATTAGCAATGTTCAATTTTAAGCAGATATTTTTATTTAAGTTCCATTTAATACAGGTACTAACAATTTTTTATTCACCTTCATGACACTTACAATGCAATTTATCAATGTAGTGTTTAGTATGGCCCCCCTTAACTCTTATGAGGGTAGAAATTCTTTTAAGCATGTCCTAAATTGTATCTTTACACATCTGATGAATTTCCTCATCATTTTGCCACACTGACAAAATTCTATTCACCATTGTTTCTTTTGTTGTTGGGTGAAAACTTTTAACTTTTTTCTTCAGCACACTCCACATAGACTCAATCTGGGCTGTTACTAGGCCCGTCTAAGAGAGATATGCCATATTCATTAAAAATGTTCGTAACACATTTCGCTTTGTGGCATCTTGCATGAACACCCCCCTGATGGATATCATTCGTTCATCTTGGGATAATGCACTCCCTTACCACTTCTGAATACTGTTTGGCATTAATAATTCCCTCTACAGTGTGAATTTTCCCTGCTCCATAGACAGAAATTCCACTCCAAATCTTTACTTTAGGGGGGTGCTTCACATTCTGCCCCACACATTCCTTTTTAAATACTTCTCCTTTCCACCTTCTGGCATATTGAGGACTTTCTTCAACTTCTGAAACCATTGTTTCATCACTGAAGACTACCTAGAAACAAAAACGCTTTGACATATACCTTGCAATAAATAGAAAAAATACCTCGAAATCAACATAGCAATAACATTTTTAAATTCTAGAGAGCGGTTTCTGAAAATAAACATAATGTATAAGCTATTTTATGTATTTAAATACCTTGCATACTTTAGCCCAGTCTTCAGATGTTCAGTCCTTCACTGTTTTTGCCCAAGCAAGACGTTTTTTCATCATGGTGGGTGTTAGTTTCTGTTTTTGCGAGGCCTTCTTGATTTTAAACCATCCTCAAAAGGTCTTCGTCGCACTGTACTTGCTGAAACTGAACACCCATTTATCTAGAGCAACTGCCTGAATTTGTGTAGAAGTCATACTTCGATTTTGCGGTTGTTCCCTGATCAATATTCTTTTCAAACTCGAAGTTATCACATGTTTTCTACCACATTTGTCCACTCTTTGTGGTGAAGTTGCTTTATTTTTACTCAACTTTTGTACAAACCTTGTGCTTACGCAAACTATTCTACTTACTTCTTCATTTTGTTTCCAGTACGTAATAAAACCTATATTTCAGCTCTTTTGCTTGAATCTTACCCATCTTTCTAGCACCAAGACTTCTGGACAGATGTGAGAGCAACTTTTCCTGTTCTCACCCCCACCCCTACACCACCCAGTAAATACCAAATTAGGGATATACCTGCCACGGGATGAACTACCTGTAGTGCCATTAAGCACCACAGAACAATGAAGGAGCAGTGTTAGTCAATTTGTGAACACAAGAGAGGAATTTACCTTTGGTTGTGCAATGCATAAAAAATTGATACTCTCAATGTAACAACTCTTGAAAGAAAAACTTTGTAAATCAAAGCAGAAATATCTGCAAAGTAACATGCCAAATTATAAAAAATAGAGCATTAGCCATTGGACCATTAGTACACTTGAAAGATAATTATATAAAGTCATTTGTGGCTTATAGGTCCTGCCAAATTTGAACTGTATCTGTGAATACCAAAATTGCTAATAATTTGTACACGTCTGTACTCCCTGCGTAGCAGAAAGCCTTTGACCTCGAGGGATGTACAGGCATTTCATTCATTCATTCATTCATTCATTCATTCATTCATTCATTCATTCATTCATTTGAGAAAAGTGTTAAGTATTTTATGTAAACATTGAGAAAAACCAGGAATTGTTATTAATACATGTCAAGGAACCGAAGTGATATACTTCATCTAATCTGCTTTAGTTAATTAGTAGACATTAAATAGAAAAGAAGGAACAGAAAACGACAACAGGCAGATTTCTTTCATTTTCTCTTTCTGTTTTTTTACTTATCTTTTATTTTATGTATGCATTTGTTTTAAATGTCTTCTTTTCATTTTAGTTTTAATAAGTTTGGACGAGTAATACGTGTAACAAATGAATACATATGGGTCCGGAGGTCTAACGCTCGCTGATGCTCTTTTGAGCTGAATTAAAAACTGAATCACGTGAATTAAAACTACATACCTATACAACTTGGTCTTTCTGATCTGCGTCTCTTAGCATAAGACATAAAAATATTTTCCCATACCTTACGTAACGTTACATAATAGTGCATCATAAAAAGACTCGCTTTCTAGAATAAGTGAAATAAATGTCATCTCTGTCAAAATGGTGCCACAAAGCATGCATTAAGCAGGAAACTGCATGTCATTTCGTTTTGAATGGCGATTTGAAGAAAACTTTTAAAAGCTAAGCCTCTTCATGACTTTACGTAACTTTGAACTACGTGAACAAAAGAGTCTGGGTTATGTATATTATTATTCCGCTGTGTTATGCCCATGTGCTCATTACTTTTTATTATGACCTATTATGCTGAAGTGGCTGTGCAACAGATCAACATATATCTTCTTTAGATAAAATGTTTGATGAAATGCGACATAATCGTCTCTTATCAAATCTATTGATTAGTATGAGTAATTAATAGTTTTTATATTAAGTTCAAAGGCTGTATGTTTGTATAATAGGTTACTTCTTGAGCTGCGTAACTGATAACGGGTACGTAATCATGTTCAGAGTACCTTTCTTTAGTAATACTTTAGGCAGCCCACCATCCAAAAACGTAACAATTTCTGGTAAAGGTCAGTAGTTAACGTAGCTTATCATCTGCGACCTTCCTGCGAAAGAACTTCAGAGAAGTGGTAAATTGTCAACAATCAGATTTGTTCTTGAATGAAAGGTGGGGACCCCATTCCAAAATAACGTTGATTTTAGGACTGAACTAACACCTTCATTTCGATGTTATAAACATTGACTCCTATATCCCTGTCCATTAACTGATGTTGCAGTACTTCTACAAAAACGGGGCTGGGGGGGAAACAATGAGAGCATTGGTTTCTCGTTATATTGCTATGCAAGAATGACTTACTCCAGAAGATAAAGCAGTTCAATGACACCGCAGAAGCTCCAGTGAGGTCTATAACCCATCACTTGTATATTTTAAAAAGTAAAATAAAAATCGTGACGGGATTTCAAATGGAATGACGATATTCTGCAACACATTGAGGCGACGTTTGCGACAGGATCTCAGGGTTGGGATGATGCGATTCTTCCCCTACAGATGCTGTTGCTGCGTCCTGTCCTTGGGTGACAATGTTCCGGGTCTCGCAGTCGTCTTGACCCTCAAACGGAGTTGTGACTTCTTTGTGTCATAAATGGTGTTGTGGGGTCGAAAATCAATGAATTCCTTTAAGTGGAACATAGGGCCTTCTGAACCGCGCAACCTCGAGGCCCGTAGGCAACGGGTAGAGGATCAGAGGTTTCATGATCAGTGATATTCGGGGATGAGTGATCAGTAGTGAAAGTACGAGAGAGATGAGGTGATAGGAAAGATGATGATGGAACAATCGGTGTAATGCTAGCGGGGGAAACCGGAGAACCCGGAGAAAACCCGCCCAGTGCCATGTTGTCCATCACTAATCTCACTTTGCGGTCACTCGGGATCGAACCCGGGTCACCTTGGTGAGAGCCAAGCTGTCAAACCACTCAGTCATGGTGCAGCCGTGGGGCCGAAAACGATATCATTTTAGTTTAGCCTTGCAACGTATTGTATTTTCATCACAGGTATTTATTAATAATTTTCATATTTCTGCATATTAGAACATAAAACATTTGTTTAACACCAACAAACTCAAAATAAATCACAGGAACAGAAGAAGTTTATGTATAGTGGCCGCGTTTAAACCATCCCCAACCGGCTCTCTTTGAAGGGGAAAACTATTCCTCCCCCTAACCACAATGTCATAAACATCTTAGGAAACACCAACCGGGGTCAGAGGTGAAGAATGCTAGGCACGTGTTTACAGCTGAGAATATCCAAGGTTGCCGTTGTTTAACATAACGTTTAGAGGCAAAATATAAATAAAGCAATGATTAATGTTTCCTATAAGTAATAGATAATGTTACAACGCTTTGTAACATGACTGAAAAGAGATATGTCACCTATGTTGTTATGCTATTAGTACTTATATTACGTACAAGAACTAAGTGCGTATTATTAGCATAATATCTAAGGAAAGTTTAGTAAAATATCATTACAATTTTCAAAGGGTTAAATTGCATCAATGTTTATGAATTTGCGAGGGATATTTACATGCGAATTAAAGAAGCACTTTGGATATTCTGGTAGTTAATAATAATTTATAAGCAAAGACTGCACGTTAGAGCTTTGTTTATTGCAATCGTGAGCCGATTTATTCTAAAACATTTTCCTTTATTCTATTTGTTGATTTAACAAAGCAATAAACACTTCAAAAGTAAAAAAAAAAAAAAAGTAAAAAAGACGAACCAATGTATTAAAGAAAAACTAGTAAGGAAACTCTATTAACTCTTTTTAAATTTTCGAAGCTTTTAACAAGGATGTCTGCCAATTTTACAAGTTTGAATAACGTTAAGCAGTATATTTTTTGGGGGAGGGGGGCTCTTCTACTAAACACAATTTAAATAAGTAATCACGTACACTCCGCATAATAATTAAATATGTCATAAACGCTTTACAACTCGAGAAAGTTTACAAATACTGTTAGATATATATTACAAGTATGAATGGAAATCCATGTTAGGTTCGATACCCACGGTCTCCACATCTTAATTAAATTACGCAAGTGCTAAACGCCAATAACTATTAAACACTAATAAATGTATAAACTACACTAAGTAAAACACTATGTAACTTCTATACATATAAACTTAATTAACATACATAGGAAGCATGTTTGCACAGTTTAAGCTAATTTCTGAGGACACAAGAAAAATACTGCAACAGTGCTTTAACTTGCTGAACGTATTAAGAAGGACGACCCATATGTTTAAGGGTGGAAGACCCTTATAATTGCTTACATGTGAGGAGGAGTGGTCAGAAGGGAAAGCTTTGATGCCGCCTGGGATGCAATGAACGAGGCTACAATAACCCTGTGCATCAGCTTAAACTCTGCTATAGAACAGCGATAAAATGCAATAGCATAAACATATAAGTCGTGAAAGATAAGCTCCATATAATGATCTGCATATATAAAGCGATGCAGAACATTTCTAAGATGTTCATACCATGTTTATACCATAGAAACTAGATGTCTCTCCTCCGGATTCATTTCTCCCTTCCCTATCTGATTCACTTGAGTCATAGCTTTGCTCTGAAGTAGTTTCGTGTTCACTGATATAAGCAGGGACAGTTTTTTCTTTAAAATCACCTCTGTCGCTAACTACATCTTCAAATGTTTCCCTCACGAAGTCTGGAAAATGTTCAGGAACTGACATGCTTGAATGAGAGCTCGAAGCCATTAGTAATACTGAAAAAAAAACACTAATTAAGCCTAAAATAAAAAATGAAGACGCTGATTAAGCCTAAAAAGAAAATTATATTTACTTAATAGGTAAGTGTTGACAAAAAAAAAACAGCTTAACTTACGGTGCTGTGGGGTCGATAATGGCACCACTCAAACTTTGCAGATGAAGATGCAGACAACTCAAGAATGCTTATAGTTGGTCTGCAGGTCGGTTTTCTATTGCCAATAAGGTATGTACTGTCCACTAAAGCAGAGTAAGTCGCTGAGAGGAATGCGCCACCCTTACACAGTGGGACAAGGACAGCGAATGTGTAAGACAGAGAACGCATTCTACACAAGGAGCAGAACCGTTAAAAAACATGATCCCTATTCATTCAGTATACTAAAACCGAGAATATTTATTCACAAAAGTAGAAGCCGTCAGAATGTTTTTGAATGGTGTGTAACTGAATTAACATGGGGTGTTATAAACCTGTCGAAGGAGGGTGTAGGAACCTTCTCCAACCCCTCTGTGTCTCATTCCCCGGAGACTTTCTTTGCTGTGGTAAACTATAGAGTAGTAGCAGCAGAATGACAGAAAGTTGGCAGGAGTGTACAGTTTCACTGGTATCAAAAAGGATCGCGAATGAGTGGCAGCAGTTAGTTCATGAAATGGAAGTATTAGACAATACGAAATACTTTTATTTTAGAAATAAAATGTTTTTAAAATCAGAACAAAAATTTCGGGAATGGCAGATGCTACAAAACATTATTGCAAATAACTTGTTTAAAATGCATCTACAAATTTTGTGCAATAAACTTTTGTTTATCTCTTAAGGTTTACCAGTTGTATATAATGGGGGTTATTCACAGAAATTCAAGCCATGTAACATGAACGATACTGACCTCCACAGGAGAGTAAGTGTCCGGGCGCAGGGGGGATTGGCGAAGGTTTCCACACCCTCCCTGGACAGGTTTATCACACCCCCATGTCAGTACAGTTACAGACCACTCAAAGAAATTCTGACGGCTTCTACTTCTTCTTCTTCTTCTTCTTCACTTCACGGCATGGGCAGAGCGCCCGTTCCGTCTCACAATAATTGCTCCTTCCATCTCTTTTTAGGTCTACCAACATCTCTCTTTCCTTGTGGCTGATATTGGAATGCAATCTTAGGCAGTCTTGTTTCGGACATTCTTTGTATATGCTCTATCCATTCCTTTCGATATTTTTCAATTTTGCTACTTATCGAGTCTACGTTGAGTTCCTTTCTTATGTCTTCATTACTTATTCTATCCAACCTTGTGTATCCCTTTGTTTTCCTTAAAAAGTTCATCTCTACACTTTGAATTTGGCTTTTCATTTTCCTCGTGAGTACCGATGCCTTACTTCCATAAAGTAGTGCAGGGACTGTCATTGTTTTGTACAACTTTAATATTGTACCTCTTCTTGTTTTATTTCTCAACGTTCTATGCACTGTTCCACAAATCATTTGGAATGTTGCAAGCTTTTTGCTCACATCTCTGTCTGTTTTCATCATATAATTAAGATTACATCCTAAATAGCTGAATTCTTTTAGTTGTTTTAGTGGTTTTTTGTCTAAAATTATTTTTGATCTTATATGTTGTTTTCCCCAAAAGGCCATTATCTTAGATTTTTCCGTCGATATTTTAAGATCATACTGTTGGCATACTTGGTTCAAACGGTGTAGTGCATCTTGTAATTTATCCTCCGTTTCTTGTATTAAAACCGCGTCATTTGCATATAGTAAAATATTTAAAACTTTGTTCTTATTTATTTTTATTCCTGATTTAATAATACTTTTCCAATTTTGGATTATGTCATTTGCATATATATTAAAAAGAGTAGGTGATACACTGCACCCTTGTCTTACGCCTCTATTAATTAAAATTGGTTCGGTTTTATGAACTCCTGTGTTTATTATTATTTTAGAGTTGCTATACATATTTTTGATTACTTTAATTAATTTTTGTGGATATCCACTATTTTCCATAATTTTCCATAGCTTTTCCCTATTAACAGTGCCAAATGCCTTATTGAAGTCTAGGAATGCCAGATGTGTTTTTAAAATTATACTCTTGTCTTTTCTCAATTATTTGCTGCAAAACAAATATATTATCTGTTGTCGATCATCCTGCCGTTGACGATCGACAACGGCTTCTACTTTTGTGAATAAATCTTCTCGGTTTTAGTCTACTGAGTGAATAGGGCGCACATTTTTAACGGTTCTGCTCCTTGTGTAGCATGCGTTCCCTGCCACACACTTTCGCTGTCCTTGTCCTTCTTTGTAAGGCAGCACATTCCTTTCAGGGACCTTCTTTGCGTTGCTGGAGAGTATTTAATCAACATTCTACAGATGTTTTAGGGAACGTAACTAAAACACAACCAAACGAAGTGTAACATAAAATGGGGGATTATATTCAACATTTTCATGTTGCATACATTATATTTATTCAATTTTTTGTTCGTAAATTATGCTTTCCACTCATACATACTACATCGACCTTTTGCCAGACATGTATTGTTTGTTTATAGTCCCAAATTGTGCACTTCTGACGAAACTCCTGTTTACTAGTTGTGTGGTTTAGAAAGTAAAGTTATGATAAGTGCATCCCCGACTCCACTTGGAGACTATGATGCAAAGACATGCAGCTAAAATTTGAGAGGAATTCTAATTGACACATTGACTGACAGCCTGCTGTTAACCTAATAAATGGTGCAACTATAACAAGGAAACAATCTTGGTTGTCTTACCGGAAAATGGGATGGAGGCTCTAAAAGTGGCACTCAATATTAATGATAAATAATCATGATATGGTGCTCCTAGTTCTCAATGTTGCTTAAATAAGCATGCAAACAGGTATACAGATATTTCACTGGAGTAACAAGCAATTGGAGGAAATAGCCTCACCCAGAAACTGTAGATTGTAAACAGGTGTGATAAAATTCCAAGGCGAAGCAGGAATGTGAGATAGGACAATATTTGTTCACTTTGTAGACAGATAGAGCAAACCATGCAAAGACCTAACCGTGTGTTCTTGACATTTTTATTGGGTTAGCCATACCAGGCATGAGATACGTCGGTGCAAACAGACATAATCTGAGGGACTGTTCCCCTCCCCCTTCTAAGAAAAGCTCGTATTTTATTTATGGACTCCTTTCATCATTGCTGCAGTTGATAAGCTGTTTCTATTTCTACCGAGTGTCCCATAAATGTAATCAATAACGAGAAAGGAGAAATCAGAATAAACCTGATGAACAAAAACAAGAAACTCAAAGTATCCTGGCCTGCTTAAATACACTTTAGAAGATTATAACATAAATGTACCCTTTGTGCTTATTTTTACTTACCTTCTTCGAAAGCACAGTGGAGAGTTATCCTTAACTCTTTAGCTGTAAGTAAGCCACGTGGTTGGAGGTGATCTTTAAGACATGGACATGAAAGCATATTGTTTCCATCTGACACACGTGCCAAAGACGCTTGAATGTGACGGAACTCCTCCACGGTTTGGGCTTACCACAAGTGGTTCAGGATACTACATTTGTAAAGTCAGTTTACAGACTGAAATATGTAAAAGCGACTCATGTCTTTCATTAATGACAGAATGACGCTGAGTCAAAACTTGCAAAGCAATTTTCTATCAACTTAAAACTAATACTTTCTCTAAGTTTTTAAGGCAATTTGGCTGAGGTGACTTATTCCTCAAAACTGAAGCACGTTTGACACAAAATAATAAAACTGTTTTGACTCTTGGAAGAATGCAACAGTAGAAGACGCCTGCGTTTTGACCAGAGGCTCAATGCACGCCGCACAAAGCCGACCGCTCGAAACTTCGCGTCCTATGACAACCCTAAAGATCATTCTGAGTCAAAATGGTTTCAATTGCCGAAAAGCAGATAACTTATGTCAAGTCACTTGTCAGGTGAACAACCTTCAGTTCAAAATGAGTGTAATGTTCCTTGTCTAAAGAGTTCTTCGGTCATGTATTTGAGAATTTCCCAGAAATCCACTTTCAGATGTGAAAAGATATAGAAGCATGTAAATTATTTAATTCTAAGCACTTTATGTCATTCCAAAATATACGAGGGCTGTTCAATAAAGAATGATCATAATTTTTTACGGTCATAATTTTTCGCACTAAAATTCAAACTTATTATATTTTGTTAGCTTAATGTGAAACAAATACACCGTAGTAGTTTCATTCTTGGAACTCCTGTTTCCCGCCTGTGAGAGCTAGGCAAGTTCAGATATGTTCAGTATCGCCTACCGCTGCAATGGAGGTTACACGCGAGGAACAATATGCGGCTTTGAAATTCTGCTTTCGTCTCAACAAATCTTCAGTTGAGGCCTATGCAATGTTACAGGAGGCCTACGGAGAGTCTGTTCTTCCCTACAGCACAGCTCGAAGGTGGTTTAAAATGTTTAAAGAGGGGAGACAATCAATTTCAAAGGAAGGTGGACCCAGTGCTCCAGTTACTGCTCCTACGGAAGAAAAAATCAACACTGCTGCTGCCATTGTGAGAGAGGATCGACGAATTGCCTTACGATCACTTTCTGAAAAACTGAACATTTCATTGGTTGCCACCCACACATAGGTGACAGAAACATTACACGTGAGACGTGTTTGTGCGCGATGGGTTCCAAGACTTGATTCCCGAACAAAAGGACACTTGCATGCAGGTCTGCATGCACTTAAAGTTGATGTTAGAAGAAGATCCGGAGTTTCTTTCAAACGTTATCATTGCTGATGAAACTTGGCTACATCATTTTGATCCTGAGAGCAAACAGCAAATCTCAGTGTGGACATCTCCTTCATCACCAACCCCCCAAAAAGCAAAGGTGGTTGCTTCTGCTGGGAAAGTTATGGTGATCTCATTCTTTGATATTCATGGAATGGTTTATCAGCAAGTTGTACCTGTTTGATATTCATGGAATGGTTTATCAGCAAGTTGTACCTGCACACACATCAGTATCTGGACAATATTACAGGGATGTCCTGAAAACATTGGAAGTCCATATCAGGCGCAAAAGACCACATTTTCGTGAAGCAGGCTAGATGCTGCACCACGTTAATGCGCGGCCGCCAATTGACAATGTTGTTGCTGAATATCTTGTAAAAATCAACGTGAAGTGCATCCCTCACCCTCTCTATAGTCCGGAATTAGCCCCATGTGACCTTTTTCTATTCCTTAACTTGAATAAACACCTTCGTGGGAGGTATTATCCATCATCAGAAGCAGTGGTGAAGGCTGCGGAGGCGATTTTGAAGGATCTCTCAAAAAATGGTTTCCAGCAGGTCTTTGAAGACTGGCAGAAACGTTTGGACAAGTGCATCGCATTCAAGGGAGACTATTTTTAGAAGGACCAACAAAATTATGAGGATGAGTAAAGGTACGTTGTCAAAAAGAATTGTGATCATTCTTTATTGAACAGCCCTCGTATATGCTTTCATCCTTGAAATTCGTGAACGTATTTTTTAATAAAATGTGGAGCAGACTATAAAATGCAGATATTAGAAAAATATAAAATAAAAAGAAAAAGAAGTACCTAAGTAAAAGCATAGAGCATGTCTGAAAACTATAGTGCGATTTAACATTATCAAAATAATTTTATAAATAATTTACAAAAGCAACAATAGCCCACCTCTGTAGTGTATGTGGTAGCGTGAATGCCTCACGTTCAAAAAGTCTCGAGTTCAAATCTCGGTCAGAGAGAGTTTCTGGAAAAGGTTTATTCAGGGAGTTCACTCATCTTGAAAGATGAATGTTGCGTAATTCTAAGCTCTATGGCCCCTAGCTCAAGCATCATTTCCCCTATTTTATCGTCCGATATGACCTAACCGGTTAAAAAACGTTACCTTTAAAAAAAAAGAAAAAAAGAAAAAGAAAGCAACTGTAATGTACTAGTACCTACTATATGTGATCATCATCATAATGCTTCACGTTGTACAGTTTATTCTCTTGATTTATTGCTTTCCAAGGTGTTTCTTTATCCTTTACTAGTTTACAGCTATCCATTTTAACCTAAAAATTCTTTGTAAGTGGGATAACCATTTACTTCTGTATTCCTTTATCATTTAAATTAAATTATTTTATATCATTCTGTTTTCCTTTATCTCGCGTGTGTTCCATCTTTCAATGTCTTAATATTGTTTTTAAAATCTCATTTCATTTACTTATGTTTTAATTTTATCACTCTCGGTTAATACATATTTCTATTCCTCATATAACAAAATTTGCTCCGATATGACTCTGTAAAATTTTAATATTTACAGTATTTTTTCTGGTTATGTTCTTATTTATTTATGTATTCATATAGTAGTATTACTAATAATAGATTGACAACTTAGTTAAACCCATACATTAACTATGTAGATTTACTGACACTGATGTTCCAAAATTCATAGCAGTTTGAGAGATGGCAAGGGAAAATCCTTCAATTATTTGTCGATTAAGTGATGTAATCTACGTCATTCTGGTGAGATCGTACCTGTATCAAGTCAGATGTTGTGAAGCTGTTCTTCAGCTCCAGTGGTGGTAAATGACTATTGTATTACTCTTCACCTGCAAGGTCTGTAGTTTAGGGTGTCCTTCGAGAATCAATATTACTCTTGATATTATCCCTCCAACAACTTGGTTCACATTTCAGGACAACCTAGTGCTAAATGGCTGATAAAAAATATTCAAGTTTAACCAAAGGATAAGTTACATTCTTTTACCTCCAAAGTTTTAAACTTGTTTTAGCAGAAAAAAAAAAAAGGATTTTCTTCATTTCACTATTTTTCACCATCCGTTTAATAAAAGAAAATTCGAAATTAAGTACTAGTTTTTGGATAGAAAAGAGTGACCACCCAAATATTCGCCGGATGGTATAGAAACTTAAGCAATACGGAATTAACAAATGCAGGAGCAATGAATCAGAAACCCCTCGATTCTGACCCGACTTTCACCCTGGTCTAAGGAATGCTATCGAATGAAGGAAGACATTTTTCAGGTGTCTCTAATTCCATACAAACCTCAAAGCGTTCATTACCAATTCATGTAAGGAAACTTCTGTATACTTCTGTGGAACCAACAGAATTCATTATCTTCAAGGTTTTCTCAGTTCACTGTCCGGATGATTTAGGTGTTCCTGAAGCGTGAACATAACTTCCTGTTTGTAATCTCCACTCCCCGTCCCAGGGAGCTAAGAGATGGTATGGCTACCGGTGATTTACTTTGTTCTATCTCTTCATCTAAAATATGTCAGATTTATTCTATTGTTTTCTGTACCAAACAGGCACATAAAGTAAAGTATATGTTGCACACTGTCATATATTGAAATCTCACTGAAAATAACACAGCCTGCCTCGGTAGCGTAGATGGTAGCATGTCTGCCTCACGTTCAAGATGCCCCGAGTTCGAACCTCGGTCAGGGTGAGTTACCTGGATAAGGTTTTTCCGGGGTTTTCCCTTATACTAAAAGGCCAATGTCGGGTAGCTCTAAGCTCCATGGACCCTGAGCCCATTTGAGCATCATTTCACCTATTCCATTCATCGTCCGATATGACTTAAAAGAGTTAAAGGACCAAATTACCAAAAAAAAGCACTTTATGATCCTCCAAGGATTATATGTGTGTATGTGCGCGCGCGTGCTTGCCTGCGTGCGTGCGTGCGATCGTCGTATCCTTTGAAGGCGCTAAACTTTATATACCACCTCTGATATGTATGCAACTTTTCCTTTTTCTGTTATAATGTTCAGACATGGCTACATACAGGAGCGCGCAAACTGTTTTCCTGAAAGTATATTCTTTTATTTATTTATTTTTTTTATTTGGAGAATCTCAAAATTCTTTATTTTCGGGAAATCTTGGTATGGAATTTTTAGGAAGTCGAAGGGTTATAGTGCTTTTGAATTCTGGGCGAATCTCTATTTAATTTGCCTTTTTGTTTGAAAATTTAATAAAGTGTAGCACCACATTGACTGTGACTTTTGGTGAACCTACTATGAATAAGACAAAGAGTTTATGAGTGTTACAAACTTTTCAAAGGGAGGATGACGACCGCTCTGGATGCCCTCGCACATCATTACTGACGGCAGTAAGAAAGGTTCTGGAAAAACTCCGAATCAGAGAGGTTGATCAGAATAATTGTGGCAAAGCCAACCGTAGAAAGTGCATGGCGATAATACTTCCGCTCACAATTCAATGCTTGTTTGGCAAAAAATAAAACTGTTGTGTTGACCTCAGTCACCGTATTCGCCGGACATGGACCACTGTGCCCGCCACTGTAGTGGAAGTGGTAGCGTGGTCCCGAGTTCAAATCTCGGTCAGGGTGAGTTAGCTGGATAAGATTTTTCCGGGGTTTCCTCTTATCCTGAAAGATGAATGTCAGGTAGCTCTAAGCACATGGACCCTGGGCTAACTCGAGCATCATTTCACTAATTTCATTTACTGTGCGATATGACTAAAAACATTGCCCCCTGAAACTTCTTTCTATTCCCAAGGCTAAAGCGAACGATGGAAGAACTTCGTTTTGCCACCACTAATCAGATAAAACGATCTCAAGGAAATGGACACTATAAGTGCTCGAAAAGTGCTTCCAAGACTGGGGAAAAGCGCTGATTATATGTAAGGAGAATTATTTTGAAGGGAGGAAAGTTAATGTTGATGAATAAAGATTGTTTAATAAAAAGTGGAAACCTAATGTCTATTTACAAAGATCCTAGGGTCAACCAAAATTCAATGGCAGATAATACGTTACAAGCCTTTCCCTGCAATGAGCTGGTATATGCTAATGAAAATCAAATAGTTCCAAGGACTAATGAGGCTGTGCTACCCTCACAAATCTGACAGTTAAATCTGAACCTGCTTATTGCTACGCCCAGTTCGCCACAATACCCACAATATAGAAAACCTCGCCTTTTCCATTCATTCTACACACGCAGACATATATCAAAACTTTCAAGGGATAAAATGCAATTGCTCTTTCATATGCATGCACGTGTTTTGTTTCCGCCAGTCAGTGAATGAACCAGTCAGTGGTCTTTGTTCCACCTTTTTCACAGCTTAAGGAACATTAGAAGCCAGTTGTTACACAATATCCAATAGAGACCGTGGATATATTAAGGAAATAAACAAATGAATGCTGAACAGCTGATGTTTAAGAAGGTGTTTCCTTAGAAATCGGATTTTTCTGAACACATAACTATAATTTATATTTCACACAGTGATTTGTTTCGTGTCACCGTTACAAACATTTGAATACTTACGTTGTTGAATAAAATATCATGTCTTGAAGTGAAATATCGTCAAAAGTAGCGTGAAATTTGCAATATATATAAAGTCCATTCAAAATGTTTACTAAAGAATGAAACAGGTACAGATATATCACTGTCTGCTAGAATGATTTCTTTTACATGTTTACAAAATCTAGTTTGACTGTCCTTGCGAATTCGAACCTTGGTTTGGATTCCCATCTGAGGAATTTGAATTTTTCTTTCAGTCATAATTAGAAGAAAAATAAACCATAAATATACACAATGTATTACAAATCTCAATACTAAATTACAATGTTTAAACAAAAAATCCTTCCGATTAGAAATTAAAATATTAACATAACCAGAAAAAAGTACCATAAAATGTACAAATACAGAAAAGATTACCATATTATCAGTAACTTATATTTGATTAATGCAGCTAGGAGACTGGAAAACACAGTAGTTATTTGTGAAATATGAATTACAATATAGGAATTTGACCGGAAATACGTATTATATATCTCTGGTTCAGAAAAGGCATTGTCTGTCAGCACAAAAAGGACAAGATAAGTACAAGTCAGGTATCCTTTTATCGTGCAAAACAAAATTTACCATAAATATATCCTTCATTTTTTATTTATTTTCTCAACATTGCTCTGTCGGGTTTGTTTAAACTATCATACGAAATTTGAAACTGATATGAAATAATAAAAAATGCTTCATTTTCTCTAAATGTATGTTATACTTATTGATTTTCACTTTTGCTGATGATTATTTTTATATAATCAAAAAAACGTTAAAGGAAAGAAGATTCACACGAAAGGACAAATATAAATTTCGTTAAGACACAATAAAATCTCAAATAAACTTTTTGATCCATTAGCAATTTTAAAATATTATCCAATGACATTACAGTTTTCCAGAATTTTAGGACTTTTTCTTTCTTTCTTTCTTTCTTTCTTTCTTTCTTTCTTTCTTTCTTTCTTTCTTTCTTTCTTTCTTTCTTTCTTTCTTTCTTTCTTTCTTTCTTTCTTTCTTTCTTTCTTTCTTTCTTTCTTTCTTTCTTTCTTTCTTTCTTTCTTTCTTTCTTTCTTTCTTTCTTTCTTTCTTTCTTTCTTTCTTTCTTTCTTTCTTTCTTTCTTTCTTTCTTTCTTTCTTTCTTTCTTTCTTTCTTTCTTTCTTTCTTTCTTTCTTTCTTTCTTTCTTTCTTTCTTTCTTTCTTTCTTTCTTTCTTTCTTTCTTTCTTTCTTTCTTTCTTTCTTTCTTTCTTTCTTTCTTTCTTTCTTTCTTTCTTTCTTTCTTTCTTTCTTTCTTTCTTTCTTTCTTTCTTTCTTTCTTTCTTTCTTTCTTTCTTTCTTTCTTTCTTTCTTTCTTTCTTTCTTTCTTTCTTTCTTTCTTTCTTTCTTTCTTTCTTTCTTTCTTTCTTTCTTTCTTTCTTTCTCTCTTTCTTTCTTTCTCTCTTTCTTTCTTTCTTTCTCTCTTTCTTTCTCTCTTTCTTTCTTTCTCTCTTTCTTTCTTTCTTTCTTTCTTTCTCTCTCTCTTTCTTTCTCTCTTTCTTTCTCTCTTTCTCTCTTTCTCTATTTCTCTCTTTCTTTCTTTCTTTCTTTCTTTCTGTATGATGATTTTGTGCAAAGGCCCTTTATTATTGACCTTGCGCCAACAAATTATTTTTTATATCATTTCTGGCGAATAGTTTAATAGAAGTATACATAAAAAGAACCTTAACTATAGAGTTCCTAAGAAAATAAATAATGACAGTGAGGTAGGTCTGGATTTTCATACATCAACGCGTCATCAGTAAAGCGCTTTTTTCGGAGTTAACATTGTTTCCACTTAAAAAAATGACCAAACTCGGCAAATATTTACGCATTTACACATCCATAGCCTCTGTGAGAAAACGGAGATTTTCGTCTGAAATACAATGAGATGGATACCCCACCCCTTCCTAGATGACGATCGAGGTGTGTAACTGGCAGCAATAACCACTCGAGCGCCGTTAAAACAACAGCGTGACAAACCAAAGGGATGTGATGTAATACAGTGGTTTTGCCTTCCACTTGGAAACAGGTACTTCCTCCGCATTCTTTTGGTGTATCGTATTACATCAATGTCTTTGAAAATATTTTCCCATCCACCTCGGTCCATTTTCACCAACAAGAGGTGTTGGACTTCATAAGGCGCCCGCAAACTTGCGGCAGGATGACATACTTTCTACTTTTTCCATTTTTACTACAGCTCTCTTCTGGTTTACCAACTATAAATCCTGCAACAGCTTTTTACTGTAAGTCTTTGGGATACTTTCTTCGTTTTAGTTCTGAAATAATAAGGGATGGTAGAAGGTAAGTCATTATTTAACGAATATTGTCTTTTGAAGGGCCAAAAATCGTATATTTAAATAGTTCGACTACGTGACAGAGATAGCAGCAATAGTTTTTTTTAATTTACGTCCTCCAACGTTAAGTCATATCGGATGATAAATGGAATGGGTGAAATGATGCTCAAATGAGCCCGGGGTCCATAGAGACATTCGTCTTTCAGGATAAGGGAAAACCCCGGAAAAAAATGTATCCAGGTAACTCAGCCTGACCGAGATTCAAACTCGGGACCTCTTGAACGTGAGGCAGATATGCTACCACCAGGCTAACGAGGCGGGCTAGCAGCACTGTTTAGTGCATAGAACTCCAGTGGCAGTGACGAGAGTTAGGAATTTTTTTTATACTTAAAATGGCAACATTTTCATTGCAGGAAGAGCGTGTAATCATTTTTCTCCGTTTTCGTGGTGTGACATATATTAAAATTCATCGCCAGTTGAGTGAGCTGTGTAGCGATGGTACCATGAATGTGTCTAATATGCGTTCCTGGGTGTGACAGTTCAATGAAGGCAGAACATCGTGTGACAACAAACCAAGACAGTTACGGCCTTGCACCAGTCGGTCTGACGTCATGATGCAGCGATTGGAGAAGGAGGATTGCCGATTGAGCGCTTTCAGATCTTTATGCAGGATTGTGCGCACAGATCCCACGGAAATGCCAATTTTGGAGGCGATGTCTGTAGCTGTCTTGGTTTGTTGTCACACGATGTTCTGCCTTCATTAAACTGTCGCATCCAGGAATGCACATTAGACACATCCATGGTACCAACACCACATGCCTCACTCAACTGGTGATGAATTTCAATAGGTGTCACACCACGAAAATAGAGGAAACGATTACATGCCATTTTAAGCACCAAAGAAAGTCCTTACTCTCTTCGTTGCCACTAGATCTCTATGCGCTGAAAAGTGCTGCCATCTCTGTCACGCATTCACAAAGAGTCCACGTGTAATTTTTTTTAAAAAAAGGCCAGATGTTCCTATATGGTTCCAGTCCTAAAAGAAATAGGTGTTATAACTTGAACGCACCTCGTACTAAACGTTTAATATGAGATAGAATTAAAACTAGTCACTAGTGTGACAATTTTTAAACACAAATTCCAGTCCAACAGCAGTGTATTGTCCCCATGTGGCATTGTGCTGCTGTCACAGACCGGAGTCGGGTGCTCGACAGGAGAGAAACAGACAGAGAGAGGCACCAGAACGTTCTGCCCATTGTTGCTACCGCTAAAGTTCTCAAAACGTCTGCAGCTTTCTATAAATAATAACTGAGGAGGTATACATACCCGCAAGGTGTTAGAGCGGCAGTTGTTTGTTGGTTATTGTTACAGTCGACGATTGAAGTGTACCGCAGTGATTTTTCATTTGTTTCCGTACAGCAAAACAGCGAGTTAACTTCTAAGACAGCTGATTGTCAATTTCACGTCTTTACTCAGCAAACGTTGTTCTAAATTTCTGTAAACCAGATTTCCGAATCTACGTAACCCACGAAATCACAGTACGCTACATACGTTAAGTGATTCTGTTTTGCTCGAGGATTGCTGCATTCAACTAAGGACCTCGTTCCGCAAACATACCCAGTTCTATGATGACTGGCTTGAACAGAAACTAATAAATTAAATTTTGCATATACGTGTATAATTACGTTTCTTAACAGCATCAAATGATAGGTTATAGAAATCTTTATCGTTTAACATTTTTGGCTTTGGAGGAATTATGCATTCATATAAACAGAATGGGTTTAAAGCATTCGAATGGATAGGTGTTCGTACTTTTACGTGTACGTCTTGAAAGAAAGGGAGTTTATTAATAATAAAATAATGTAAAATGTTGCCTTATCCGTGTCAGCAATTACATTTACGAGTTTCAATAGTAAAGCCAAATTTCTAGTGTGTTAAAATAGTTTGTTAATATATTTATATTTTCATACAATGCAGTAACAGTCTACTAAATCTTCTGATGATTGCAAAGTATTTTATATCTTCCTTCCATATCCAGTCTTGATGTTGATTTCAACTGTGCATCCTTCATGTAACATACGAAAGCTCCTTTGCAGTGTTCACATTTTTCATGTCGTTAGTTTTATTTATTATATTGTAAGGACAGTTTATAATTTTATATAATTGCTCCAGGTTGCACGTGCACTCTCCAGATCTTGAATTTTCGAAATAGTCAATGTTTTATAAACGGTAGAGCTCTTTATTTCAATTTCAAGCAGAATGAAACAGTTGTATTGCTGTTTCTCCCGGGTGTGACTGTTTTTATCGCATGAAGTTCCACAAGTTATTTTGAATTCATAGACAATTTGGTAGCAAGTGATTCCCGTAGAGAAGTTTAACATCAAAAGATTTTATTAATTAAGGAAACAATTATCATCATACGCGATAACAACACATTCATACTTAGTTGAAACTTAGGAAAGGAGAGGAATGGTTCATAGGAGATCAAAAGGTAGAAGTGGTAAACGAGTATGACTATTTAGGTGTAAGGATATGTACCAGTGGAAGATGGGCTGCACAAACCAGAAAAGTGATAGCTAATGGCAGGGCGGCAATGTCAGGAGTAAGAATATGCAAACATAAACTGGAGATGTCAGATGGTTAGAAAGAATGTATGAAGCGGTAAGGTAAGGTAAGGGGCACATCAGATACAGGTACAAAATTAGACCAGATGTATGGATTATTTTCCCAAGAACTACTAGCGCTGCCAAAATCGGCACCAAGAGAAGTGGCATTACTAGAGCTAGGAAATAGAAAAAGTAGGGGAATAATAATAGAGAGAATATTGAAATTCTGCTATACGTGTAATAAAGGGCAGAGAGGGGAATTATTAAATCTGAGTATGAAGCAACAGAAAAGCATTAAAAATACAAATAGTTGGTGGTTGGAATTGGAAAGAATGATATTGAAGATAGGCATGGGAGATCTATGGAGAACAGAGGAGATAAATTATAACGGTTTTTTGGAAGGAAGTGAGAACTAAAGTACAAGACATAGATAGGCAAGAGATGTGGGAAACTATAGAAGAAAAGAAATCTTTGAAATCTTATAAGCAATTAAAGACAGAATGGGGTAGGAAAAAATATATAGATCAATGTGACAAAAGTGGAAGAGAGGGCATAGCATGGATGAGAGTAGGAATATTATACTTAAAAGGGTTGAGAAGTAATAAGGTAGGAATATGTGAATTTTGTGGAGATGAAGAGAGCACTGTTCACTATCTGATAAAATGTAAGGAGCTAACAAATTACAGAAGAAAAATATGGGATAAGAAATGGGACAGTGTAAGTAAAGAGATATTGGCGGTACGCATGCTAACGGGGATGGCAGAAAAGAAAAATAGATGTATAGGAGATTTCTTATATAGGATAAGAGAAAAGTGGATTAGGGCAAAAGAAGCGAAGGTGAAGAAGAAATGACATCAAGCTGATCAGGAAGACCAAAGGCTTATGACCAGGGGACCTGAGTCAGCAAGTAAATTTAGGGTCAGCCATTTTATGTATTTGTACAGCATGCTCTATGTTAAATTTTATTGTAATGGAAACTGTACAAATAAATAAATATCAAATAAATACTCAGTTTAGTAATGTCGCTTATCTCAGCATGGAATTCTGAATTCAAATAAAACGTATCAAAGTAAAATGTATCCAACTAAAAGTTACAATAAGAGAATAAAACACCAAAGTTTTGCAAGAACGATATTTGAAACAACCATGCGTTTCCAATTTTCCAAGAAATCGCTACCAACTATCGAAAATATAGGACTTATTAAGTATTGGTAACTGATTTTTTTCGTATACAGTAAGAAAGAGACCTAATTTTCAAACAAAGCATATTTTGTGAAAATATGTCATTATTTACAATGATGTCCGTAACTGCTGGGATAAGTAACCGTTTTCAAACAGTGAATTTTAAGTTTCATTTCTACTATATAAATGATGGCAGGCTACGAAGTACAAATATTCACAATATATGTTTTACCTTGAAATGACATTCATCCTTTTTAAATTGTATAGCCTCCTTTGTTATGGTCATTTAGAGATCTTTGACCTGAGAAAAAGTATAGTTTCTTTTACATATGTTGGTTTTTAATCGTTTTTGTCCTCTCTTTGTATTATAGTACTCTCAGGATCACTCTCAGTTATACAGGGTGTTTCAAAACGACACCAAACGAATATATAGAAGTAGTTGCTTGGTTTCTATGTGACATGTAGATAATTTTTACCGCCAATACAGCCGCATAAAAAACGCTCCAGAATGGGTGTGGATTAGGCAGTTTCACGAACACCAGCGCGTGCCACGTGCCTCACGCTATCGTAGTCGCAGGTAGGTGACACAGCGTGCCGCCTGCTGTAGCTGTTTGTAAACGTACCGACATACTTCACGGTAGCTTGCTACTATTAAGAATTTCTTTGGCTTATGAAACCGCAAAAAAGAAACTATTCTTTAGTTATTTTTATGGGTAGTTTAACGTGTTCCAACATTCCATTAAGCACTCGATGACGGCAAATAAGCTGGTGGACATATGCAAATTAAATCCTTTAGAGGGAAGTTAATGTTACTGAGATTGAGGATGGAAGTATTAAATGATAAAAAGAACAGAGAATAACATCAAAGAATTGCAGATAAAGTTAACCTAATCTAAATGCCTTATGCAATGAGACAAGCATTTTATTTCACTGTGTTTAATAATACTAAATAAAGCACTTGTAACTTAAAAGGAAGCTGTTGGTTTTACAGTAACTGGCTGAAAGTACTGTACAATTAAGATCGTAGCAAAATGGAACTGTCCGAGTAATTATCGAATTTTTCACAAGTAACTGCCCTTTGCCCCATTATCTGAAAGCGAGGCTAGGGTCACTGATAAAGAGCAAGGAGCAACACTTTTGTTTTCATGGCCGGAGCGTCGTAATGACAACTTTTGAGGTTCGCATACCAGTGTTCCTGCGCTGTCTAATCACAAAATAATGTAATATTTAATACTGCTTTAAATTATAACTAAGAGAATTTCGCAACTGCGACACCGAAATTTGGACTAGTTAAGTTATAAACTATGAAACGGCTATATTCGTTCGGTGTCGTTTGGAAAAAGCCTCTATAGATCCTGCAAATTCTTGCTCCTCAACCAGAAATTGAACCAATGACTTCTGGGTTGTAAGAAGTCAGAACGATGACCGTTCGAACATGCAGACAATGCATTAATTTTAGTTAATTGGTGGAAATTAATCATTTCTTCACATTAGCCGTATATAGGCTAAGGTTTTTATTAACTAAAATAATAAGAGTTAAAATGATGAAGCCTGGGACTCAAGTACTTAGAATAGTAGGTCGCCACAAACGGTGTATCTAGAATGCGAGAGCCCCTAGTGGTCTACCGGGGAAATATACGAGTCAAATGGAGAATTTAGTGTCAGGACGGTAAGTTGGCCATGGTAGCTCAATGGGTTAGAGCGACTGGGCGGAAACCAGGAGATCCGTGGTTCAAATCTTGGCCATGGCATTAAATTTTTCTTGTTGATTCTATCTATCAAAAATGCATTAATTATTCAAAGTAAGCAGTAAGTGGCTAGTTACAACATGAGAGAAATGAGAATGAGCCGCTCTTGTGTTGGAAAGCAAAAAGAAGAATCGTAAACATTCATGCATTTTTCTCAATTAACGTACTTGGGAAATCGTAAACATGGATCATGGAATATTTCGAAAAAATGCTAGCGGTACCCAAATAAGCTTTTCATTTTTTCTTTTCTTCTGTCCCCCTCCTCCCTTGATGGAAGAGCCTTGAAATTAACATTCTTTAACCTGGTTAAAGCATATCGGTCAATGAATGAAAGAAATAATTGAAATCTGCCTAAGTACCTACTCTTAGGGGACAGTGAGCTGAATTAATGTCTAATAAAGATAAGGGGGGGGGCACTTGCACAAGCAGCTCAACCCAACCAGTTGGATAGGTAAGACAACGTGCCAAACTCATGCTACGAAGATGGTGTAGTATGTTTGCTTGTGTCCTTATTTGTGTGTGAGTGGTACAACTAACAAACAAAACGTTGAGTTTTCTGGGTTGGCGAACCGATAAGAAAATTATGTGAAAAATTCAGAAATAGAAAATTACATTTGGCAGCCAGGAGAAACATAAAATCCAAAAGAATGCACTAATAGCACATTGATCTACGCTCCGGTCTACACAGAACTGATAGTCATCTGCATGGATAGGACCATATATCAGTGGTGCCTTCCGAAACAAGAATTCCATGTTACGACGCCAGCGGCATCTAAGAAAGTTTTACTTTACTGTAAAACAACTTGAGCAACCCATCGAAAATTTTTTTAAAGGAAGGGCTGTTTCTAATAGACTCTGTTAAATCCTATTTGTGATTCTCGTTTACTCGTCTAACCTGGCTATGACAGACAGCCGGATTTCAGCCTTTCACTCCAAGCCAGGAATATCCTCGTCTATAATCGATTAATAGGCTTATTAATGATTATAATGAAATATTAGACATTTGGCTTTAATTAATCCTGAGCTAGAACTGTTAATATAGATAATTTCCTTAGGTCCAGCATTTGTGACAATATTTAAATGTGGCATTTTTTAATGTTGTAAGATAAAAAATTAGAAATTTCCTTAACAAAGGAAAATATGTTGTTCTTTTACTTTAAAAAATCACTGCAATGAATTTGTTTAAAATATAATCAATTTGAGTCATTGAGGCAGCAGCGTGGCCGAGTGGTTAGATCCATTGACTTCCACCAAGGTGACCCGGATTCGATCCCATGCGACCGCATATGAGATTTGTGGTGGATAACATGGTGCTGAAGTGGGTTTTCTCCGGAATCTCCGGTTTCCCCAACCATCATTCCACCAATTATTCCATTATCATGTTTCATTTATTTCGCCCTCATTCTGTTATCCATTCCTCTCGCTCTCACACCAGGATCCCGGCGAACAAAACCATTACAAAGTACAAAAATATTCCACTCTTTTCTAAAATTTTCAAACAAATTTCACTCGTCCCGACATAAAGTCGCCATTGACACCTCGACTGGATTAATTATATTACCCACAGATTTCTGTCACTTCACAGGCTTGAAAGAGGAGCTTATTCAGTGTATTTTTCCGGACAAAACGTAACAGTAACCTAACCATAAACTGTTGAGTGAACGAGCAATATTGGCGACAGAAGACACAGATGTCGATGATCTCATACATAATTTTCTTCTGAGGGAGTTGTTTTCGTACAAATCAATTGACACAGTTGTAAATCAGGATGACGTAGTCAACTAACCCAAAGAGTTTTAAAATTCATCAGAATTGTCTGGACTCCCACCTCACAATTTAAAAGTAGGGTCAGTTGTGACCATACTGCCTAACGTTAACCAACCACGACTGTGCAATGAAACGATACTGTGAGAAAGCTAATGAAGCATCGAAACAACCATCATCCAGGGAAAGTACAAAGGAAAGGATATCTTCATCCCACGTATTCAGATGATTCCAACGGATTTACCTTTTGGTTTTAAGCGTCTACGATTTCACGTGCGTTTGGCCATTGTGATGACCATAAGTAAATCGCAACGGCAGTCATTGGAAGTTTGCGAAATCAACTTGGAGTTTCCCTGTTTCTCTCATAGACGTCGCGTGTTCCCCTCGTAAAGACCATCAACTTTATATATGTACACACCACAAAATCAGAAAGTTTTAAATTGATTAACTTAAATACATTTGCGTTATATTTAAACTTCACCCCAATTGTAGAATAAATAACTAACTAATCCGAGGTTATTTTATTTATATAGATAAGTTGAGACAACTTTTATTAGCGGTGCGAAGTTCGCCGGGTGAGCTAGTATTTCCTAAATTTCGAAGCAGTAAATATTCTATCCATTAATGTAATTCAGGAACCATTGCTTGGTATTCCGCGCTAGAGACACGTTATCTTAACCACCTACCTACCTGGGAGCAATAAACAACAACAATAAAAGGCTCCCACTACATTACCGCAATGAGATGGATATCTAGTCCGTGCTAGCCGCGGTATTCCTGTTTTGCTCCCTGTTTTTCTCATTGTTTTGTGTGAGCAATCAGTTGTTGCAACATTACGCTCATCCTGCCCACGACGGTAATTGCCTCGCCAGTCCCTTTTCGTTTCTCAACCTTTATCGTTCCATCTTGTTTTCACTGGTTGTAATGTCGTGGAGCTACTGCAAGAGACCTTAAAACACTTGAGAATCGCCACATAATCCGTATAACAGACCGATTATTTCATACTCAATTACATCCGAACAAGGGCTTAAAACTGCAAACTCAGCTTTATATCTCTTAAACTAGACTTGATTATATCGATATCTCGTGCTGTAGAAACAATGTTTAGCACTGAACGATATCTTAACGACGATAACTTTAACGTTTTCTATTAAATAACCTACAGTAAGTAGAAATATTGCATTCCATCCATTCAGCGGGATTGCATCGACCTTTCGAGGACTCCCAGAGTACTGTAACGGGAGTTTTTGTTTTGAAATGAGTTTTGTTTTCTGAACTATTAGTGGGCCATGTAAGAACAATAGAAAAAAATGATGAACGGTTGCTAAGAAAACAAAGTCAATAATCTTGCTTGATGTGAAAAGATGAAAAGTTTTGGATGGAAGAAGAAAAGCAATAATCTTCATAAGGAGATATGTGTTCTGTATCTTGTTAGTGATGAGTAGACGTCCAGGAGTAAGGAGTTTTATGTAATTAATGGAATCTTTTTCATAAAGAAGTAAGAATTTATCGATATACTGTCGCTTCAACGAGAAATGTTTGACTGGGAAAGCCCGTCGAGCAAAATTCAAACCAGAATATACAATCAAATTATGTATTTATCGCAATTGCATTAGCTTATCCGATATTTCTGAGTAATATGGCGCCCGCCACGGGGCCGAATAAACTGCAGAGAAATTAACTACGAATAGAAATCTTGCTTCAGTACGATAAGGAGAGTGTAATAATAATAATAATAATAATAATAATAATAATAATAATAATAATAATAATAATAATAATAATAATAATAATAATAATAATAATAATAATAATAATAATAATAATAATAATAATAATAATAATAATAATAATAATAATAATAATAATAATAATAATAATAATAATAATAATAATAATAATAATAATAATAATAATAATAATAATAATAATAATAATAATAATAATAATAATAATAATAATAATAATAATAATAATAATAATAATAATAATAATAATAATAATAATAATAATAATAATAATAATAATAATAATAATAATAATAATAATAAACGTTATTTTAATATTTATCCGTCAGCTTCCCCAATTCAAGACCAAGCAGGATAACTCAGGTGGTTTCGTCTGTGGCCCTCATTCGGGAGGTCCACTTTCGATTCCGTGGCCGGCCTAACTCACTCTAATCCGTGGGCTTTTTCGGGGAGTTTCCGCGTCGCCAGGCGAATGCTGGGTACGTTAATTACACCTCCCGAATTACCTGTCCCTCCATGCATCTCCATTATTTCACATCATCTCTGATTTGGTGGTCTATTTCAGGATAGAAAGTCGGCGGGTATCTTGGTATTACATGGCAGGATGCTCCAGGGTGTGCCCACTTGGAGGTATAGGTACATAGACTAAATTTGGACCTCCGTGCCGAATTCCCTCAGTTGCAGTCCAGTCCAGTCCCCATGTTGTTCATATGATCGTTTTTCAGATTGTTGGATCGATAATGATACTGGAAGGTGGAATGGCGAATGTATCAGCCGTTCTGGCGCAAGATTCATCGATTGTTACCACATGAATTATTTCGTAAACTGTTTGCTTTTGCTCAGTGTTTCGGCAATCAAGGAACTAATTTCATATTGACGAATGCTCTGCAGAGTCTCCTGAACGGCCAGTTGCCCGAGTTCATTCTGGATGATTTTTTTTTTATAACCAGTAAACAGCAATAAATAGAATTTTCCACAGAAAAATCTAGTTCTGCTTAAAGTGCAAAATTTATATGAAGTATTTTTTTCTGTATGCCTCAAAACATGTATTTGCACTGAAATAACAGTAACTGCTTCCTCTAGTTACTAGATGTATGATATAAAACGTAGAAATACTATTTTATACAAAATAAAGGAATTTAAAGACATCAAACGTCTGTATCATCCTGTATTTGAAAACAGGGATTTAAATCAGAAAAGATGCTCAATCTCATTTTAGAATCACATAAAATTAAATTTCTCTTTAATAAAAGTATTCCTTCAATTCTAATACTTGAAATATTATACTATCTTAACTTCGTCATTGTCATTTAATATTGCATTTTTAAATGTTATTAATCTTCTGATGAATTTATTAACGTATTTTCTAAATAGATCACAGCCAAATTAGACTGCGACGGCTTTTAGCGCTGATTCCGGTCATGTTAAAATCAAATTCGTATGTGCCACTTAATGTTGAATACCTTTTAAACAATGACCTATTTCATTTTTTTTTTTTTTTTTAAATGTTTAAAATCGAGTGCTTAAGAACTGATTTTAATCTTATCTTTACCTTTATACATATACTTTGTATATTTATCGTGCATTTTCTGTAATTTCTATATGCACAGCCATTTGCCGTTCCTTTTTGCTCATCCATCCATAGATTTCACGTACTTTAACTTCCTTAACTATTGCCAGCCGAATACATAAAACGGAAGTATGCAACATTCTCGGTGGTCTGCCATGAATAGAAGTTGTTGAGAGTCTGTCCACGACCGTGAAACTATGAGACATGTCCAGGCAGTAAATAACCACGATGTCTAGGAAAGTATTTTATGTTGATAGTGATCACAGGGACTTCCTTTATACATCATTTTACTTGCCTCAGTACGAATTTAGATGTTGACAACTTACGAATGATTAGCATGCCAATTTCCCACTGTGATTATATTTTTACTTATGTATACAGCAAGCTGGGAAGTATTTCACCCAATTATTCGATACCCAAATTTCCCCATAATATATGTTTTGAGACTTAGAATAGAAAGCAAAAATGTCAATAGATCAAATGTTGTGGTTTGCATTAGACAATACCTATTTTTTCTAATGTTATATAAATTTTAATACAAATATTTCAAAAACATATCTGTGAGGAATACTCTCTTTTTCCATCAAATCCACCACTGTCATTTTATTTATATATGTATTTACTGCAAATACCGTTTATAAGCTATAATTATGTGCTTGTTTGGTTGTGATAAGTATATTCTTGTAGGAACGCCATACACAACGGCATTTTGCAAACCTTAACGGAAGACCATTGGTTCGAGGCAGCTGTAACAAACAAACTGAATAAGAAATAAACATTGATCATGCTAACTGAACCTCGTCCATGATAAACACACAGGTCTCTATTATTACGGCTCAATTGCCAGTGCGCACACGTTTCAATCGAAAGCTTTAAAAGGCATGAAAAGGTCTATAGTAATTCATGAGACGTCGCGGTCTTTCTCAGAACAATGTCTGGTCCCTGCAGTTCGGTTACACATCGACGCTCTCTACAACATAACGTTGTAGGAAGTACTGTGCTGTAATAGTCGTGAAACAATACGTACGGTTTTCAGCACGTCTGTCCTTAAACACACACACACACACACACACACACACACACACACACACACACACACACACACACACACACACACACACACACACACACACACACACGAGCAAAATATCATTTTATCAGAATATTCTTTTTTCATCACGAGGTCTACCCGAAAGTCCGAAGATCCTGGCCGGGAGGGATGGAAAACTCTGGGGCTCTTTCCATGAGGCAATACCTAGTCTAAAAAGTCCCCCCCCCAACAACGTCAAGACAACGTCAAGATGGATGGAAGTAGATACCCCACTTACGCTCGTCAACCCCGTACGGAAGACTACCGAATAACCTCGGTGGATTCGCCTGTTGATCTAGCACACCTACTAGCTATGCAGGCTAGTACCCGGGAGTCTTTAGACAACCCTCTACCCCTCCGGGCGGCCGTAGCCTGGCCGGAGGTACCTGATCTCCCGTGGGTGTCGAGAACACACTGCTCCCTCGAGTCCAACCCAGTCCGAACAACTCCCATTCGGGAGGGGCTGGAATGTTTGGCCCGAGGTTCCTCTGGTATAGTCAGAGGTATCACGAGTGCTAGGGGTCCGCAGCGCTCGCACCACAGCAGCTGAAGAGGACGGATCCCCTTCCCTACGGGACATTTCATCAGAACAGAGAGAATCCAACCTTTGCAATTTATAGCCAAACATCAAGTAACTTTAATGGAAAGGTTTTAATGAGTAGTCGTTAATGTTTATTATAAATTCATCACCATTAAATGGCAGTAAATGCCATCAACAGCATTTCTGTTACATCTATCTCCTACTACCGGGAGATATTTAATGCTGCTGATGACTGTATTCAGCAAGGAACCTTTTCAAAACGTCCTTTTGTTTATTATTGTTTTGACTTTATTGCCGGTATATGGTTTATATTCGGGCTGCATATGTTTTTAATCGATCATATCAGTCAAGAAAATATACTTACAATTCATTCAGTTCTGCTCTGAATTCATTTTCTCAGAATGGTGTATTTGTTAAATTCTCATTTTAGTTACGTTTCCACCTTGATTGTTTTGAAACATGTGAAAAAGGTGTATACTAGAACATAAATTTCACATCACGGTCCTCGTTACCATTTCCGCTTCACCATCTTTTAGGCATGTTAAACAAATAATGTAAGAGAAAACACATTAACAGACTTAGGAATTTCTGAATTTACAGAGAAAACTAAGTAAATGAAGTTGAATTGTTACTGGACCGTAAGCAGAAACTATCTCCATCCTCGAAGAGTCTGTTAACGTTTGGAAACAAGACTCACCAGACCGTGATAACCTACCCATCAGTGACCCTTGGCCCCTGTTATTTCACAATGTATTCATAAGGGTTTTATTATATATAACAGAAGCCAATTGCCTAAGAACTTCTACGCCTGTGCCTTAGTTTCCCCGCCAAATGTATCCGTTCTAATTCTGGTCAGCGTTACCGGTTCACTGTGGGTCAGACTGTGTAACATTACTAATAATACATGTGAATAACAAAAGCTAGCATGCACTATTGCTATTGTTTGAAGTTCTTATTGAATCCTAACTCCTTTTAGGGAGTTCGCCCATTAGAAGACCACTTCTGCTTGAACACAAAAATACAACCTTTCTGCAACAAAAATACTTAGAAACCGAAATAACTTATTGATAGCGTCCAAGACTTTTCTTTAGTCATTTTAAGTCTGAATAGGAACAACTACATTGTGTGATGATTTCTAAAAGCAGTGATTTATTACTAGGTTTTCGTTTCTCGCCACTGCTTCTGTTTATATACTTACTGTTAATAAAACTTGAATAAGCTGGTTAATGAATTAAGAGTGTACATTTTAAGAGAATTCCGTTTTTTTTTGTTTTATTTTTTTTATTTATTGTTATCTGAAAAGGTTCCCAGAGCCATAGCTCATGCTAGGGAACAGTACAAAAATATATAAAATGATGGCAAACAGCCCTTAACAATACTTATATTACATTTTTAGAGTAGGAATGAATTACCGTACAAGAATAACATATATGAAACATACAAAGATACAGACATTCACTATAACTCAAGAAATAATAGTAACAAAGAACTTAACAGAAAAATAAAAGCTACATATTCTATGGAACATTAATCCATATTAATTTTTAAACAGTTCAGCTTTCAAACCAGCTATAAATGTGTAACACTTTATCAGCTATCAATATATGCCTTCAGTAAATTTTCAGCAACTTTCCTTTTAAAACCTTTTATGTTCCTGCAGCCTTTCAGTTCCAGTGGCAGTGCATTATATAAGTTGATAACGTGTGAGGTTAAGCTGTTCAGGCCATAAGTAGAAGTGTTCACTGTTGGTTTTGTTAAGTTTCCTTTATTTCTTGTATTATATATATGTGAGGAGCTTTCAAATGTTAGATTGGACTTTAGAAGATTATTTTTTATTTTGTGGAGATATATTAGCAAGGACAACTCTATGTTTAGTTGTAATGGTAAAATGTTAGTTACATGGTAGAGTGTTTTTGTGTTTGTTCTAAAGGGTAGATTGTAGATTATTTTCAAGGCACGATTTTGAAGTACTTCGAGGTCATGAATTAAATATTTAACAGAGTTACCCCATAAGCTGTTTAAGTAATCCAAATGAGATTGAATTAAAGCATGGTAGATACTTCGTAAATGATTTACACTGAATCCTTTGAATTTCAGCCTGTGAATTACAGCTAACACAGGAAGAATCTTATTTTTTACATGCATGATATGGTCCTTCCATGTGAGCGTACTGTCTAGAATCAAACCTAGATATGTGATTTCTGTTACTCTTTCAATCACTGCATTATCAACATGTATCTTGTTATTTACTACTGGTACGTATGATCTTTTATGAAATAACATATATTTTGTTTTACAGACATTTAATGTTAACTTATTGCCCTTAAACCAGCTATTCAATGCATTCAGGTCTTGCTGTATGTCATATATCAGCTGGTGCTCAGAGTTATCTATATATAACAAACATATATCATCAGCAAACATAGTCAATTTACCTTTTAGTCTTAAACATCCTATGTCATTTATAAAAATTAGGAATAATATAGGACCTAATACAGAACCTTGTGGAACACCATGATGAATTACTGATAGAGAACTGGAAATGTTGTTCATATTTACAAATTGTTTCCTATTACTGAGATAATTCTGAAACCAGTTGAGAGGAAGTCCTCTTACACCAGCATGCTCAAGTTTATTTAGTAATAAAGTATGATCTACAGTGTCAAAAGCCTTTTTTAGGTCAATATATAAACCAGCAGCTAAACAATTTCTATCCAGAGCTCTTTGAATAGGTACGATAATATCTACCGTGGCAGCAAGAGTACTAGATTTGTTAATAAATCCATACTGATGATTGTGAAAAAAGTTGTGTTTATCTAGATGCTGTAATAACCTAACTTTTACTACTTTTTCCAGAATTTTGGCAAATACAGGAATAATACTTATTGGTCTGTAATTATCCATAATTACTCTATCACCTGTCTTATAAATTGGGACAACTCGTGTGATTTTACAACCATCAGGTACTGAACCTGAACTAAGTGATAAATTAATAAAGGTTACAATGTGTGGAACCAAACTGTACTTGCACTTTATTAACAATTCATTTGATAAAATATTATCTGTTTTATTACTTTGTTTTTTATTGTTGCTATCATTTTTAGAACCTCATTATTATCTGTTGGATATAGAAAAAGACTATTTGGTACTGAACTATAGGGTGGTGGAGTATATTGTGTAGTTATACATATCTTCACTAACTGATCAGCTATATTTACAAAGTATTGGTTAAAAGATTCACATATTTCTAATTGATTTACTATTTTTTGATTACCTACCATTATTGTTTCTATTTGATTGGAATGTACTGGGGTTTTATTTCTTAAGATTCCATTTATTGTCATCCATATCTTTTTTGGATCATAGGAGTTATTCAGTTTATTTGAGTAATATGCTTCTTGAAGTTCCCTTTTCATTTTAGTTACTTCATTTGCACACTTTTTGTACAGTTCAATTGCTATCGGAGAGGGAAATTTGCATTTTGTTTTGCTATACAGTAAGTTTTTCTTTTTAACTAGAGCCAAAAAGTTACTATTAACCCATGGTTTATGTGTCAGTTTATTTGACACAACCTTTCGGCACCTGTAGGAGCAGACTGAAGCCCCTTCCTTTATAAACTGGAATAATGAGTTATAATATTCATTAGGGTCATTTGTGACACAGTTAAATCCAGTATTTTGTATAAATAAGGAAAGTTTATTATGATTTATAGTGTTAAATTCTTGAATTGACATTCTGGTATTGATATACTTATCATGAAGGGCCTTGCAAAGATGTTCTTTTATGTCGATTATAAGTATGTTATGGTCACTGATATCATGCATTATGTTAGATATAGATATTGGGGTATCATTGTTATTGATAAGTACATGGTCAATTAGTGTAGCTGAGCTTTTGCCTATTCTTGTTGGATATATTTTATTACCTTGTATAAAATTGAAACTTGTAATTAGTGTATTATAGTTATCAAGACTTTTACTCTGAGTGAAGTAATTAATATTTACATCGCCTATGATCATGGCTGATTTTGCAAGCTTCCTACACAGTACAGTTTCCATATCAGTGAGAAAGTTGCCAGTATTTTGATCATTAGGATTATAAACTGCAATGATATCAAGTGTTATTAGATCCCTTTTTAGGTTTATGTGTAGGATACTGTGGTCACTGTTTACTATGTTTTGTACAGACGTTTTCCATACATCTCTAATATACACTGAAATTCCACCTCCTGTCATTTTCCTTATAACATGATGTGCATAAAAAATTTTTATATTAAAAAAGTTAATTATGTTTTCCCTGAGCCAGTTTTCTGCTATGACAATTACATCTACTTTAGTTATTGTTGCCACAAGAAGCTCAATATCATCTAATTTGTTTACAATAGACCTAGCATTCAGGTACACAATTCTTACCTTTGGGCTCGGTTGAGATCTTGTAATGTTTAAATAATCATCTACAGAATCATATTTGAACTCACCTATAATGTTATCACAATCACACATGAAAGGTACAAATATTGCACTTCATCACAAAATAGAAACCTAAGACACTGCACTTCACTGAGCTTCTCTTGTTTCGTTCTGCACTGCTGCTGTGGCTTTTGTATTATTTGAGGTTATCTTGTTTTCATATGCCAGAAGGTGATTCTTCCCCATGATCCTTATTGAAGGTCCAAACTGTTTTTCTCGTATGAAGATTTTGCCATCCCTGGTCCACGCTCCTACTATCTTCCCTTCTCTCCTTAAATCCCTTGTTCTTTTTGCTATGCCATCATTGAGAGCCGTCAGGTGATCATTGACGAAAATTAGTTGAGGGGGTCCAGGTAATCCCATATCTTCAGTGGATACTCGTCTTTTTGTTATTCTGGCTTGGACTATTTCTTCTTTCTTCCAATGGCATGTAAAGCGAACCAGTATAGGCGGATTCCTTAGATTGGTACTTACTTCATGTTTTCTGGAGGGAAGTCTGTGCGCTGTATCGATGTCATTGTACCCTTTTTGCTGAATAATGTTCAGTTGCTGTAGTAATTGAAATTGCGTTTTTATTTATGAATGTTTAACTGATGTGGTACTCAGTGTCCCATACTATATTGGGTGTGAAAGACCGCTTAATTTTACTCAAAGGCCCTTTTATGTGGCGTAAATTTACGACACTGAACTACCAGCCTTATTTCCCTTCAGATGGAAGCTCTGCTAAGGATTTTTACGCCCAGAAAAAATCAATTGCCCTACCCCCGAGTTTGAAACCAGGGAACTAGAGGCTAGCATGTTCTCTAAGGTGGCCATGACTGAATAGAGTGGGTCACAAACAGGTGAAGATAAATGTTAATGTTCAGTCTAAATAAATGGTAAATGTGATAAACTAAATAGAAAGATAAAATTATAAAAGAAAATTGTTTTTAGGATTTTATATTTGCAAAATCAGAAAATTAAGTATTTCAAAATTAATGTATTGGCCTCAGGGAAAAATGAAGTACACTAGAATATTTAGTTACCATGGTGATAAGGTAAAAATCAATAAATGAAAAGGAAAGATGGCGTCTTTTGCGACGCGACGACAAAGGGAACAGACGCGTGTGTAGAAGTACTGTATCTTTGCAAAAGTCTGGTATATAATCAGAGAAGTTGAGTTGTATTGTGACTTTGTGGGTTCGTGAAATGAAAAGTCCAATTACACAAACTCAACAATGTTCTTTATTTCTACCGACTTACAGTTGAACACTTGCCAATTACACAGAATTACGTAATGCACACAATTACGATTCACCAGTTCGTCCGTTACAATTTCACTTGCACTCGTAATTACGTACAATCTTCCGATGCTCTCACACAGTCTTCTCGTCGTACACTAGCACTGCATTCTTACACCAAGGACTGACTCCTAACTCGACGTGCTGCTTATATAGGGCCAGCGGGTCGATCGGAAGGTTCCAGATTAGAGGAAATATCCTGTAAGTTCGAGAACACAGGTGGAACAGAAAGAGACGGCGCCGTGATGTTTTTGTCCCAGCCATCCCTTCTTAACGCTATAAGACAAACGAGGGGGCGGGGCAAACACCGACCCGTCTTCTGCTCGCCCAGTCTATAGAGTGTTCCGACGCTCGGGTGACAGTATTAATTGTTTTAAACTGTATGATAGTAGTGATTTCAAATACAAATCAAGTTAAATTCGGATTTAACTTAAAGAGAGTTTTTTTCCAGCTCTCGGGGTCTAAACCAAAACAACCGTTACAGTCTTTTAAGTGTAACTTTGTGGTACCTTCCCGGAATTTGCAGTTATAAGAACTCAGGAATATTTACGAAAACCCTCATTCGGGGAATCTGTGTCTTAACGACTTCGAACACTGTGCCGGTAAGAGAATTCCGTTGTTTGATTCTGCTTTTTTATTAATAACTATAGAAAATACAAGAAGGCACAGTATTTACAGAGAGAGTTTGAACTTTTGCATATCACCAATTAAATCTAGCTCCTATATATAACCACGTATAGCGTTTATTCTAGAGTGCAGTAATAATATTATAATAAGCCCCTGAGCTTTATAGCACAGAAATACTATTAGGCATGGTGCGGACTGCCATTAAGGACCAGAGGGGCCGGGCCTCACCGATAATATCATGCAAGTTACAGGCGTTTCTTTTAATTAATTTCTTAATGGTTACCGAAGCTTAGAACTCGCAGAGCTGTATACGACAACCACACCAGTCTGCTTGTGACGTAGCCAGATTATATGGGTCCGCGGTCATTCCTCTCCCCTCTATACAGTGTCTATACTTCCCTTGCTCCTCTACTCTCTTCTTCCCATAGCGCTTTCAGCAACGCTTGGGGCCGTCTAGTTGCGGCCCGTTATATGAAATTTTACCATTCCTGTGATTCTTGTTGGAATCTTAATTGTTTGGTAGACAAAGTTTTAAAATGAATAGAGTGGATTATTGACTGAAAAGTCACTTTCATTTATTAAAGGTAAGGGCCGAGCCGTGGCTGAGTAGTTAGACCACTTGGCTCTCACCAACGCGTCCCGGGTTCGATTCCAGGTCACCGCAAAGTGAGAATTTTGGTGGACAACACGGCGCTGGGCTGAGTTTTCTCCGGGATCTCCTGTTTCCCCCGCCATCTCATTCCACCGGTGTTCCAGCTTCATTTCATATATCATCAGTGTCACCGCCTGCGGTGCCATATGTAGTAAAAGCGGGCGTTAAACACTACTCATTTCATTTCACTAAATGAACGTTAAACGATTAGGTGCACATCAACCGAATAATTTTACATTTACGCAACCTTCTGTAACATTTTAGTAAGAAATCGTGCTTTATAGTATTTTGTATTAGCTGTGTCTGAAATTCCTGAGAACAGTGGAAGATACCAGGATGATGACAACTTTGCTCCTGCGACAAATTACTGTTCTGAAGCAAACCTGAGTTCAGATGCCAAAGGAGTGTGTGACACAGTGGTCAACCAAATGACCGGACGATTCCAACAGTCTCATATATTCAATACTTTTGCAATTTTTTACCCAAAGAAATGTATTACATTGGGAGAAAGTTTCCCTGTTGATTCTGTGACAAAATTTGCATCAAATTACAATCCCATTATCTCATACAAACAGTTAAAAATGAACTACGAGTGATTTATTATAAGATACCCATGTTCAAAGATATCTCTTCAGTCTGTGAACTCTTCATTTTTTTCATACAACTTTCCTTTGAGAAAGCGTTTTCTGAAATACACAAAACGCTGCAAATTTCACCAAACTCCAATTCTAACAGAGGAGGCAGAGAGAAGTCGCTGCATATTGAAAAGAATAATTAAGGCCTTTCTTAGGAGCACCGTGGGCCAAGATAAGGTTAATTCCTTGGCGTTTTGTTCCATTGACAAAGAGGAAATTTAAATGATTGCCGCCTAGAAGAATAGAGTGCTCAGTTTTTCTACAAGTAATAAATACTTGGTGATTTCTTATTTTATGTTTTATTATTAGCTACTTGATGTTTAAAACGTATAATGTTTTGACACATTTCTGATGTTGCATTATTTTTGGCAATACAGCTAAAGGTGCCCTGTTTTAAAAGGCATAATCCCACTTTACTTCCATTAGAAGCATCTTCATATATGGCCCCACCAAGAAAATTGCTCACTAGCCGTCACTGCTAGTATGTATTTGTAATTTGCAGCCTGTTAAGTGGTATAATTTTTCCCACAGCACAACAAAACTGAATAAACATATGCGAAGGAAGACGCTAGTTTCGCGCCGAAAGGTAACCGTTCCCCGTTCCGGAGAGAGACTCTGTCCAGCAGATGACGTGTACGGCGTGTGTCCCGCATGTCGAGATTGTTCAGCTGTGACCGACCATCCTAGGGAAACAAGGGGCCGTAATTCCTCCATCAATCATCGGCACGTGGCTTTCCGGTATCGCTCCCATGTCCGTCGGGTACACTATTGAGAAACGTCGTTCATTAAGCAGCCGAAACTATCAGCGTGAAATTAACTGCCTTTGTCCTTGAGAAATGTGTTGTTAATTTAAAGCCTTTATACTGCGAATGGCAGAAGAATATATGCTGCAATTAAAATGGTAAAGAACTTGGCACATGTTCCAGAAGAATGAAGAGGAAGAAACAGTTGCAGACCCTTTGTTGATAAATTAATAAAGGTAATTGGTAATTAAGAAATTGATGTGTCAGTCTCTTTCATTGCTATCGCTAGCCGAAGTCCACATCGGCTATAGTGTAAGTGTGAAATGAAGACTGGCAGCTGTTTGCTATTTTTGCTAACAAATATGGGCGAGAAAGGTAAGAGATATAAGACAAGAGGAAAGAGAAAAGGGGAAGAAGTAATCTAAAATATTAGGACTGGACAAACACCCCTAGCGGGCCAGCAGAGCTAAAAAGTTTGAGCGTCGTGCAAGCAGAAGTAGCTCATAAATACTGTCTGCCCACCACAAGAAGGCAAGGCAGAGGAATGTGTTACGTAATCACTTTTGTTGTAGCTATGCTCACCTTGCAGAAATGATAAGGATGCTAATCCTTGTTTCACATAAGCTTGCCCCGTATCTCTTAACGGTCATGTGACCTTATCACCTCTCATTGGCTGCTGTTGTGGGGCAGACTGTTGTGCGGTAAAAATTAGTTCGTTATTTAACATGGTGATATGTCTTTATATGTTGGAAGAGAATTGTCAAATTTATATTTTCGTAACTGTTTGAATTAAATATATTACGCAACAGAGTTGATTTATCTGAAATGCATGTTAATTCTTGAACGAAGTAAAGAGCAGCTTCCTTTGCTCTCAAGCACATGGCATGATAGCACGTGATTTAGCGGTAGTGATGACATATGTTTATATCACTTTTATCACTGACCTCGTTTTGAACTTGATTAGTCATATATCGTCATTCGACGGTGTGCTATGCCGAGTGCGAGAGCTAAATTATTTTATTGATCGTTTATTGCGCGTGTACTTATATGTGTAATGGCAGAGTGTACAGCCAGTTTTTCGCTGAAGCATTGCAAGGGAAAACCTTTACAAAGTGACGAAAAATTAATTGTGTTGCATGTGTTTAATGCACTCACAGAGAAGAATCCGTCTTTGTTGGTGAGAGAAGTCAAACAGCTGTGCCCTGAACTTACAGGAGTGTTAGATGCGTAGGAACATCGCGACATGAAATTGAGACAACAGGAAAACTTACCACTCCAGGAGCGATATTGCTGTGTGGCGAAGACGTTATTTAAGGACAATCAGACTGTACCGAGATACAAGTCGCAAAATATACTACCTTGACGAGACTTGGGTGAATGAAGGACACACGACAACTATGGCGTGACACGACTTTTAAGACTGAAAGACAAGTGTTTTTGCAAGGTATGTGTGCCGGTTTAAAAAATCTCAATGAAAAAGGCTGAAGGTCTTTCATTATAAACTTCTTCCAGTTTTATTGCTCATTCATTCAGTTCCAACTTGCTCAGTTTTATTATAAACTTCATTATTTTTGCATGCCTTCATATTCTTATTTGTATGATTTTATCTATCTTACTGGCAATTATTATGACGTTTACTGCAGGTTTAAATGTGACGGAAAGGCACCGCCTATGACCTATGGCTCGAAAGCATTAGCCAGTTAGGATGAGGGGGAAGGTAGTTGCACGCGGAGTGATACATGTCAGCGGGGTCTAGGTTATATGAAACAGAGATTAGGTTCATGTAAAATACACAGTGTTGTCACTTAACTCACCCATGCATAAAACCTATCACTGCAGTTACTGAAACGAGCATTAGATCTAGCAGCATGGATGACTCATATACACTCCCATACACTCATTTCGCAGTAAACCGATCCACTACCAAGCAGATAAACAGTTCAAATCCCTCTACCTCTTCATGCCCCGCTTGCCTTCTTGTGGTGGACAGACATTATTGTCTGTACTTGCATAGTTTATCTGGACATAGGTATGTGTGCATTTATTCACTGTATTATTCGGTGACAGTATTAGGGAAAAAATTGTACTAAAACGTATGAAGATTAGTGAGATGTGGATCTTAATTCAAATTTATACGGGAAATTTAGCATAATTTTTAAAATATGTGTTTTTTTTTTTTTTTTTTTTTATTTCAGTGTTAGTTCATTACATATTTACTGATAAAATGAAAGGTAAGACAAACCCTTAAAACTTGTGAGGCTCACCTTTGTATTTGAAATCCTTCGTGCCAGCCACTCTGAATTTGAGAATCTTTGATTTTTCCAGCATCTGTTTCGATTCAAATGTTTTTCATGGTTGTAGGACGAGGAGACCCCGATCGGTGGAACGGTGGAGTTTACACTTGTGTAAGATTATTCTGGCGCTTGACAGTCGCTTGATGCCTGTTCCTGGAAAGCTCGTTCTTTTAGGCACCCCCAATAAAAACTCGCACCAGAATCATACTGGAATCATTAGGGACCCATTCCTGCCGTCGTCCAGATGTAATCACCCTTTGGGTCTCCCCTTTATCTCTTCCTTCCATGTATTCCATTAGTCACAAGGAAACTACAAAGAATGGCTTATGTGTGATGCTGGCCTCCAGTGGCTGTAAATCCTAATATTACTGATATAATGCTTATTTATTTGATATGAAACTAACTTGAGGGGAAAATGTGCATTAATATTTTAAATTGAAAAATGGGCTAACCTTTGGTTGTATGCTAGTAGTCTGATAAACCTTTATTCTCATAGCCTGTATACATACAAGCGTGCTCTAGTAGTTTGTATACATACACGCACTTCCTAATAGTCTGTACTACTACTTTACTATACTAAAATTATATACATATAATTTTGTATACCTTAACATTGCAATGTATTTAAATCATGTGGTTTATATTATGGCAATGGCTTATTTGTACAGATTGATCAAGCTTCAGAACATTAGTTGTATTACCATATACTTTCTTTATTTGTAGGAATTAGTTAAATCTGAATTGGTCTCTGGTTTTAACTGGAGTATGGAAGAAGGGGGAGGGTCTTAATTTTTTGAAATGAGTTATCAAAAACTTTATTTATAAGCATGTACGTTAATGGCAGAGTGGTGTCTTTTTTTCAACTAGAAGACTAAAAGGACTGATAATTATTGGGAAAAAGAATGGATTACTGAAACAAGAAGCTCGAAGTTGATGTTTTGTATGCGACAATTGGGTCATATGGGTCATATTTGAGTGATGGAACATTGCTTATGGTATATTTGGCATCACGCCTTTGCCACTTGAGTAAATCACCCTTTTAGAAATTATTTCCGTTGTACATATTGAGCACACTAAAAAATAGCTATTTACCGTGCACTTCCTATAGTTGCAATAGTCATTTAATAGCAAATTTGTAGTTACTAATTTGGTTGGTTTTCTCTTTCTTTCTTTCTTTCTTTCTTTCTTTCTTTCTTTCTTTCTTTCTTTCTTTCTTTCTTTCTTTCTTTCTTTCTTTCTTTCTATTTTTCGTTATGGAAATTGCAGCAGTTAGGACTGATTAGCTTCATTTTCATTCTTTGAAAAATATTACAATAAATAATCACATGGGTACCTACACATGTAATGCATGTATAATTATTAAGCTTATTTATTATTATTTATTATTATTATTATTATTATTATTATTATTATTATTATTATTATTATTATTATTATTATTATTATTATTATTATTATTATTATTATTATTATTATTATTATTATTATTATTATTATTATTATTATTATTATTATTATTATTATTATTATTATTATTATTATTATTATTATTATTATTATTATTATTATTATTATTATTATTATTATTATTATTATTATTATTATTATTATTATTATTATTATTATTATTATTATTATTATTATTATTATTATTATTATTATTATTATTATTATTATTATTATTATTATTATTATTATTATTATTATTATTATTATTATTATTATTATTATTATTATTATTATTATTATTATTATTATTATTATTATTATTATTATTATTATTATTATTATTATTATTATTATTA
>CM060954.1:83519091-83774091 GCA_030765055.1 Mantis religiosa
GTGTGTGTGTGTGTGTGTGTGTGTGTGTGTGTGTGTGTGTGTGTGTGTGTGTGTGTGTGTGTGTGTGTGTGTGTGTGTGTGTGTGTGTGTGTGTGTGTCAAAACTAAGGAAGTTTCGCAGTAGTGGACGTAAGATAATTTATTTAGCCGAAACCTGGTACGATACCCATGACGTATCGAGAAAGGTGGCAACCTTGCAGAAAGGACTGGGAGAAGGAGGGCCGGGGTTGTAAAACGATTATAAGGGTTCGTCAAAGGAGTCGGCCGAACTGCACACGCGTTAACTAAACAGCTTTAACAAAGGTACTGCCATTTTTCCTTCGGCCGTGGATTGAAATTACACAGTCACTATGGTTTCGCAGGCATTTTAACTTTCTTTGTTAAAATACCAACACATTATTTATAGTATTGTCCGGTAAATACTTGTAAAAATACCTGAAATGGCAATAATAGAGTAGGCATATAGGTGCATCATTATTTTGCACTAATAAATGAAACTAGTAAATTAATATTAATTAATTATAATTAGAGTAGTAGTAGGGAGCTACAATCTCTCTTAAGTTTTTTTAAGTAGCTTTCCAATCTGTGTTTTACTTCTTTACCAAAACATAGGGCACCAAGAATGTCAGATAGAAGGATGAATGAATGTCTGAAGAACTTCTTTTTATTTTTCTTCCTCGTTCCCCACTCCAACTTGAACAACTCTTTGCTCAACGATATTCAAATTTGTCCAAGGTGGATAAAGCTGTAAGTTATCCGATATTTTCTTCGAGGATCAAAAGTTTCAAATTCAGAAACTCTGAAATGTTATCCATACACCACAGGGGCAGACTTAGTTTTAAAATGCATTTAAAACGGAAAAATTGAAGGGGAGGGGCATCTAATCGAAAATTACAAAATAGTCCGACTGTCTTTTTGATTGGATATTGGTCATATCTTCAAATTTACTCAATACCTTGATGAAAAATGAAGTGACATCACTTATTTCAATTTTTAATATAGACCAAAATGTTTATTTTGAATGTACATTTTATTGGAATAAAACCGCTTAAATGAAGATAACCACGCATTAAACGCACTGTAGTGTTCCTTCATAAATCTGTAAAATACAAATATATAATGTATTCATAAATTATATTTATTTTATTTTTATTTATTTAAGAATTGGGGATTTTATTGCACCGTTTATCGAAACTTTATATTGCTGCAGTGTGATCACCGCAGCTATTAGTAACGCAAGTACCAAAAGGACACAGTTTTAATCAAATTTTATATTTATTTTAATATTTGAGTTTAATGTAATGGAATTCTATCAAATTAGAGAAAATGTTCATAATACCTAATGAAACGAATTTATTTATAAAATTGTTTATATACATTCAACTGCACCTGGGGGCTAAGGTACAATTATAAATAGGGGTAGGGACTTAAGTTGTCAGGACCAATTTGTGACCAAGGTTTTGCTCCTACTTCCTAAGCTCTCTCTCTCTCTCTCTCTCTCTCTCTCTCTCTCTCTCTCTCTCTCTCTCTCTCTCTCTCTCTCTCTCTCTCTCTCTCTCTCTCTCTCTCTCTCTCTCTCTCTCTCTCTCTCTCTCTCTCTCTCTCTCTCTCTCTCTCTCTCTCTCTCTCTCTCTCTCTCTCTCTCTCTCTCTCTCTCTCTCTCTCTCTCTCTCTCTCTCTGTTTTAATTGCCAAGAAAATTGAGTCCAATTTACATAGCTTGAAAACTACAACATTGACGATTAATTTGTCACTATTCAATATAATCTCCGTCCTTTTCCACAGTTTTGGTCCACCTTTTAACTAGGGCATGTATTCCAGTGTGGTAAAACACACGGTCTTGTTTCCTAAGCCATTGACGTTTTCACAGCCTCCTTATCTTCAAAATGAATCCCACGATGAGCTTCCTTTAGTGGCCCGAACAGATGTCAGTCTGATGATTCCAGGTCAAGGCTGCAAGACTTGCCATCCCAATTTCTCAATATCTGCAGTGGTGTAACAAATGGTGTGTGGTCTTGCATTGTCATGCAAAAGAACATCCACCATAGTTTTTGTTGGGCGAACTCGGCGAAGACGTGCTTTAAGCTTTTTGAGAGTTCCGACGTATTGGACAGAATTTATTGTGCATCTCTGCTCCAAAAAATCAATGATAAGCACACCCTCTGCATCCCAAAACACTGTCGCCATAACTTTCCCTGCCGACCGCTGAGTTTTGAACTTGTTTTTCTTCGGTGACGTTGTGTGATGCAATTCCATTGACTGCCTCTTTGATTCAGGTTCAAAAAAAATGAACCCACGTTTCGTCTCCAGTAATAATTTTTCCCAGAAACTCCTCTCCCTCCAAATTGAAGCGCTGCAAGTGTTCGGAGGCTATTCTTTTCCTTGTTTCTTTGTTTTAGGCGATTAACATTTGGGTGGTTAACCCAACGTGAACAAACTTTTGAGTAGCCCAGTTGTTGAATAATCGTCATCACACTGCCTTTACTGAGGGAGGTAATGTGACACAATTCACCTGTTGTTACCCGGCGATCACCACGAATGATGTCATCGGCTCGCTGAATGTTGCATGGAGTCACCGGTCTGCCGCTTCGTTACAGCGACGAACCCATCGTCTAACAGTGCTGACATCCACCGTTGCTTCACCATAGACATTTTTTAGCCTTTCGTGGATGCGAATTGGCGTTTCACCTTCCGCAGTAAAAAAATCAATCATAGAATGCTGTCTAATACGAATGTTGATGTCAGCCAATTTGCAAGAGGATGCAGTGCTGCTACCTGTTGACTTAGGAAGTTACTACTGCAGGAGATTGGAGAAGAAGGTTTGAGGAATTGCGCCAAATTCAAAGTTTTCATATAACTTACTTATTTAAGGAAAAATAGTAGGAGGCATTACTTTTTGACCCATCCTCAAAGAACAACGAATTACTCACCATGCACGCGCCATGAAAGCAGAACCCCGATTTCCTTGACTCGCCTGCCCGGTTATACTCCGAGAGGAAAGCCAAGGCAACCACCACGCGCCCATACGGGAAAAGGGGGGAACGCGAAACAACTGGGACAAAAGCCTCGTAAGAAAGTGCAATGAGCACAATATATAAAATTCCTAGTTAGAAAGCTTAAAATAATGGCTTAAAATAGTTTAAATTATTTTCGAAGATAAAAGGTTATTACTATATTTATAACACGCCTGCCCTAATGATCATACAACATATATTTTATTTAGCAGAAAGAGAGGTCATTATTTGTAGCAGAAATGTAATTCTGCGCATTAACATACTGAGATAACATTTCCCAGACAAAGAAACAGTTAACCTCAGCAGCACATTCCTTAGGCAAAAAATTGAGAACTTTAGCGCAACTGGACTTGGTTGGAAACAAATGTGAGATGTGGACAAAAGACAACTCCGTGGAAGTTATAATTACCTACAACCTTAATAGGCCATGTGCTGACACGGAAACATCTGACATCTGACTTGTTCCTCCCAGAAAACAAAGGACATAGCACATGGTTATTACGAGAAACCACAGCAGATTAATTCTCAAGGACATTATAGCTGTGTGTACACACTCGAGTACGGAACCCTGCTGATTAAGAACGGTGGTTTATGTTATGAATAGAAACTCAAAACGCGTCTACTCCGTCACTATGAAAAATCAAGAGGAATGGGAAAAAATATAGAGAAATATGAATTTGTCAACATAGCTACTTAAGTAGGCTAATTTGGTTCAAACATTGCCCCTTAAATACAGGTATTGTACTCAAATGTAATAGATTGTACTCAAATGAAAGGCTTAGGCATATAGTAATAATTAATCATACGTTAATTCTGAAAGTAAAAATATTAATTGATACACAGAACTTTTATTAGTAATAGAAATGACAGAAAAACTTTTATAAAGAATAGGCAATAAAATATATTTACTCATAAAAATGTATCCAATAAACTTATATACTGATCTATTTTCTCATGACTATGCACTCTCTGCCCACCACAAGAAGGCAAGTAGGGCCTGAAGAGAGAGAGAGGTTTTAAGTGTTTATCTGCTCTGGTGTGGTTCTGTTTACTATGAAATGAGTACATATGAGTCACTCATGTTGTCATATCTAATGCTCGTTTCAGTATCATTGTGCTGCTCAAAACGTTACCCTGGTTTTATCTTTGTTAATACTAGCATCTGAGATAACGCACTGATTATTCTCGGAACAGTGAGAGGGGTACTGGCGCGCTTCTCGGACGTGTGGTAAGCACCAATGAACGCATCACTTCAGCCAGTGGAATGCGCAGGAATCACAAATGACAGATAGAGGTTATGTCCATGTGCAGTAATCAGTGCGTTATCTGAGAGGTTTCTATTAACAAAGATAAAGCCAGGGTAACGTTTTGAGCAGCACGATAACTGCAGTGATATGTATTATGCACGGGTAAGTTATGTGACAACACTGTGTATTTTAAGTGAACCTAGCATTCTTATCATATCCGGAAGACGAGCACAAACATCATGCCCGCCTTGGTAGCGTGGTGGTAGCATGTCTGCCTCACGTTCAACAGGTCCCGATTTCGAATCTCGGTCAGGGTGAGTTACCTGGATAAGGGGTTTTCCGGGGTTTTCCCTTATCCTGTAAGACGAATGTCGGGTAACTCTAAGCTCCATGTACCCCGGATTCATTTGAGCATCATCTCATCCATTCCATTTATCGTCCGATATGACTTAACGATGGAGGACGTAAACTAAAAAAAAAAAAAAATCATACGGACAGAAAAAGTGATTACATTAACAAATTTCTCTGCCAGACTGTAAGGCACGTACATTTTTGCCCTGTAGATTTTTTCTTGTAGGTATATGTCTCATTATTAGTATGTCTCAGTCTAAAACCTCTTCAAGACACCTAATACCACTTACAAAGAACAGCGTGGGGAATACGTCTGGTACTTTAAGTGACGATAATATGCTTCGGGACCATTGGTTCTTGGTTTTATGGTTCATAGGTGCGGAGAGAAAGCAAGTAATAGGAGAAAGGAGTGACTTGCTCATAATCAGAAGTATTTAACGTTAATTTCACAAACACTTCTACTTCATCGCTGGGAAGGAATGACAGCCAAAGCTATATTTCAACCATTTTCCATTTTCCGTGTCCTTTACGTAATTCCCTTTGAAACCTAAAATTTGAATTTTGCTGAAGAAAAGGGTACTCTGAGAATCTAAATAAAAATTACAGCACCTGAGTTAAACTTCAGGATAAACTCTGAGAAATCGCAGGTGTGCAAACTTTTCAGAATCCAGAATGAGTGTCGCGGTGAGCCGGTCCGGCCCTTAGCGTCCAGCTCTCCCTTGTGCTCGACGCCTCACAATTAAGGATCGGTGGCGTGAGGAGGTTAAGGAAAGGGAGATTGTAATCGGTTCGAGGTGACTTGTAGCTCCCGCATGAGAACTCTCATATGTACTTCAGGAGTGGGTGCGTCCTGACTGATTGTGGGTTGAGTGATGACACCTCGAATCTGGTATACAGAAGTTTATTGTTGTCCTTAGGCTCCTACGCTCGCCACCGTAAAGTCGTCGTCGGTGTGGTTGCTGTGTTTAGCGTCACTATCAATATTGTGATGTGAAGCGCAGAGGCAGTAGCACTGCGTAGTCGGACTGGATATTTTTATCGTCTTCCCTATATATTACTCTTTGCGCTAACTCTCACTGGAGAGATTGTTAGATATTGCTACTTTATCTCTGTGCATGCCGCGGAAGTGTACATGTTAGGTAGCGCCAGATACGCGTCCGTCTCACGTAGAACTCAGAACCGAAGTGCTCTTACTATACTCCTCCACAGGAGAGAAAGTCTCCGAGGGGTGGGACGCAGGGGGTTGGCCGAAGGTTCCCACACCCTCCCTGGACAGGTTTATGACAACCCATGTCAGTACAGTTACAGACCATTCAAAAACATTCTGACGGCTTCTACTTTTGTGAATGAATCTTCTCGGCTTTAATGTACAGAATGAATAGGGCGCATGTTTTTTTAACGGTCTGCTCCTTGTATAGCAAGCGTTCTCTGCCACACACATTCGCTGTCCTTGTCCCATAGCACATTCCTTACAGGGATTTTCTTTGCGTTGCTATACTATAGCAAAATCTACTTTCCGCCATCACTTTGAATTACCCCCACTCTAGGTATTTCTCGGAGTTTGCAAAATCACATGAACGAATATCAATTTTCTATTGGCTGCTAACTAACCCCACTTGAGATTAGTGTTCAGAATTTCCAGTTTCGGACCTAACATCAGAGACGCTTTCGCTAACAGTCCGCATGCAAAAATTTATGCGGGAGCCTGCGCTCTGCACGTCGGTCAAAATCTTATAGCCTGTTGTCATAAGTACGCATTGGATTTTACCAATGGGTTGGTTCCCGACTGGATGGCACCAAATTTTCCTTGAGGGTAAAACAGACAATAGAGTAGGGTTGTTTGTTTACAGGGACAGCAAAGGGAGTTTACTGACCTTCGCAGAGTGGCCTTGTCACTGTGACGGTCTCCGGAGTATATGCTAGCATTATGGCATATATCTAGTCTGATATACGTCATTTATTTATATTTATTCGTTTGTTTGTGTTAGTGTATTTCTGATATCAGGTTATATGTCGTTTCAGTGTTCCTAGGTGACAGGGGCTGCGTCAGCGGGTGAGAAAGCAAGCTAAAGTGATTCACTATTCTGTTTATTAGATTCCACGTTACTTCAGAGATTTCTATTTTACTGAGAAAAAACCAAAATACTAACTGGAAATACACTCCATTTCATATTGCGTGCATCATGTACACTGAGAGAAAATATTGGACATACTGAAATAATGATTTGCAATTCCATAAAAATGTATAATTATTTTGTATGTGTGTGTGTGTGTAGTGTTTAACGCCCGCTTTTACTACATACGGCAGCGCAGGCGGTGACACTGATGATACATGAGATGAAGATGGAGCACCGGTGGAATGATATGGCGGGGGAAACCGGAGGTCCCGGAGAAAACCCGCCCCAGCGCCGTGTTGTCCACTACAAATCTCACTTTGCGGTCGCCTGGGATCGAACCCGGGGCGCCTTGGTTAGGGCCAAGCGGTCTAACCACTGAGCCACGCCGCGGCCCGTATAATTACTTTAAATTGCCAATATAACAGTTTTGCACCAATATGGATATAAAGAAATCACTCATTTATAAGTTTCTGAGAATAACAGGAAGCGATTTCTTCCTTTTCTTATAGTGTACATAGTCATTCGATCATTCAAAGCATTTGCCGAATGCAATGATTTTCTATCGCACTTAGCTCCTGTCGTACGATCTTGCTTGGTTTCTCACTTATTTGATACTTTATGCTTACAACTATAAGTGAAACATTGTTCTCCAGTGCAAACATGTCCAAAGTTTCATGTGAATGATTTTCAGACTTACAATATCTGCGATTGTGTTGTTAGTTACAGTTCTTTTTACCGAGCGGGATGGCTCAGGTGTTTCATCTGTGGCCTGCATTCGGAAGGTTCAGGTTCGATTTCCGTGGTCGACCTACCCGACCCATTGCTTTTTCGAGGGTTTCCCGGGCTGCAAGGTGAATGCTAGGTAGGATAATTACATCCACGAATGTCTTGAGCCTCCATTTCATCTCCATTATCATTTCACTGTTATACAGGCCAGCCGGAGTTTCCAATTGGTCAATTGTAGGTACACTGTCCTCTGCACTGTCGTGCCTCCTTGGGGTTGACCGCCATCTGTCTCTACTTGCCTGAGCCTTTCCGGGGATGTCCCGCTTGGGGCATAGATACAATAGATCCCCTACGTACAATTCTGTCCTATCCTACAGTTCTTCTTGAACATGTTTTAAAACATCTCCATGAATTTTCACCATCATTCGTTACCTACAGCTATTTTTTGATACTGCTGTGTGTAAATTCATGATACAATTAGACATTAATCGATTCGACACCAGCCTTCATTGACTAGAGAAGAGTTCGTTGCTACTCCACTTCCACCCAGCAAGAATCGATTCCTCTCTAACTTTAGCCAATCAAAGACATCAAAATAACTTCGCTACATATAGTAAATCATGTGATAAGAGCTGGTTCCGCTTTACTGCTGTGACGTCAGTGTAATTATAAAATAGTCTGCAATTATTGTGACTTGATTGTAGAGAAGTCAGTCGCTTACAGGTCTTTTAGTGGAAGATTATGTCTACGTACAAAAATGAGCACAAGAAAGATTAGCAATATTTATGTAAATTTTCCGACAGTTTATGGATGTGTATTTTCATCACTGCTGACGGTAATGGCTGTAATCTCACAGTGCTTTCACCCGAAAACACTGCCGAGTTGCGGTCGCTGGGCACTTTCATAATATATTTTCCAGCTTACTGCAGCGTGACGTATACAGCGGAAGATGCGTCACTCATAAGTGCTGCTCTCTGATTGTGGTGAAGAGAACACAAAGAAGCAGTAATGTAGGCGTGTAATTAGTTGACGTCGGATTTGTAGATACTAAAGTACCTCAAACATGCATGCTTGTATGCTGCCAAATATTTTAAATCGGCTCTGTAATTTGACCAAAAAAGTTGTACTTATGAAATTTATTTTAACCTTTCGGTATTTTCAATATACACATTGGCTGGCCCCGTAGTTCAGTTGGTAGAGCACCTGCCTGCATTGCTAGGGATCCCAGGTTCGTTTCCTGGCGGAGGGGGTGGGGATTTTTCTCCGACCAAGATAATTCCCCATCTTCCCCAGAGCCTGGAAGTATGAATGAGAGGGAGAATGTGTGCGTGATCTAATGATTAAAACCCAACGAATACGAGTTAACAGCTTCGATATGTACCAAAGGAAAACGGCCGCCGATATGACCATTGGATTCAAAGGCGGGATATAAATGGAACAAATAAAAAAGAATATACACATTAGACATCATTCCAATCTTTGTAATTTGATTTATAGTACACAATGACCATTTTCTTCAGATATTGAGTAAAATGAAATTTTCTGAATTCTTCCGATTATTACCTAAGTTGGTTGTACGATGTACGTCTACAGATGTTATTGGGAAAATTTTAAAAGCACCTACAAGTATGAGAAAATGTCTTCAGAATACACGACGTTTTTATATTGAAGGTATCAACAGAATACAAAATGTTAATGTCAGAATTTCTATCCAAAACACTGCATAATTTATCGCTCAGTTTTCCAGCATGTTTTAAAGGAACAATTTCAACCTAACAAGTTCGTGAGAAACGATACAGATATCTCATTGAAAGATATTTAATATTTTGTTACTAAAAAGTTTAAATTCAAAATGTAAAATGTAAACTAGGTTTATTATGTCCTCCATGCAAAGAAAAATTGTGCGGAAACATAAAAAATATGTAATTATATGCACAATAAAAATGTAAATAGTACAAAAACATTAAGCACACTGCAACACTTAACTGCATACCACAAGTTAAGCACACTTTAGATACATTTACATACAAATGCAATATTTACTGTTGGGCACTGATTTCAAGAGGAAAACAGAAATAAGGCAAGTTAGAATTTTTCTTTACGCGTCATGCAAAAAAAAAAAAAAAATAATAATAATAATAATAATAATAATAATAATAATAATAATAATAATAATAATAATAATAATAATAATAATAATAATAATAATAATAATAATAATAATAATAATAATAATAATAATAATAATAATAATAATAATAATAATAATAATAATAATAATAATAATAATAATAATAATAATAATAATAATAATAATAATAATAATAATAATAATAATAATAATAATAATAATAATAATAATAATAATAATAATAATAATAATAATAATAATAATAATAATAATAATAATAATAATAATAATAATAATAATAATAATAATAATAATAATAATAATAATAATAATAATAATAATAATAATAATAATAATAATAATAATAATAATAATAATAATAATAATAATAATAATAATAATAATAATAATAATAATAATAATAATAATAATAATAATAATAATAATAATAATAATAATAATAATAATAATAATAATAATAATAATAATAATAATAATAATAATAATAATAATAAAAGCCAATCGTCTACCCACCGCCGGATGACTTATTCCCCATAAAATGCCAATAAGGAACAGTATCCCGGGATGCCAATACGAGGGGGGTTCCAAAAGAAACCGGACTCCGAGGGCGCTGACACTCGTAGACGTAGTGCAGGGTTCTCACGCTAGATGGTGTTAGTAGAGACCTTCATGAAATAGCTATGCAGACGGCGTCAGTGTAGAGCTGAACGTGCAAATGTGGTATTGTGTTTCTCTGACTGTTGGCAGGTTACCTCTGCGAAGTCGTTATGGCAACTTTAAAAGAACAAAGAGTGTGTGTGAAATTTTGTTTCCTGCTTTAAAAAAACTGCAACGGAGACGCACCAAATGCTTCAGGAAGCTTTTCAGGAGGACGCTATGAGCCGCACACAGGTTATCGAGTGGTTTGGGCGCTTTAAACGTGGTGAGATGTGTGTTGAAGACCAAGCTCGTTCTGGACGCCCTTCAACATCGCGAAATGAGAAGACATTGAAAAGGTCGGCCAAAAGATCAACGAGGATCGTCGCCAAACGATCGACCAAATCAGTTGGAGCTCGTGCCAGCGGATTTTGAGGGAAGATTTGCACATGAGACGTGTTGCTGCTAAATTTTTTCCGCGCCTTCTCACACAAGAGCACAAAACCATCCGCATGAATGTGTGTCAGGACTTGAAAACAGAGATTGCACGTGATCCAAACTTCTTGAACAAAGTCATTACAGGGGATGAGAGTTGGTGTTACGGATATGACCCAGAAACCAAGCAAGCGTCAAGCCAGTGGAGGACTCCCAACTCTCCCAGACCAAAAAAAAGCAAGACAAGTGAGGTCAAATGTGAAGACGATGATCATTGTCTTTTTTGATGTTCGTGGAATTGTGCATCGGGAATTCGTAACCCTTAGACTGTTAACCAGCATTTTTACTTGGATATTTTAAGACGTCTGCGAGAGAATGTCAGGAGGAAACGCCCGGAACTTTGGCGATCAGGTGACTGGTTTCTGCATCATGACAACGCTCCAGCACACACGGCCTTACGAGTGACCCACTATTTGGAATCTCAGAGGTGTTCTATCGTTCCCCCACGCTCCGTATTCGCCGGACCTAGCCCCCGTGCGACTTTTTCCTATTTCCACGAATGAAAAAAAAAGCTAATAGGGGAGCGTTATGACCATATGGAGGCGGTAAAAACAGCTTCACAAAGGGCACTGGACAATATCAAACTTGAAGAGTTTCAAACATGCTTCTAACAGTGGGAAGAGAGACTTGACAAGTGCATCGCATGTAATGGAGAGTATTTTGAAGGTGACTGAAGTAATTTTGTAAAAAGGTTCATCAATAAAGTTGTTATGACAACATTCCGGTTTCTTTTGGGTCCCCCCTCGTATGTCGAAGGCCCCTGTTCCATGGAGCATGGTTCACCTTCAATGACACCTCCGTGCTGTGTGCAACTTACAATTAGTAGCCTGCCCGTTTACTATCTCTTTACATCATACAGCTCCTATCAAAAATTATATCTGTTATCCGTCTTGTAATAAAAGTTTACGTTCAAATATTAAAATCACAAAATATGCACTTGATTGATCCAAGAAGTGTAAATTAACTTTGTTTAATTTACAAGTTGGTTTATATATGGGTCGATACCAGTTTTCTCAATACTCGAAACTCGATACCAATACACGATATTTTCCAAGATAGCCGATAGGTACTTCGATACTCGATCCGTCACTTCTATTTCTAGTTTCAATAGAAAATAGAATGTTGGGAGAATTATCTAGTGTCAAGAAATCAATTAGATGTCCATATCTGAGTGAATGAATTCCTGTATTTCCTTCAAGTGGAACATAGGGCCTTCTGAAACGCGTAACCTCGAGGCCCGTAGGCAACGGGTTGAGGATCAGAGGTTTCCTGATGAGAGATATTCCGAGATGGGTGATCAGCCCAACGCGGGAAGTGAAAGTACGAGAGAGAAGAGATGATAGGAAAGATGATGATGGAACAACCGGTGGAATGCTGGCGGGGGAAACCGGATAACCGGAGAAATCCCGCCCCAGCGCCATGTTGTCCACCACAAATCTCACTTTGCGGTCGCCTCTGCGTATGTTGCGGTCAGATGTACATATTTAATTATAAAAATTTAAAACCATCAGTGTTCTTATTTTTAGGCATTTAAATGCATAATTTGTTTTTGAAACAACCCACTTGTATACATTTTTGTTCTCACTCTTTCGGGGTGAAATCTATTTCTTTTTCTGTGATATATGAGTCCCGATGTGCTAACAGGTGGAATACACAAATATTTACTGGCTAATCTTTTTAGTTCTGGATAATTTGAATTTGTATTCCAGTAATCCAGGCACTAGAAATAGGAGGTGACAAATCGTCGTTGATATATGCAGCGATTTCTTCCTGGAATAATGTTACTCGTCCATAATGTTACTTGTACATGTACCAAATGCCTGGCAATTTCTCGGACTTTGCAGAAGGTGACATCTAAAACAAAATAAAATAAAGAAAAGTTTGTGAACTGGTAGATTTTCACGAGTATGAGGGAGGAGAACCGAGTGGGATGGTTCAGGCGGTTTCGTCTGTGGCCCGCGTTCGGGAGGCCCGCGCTCGATTCCCATGGCCGACCTACCTGACTCATGTGTTTTTTCGGGGATTTCCCGGGTCGCCAGGTGAATGCTGGGTAGGATAATTACATCTCCCGAATTTCCTGTTCATTTCATCCCCATTAGTATTCCACATATCTCATCTGGTGGTCTCTTTCAGGGTAGAAATGTCGGCGGGAGACTCGGCGCTGCATGGCAGGATGACATGCTCCTAAAAACAGTTCCTCCCCCGGTAGGACGGTCTCCGTTCTCCGTGCCAACCTGGTGGACCGTTTCAGGACCACGCTGGCTGGGATACCGGTTGTATTGCCCTGCCGGGGAGCTTCAAACTGGTCAATTTTAGGCACCCTGCCCTTTGTACTGTGAGATTCCTTGAGTCGGCCGCCCTCTGTTTTCTCTCACCTCATTTTCCCTCCCGGAGATGCCCCTTTGGGACAAAGGCATAATACGTAGACCAAGTCTAGTCCTAGTGCCGAATCTCCTCCAAAGCATAATCCAGCCCAAACATTTGCAGCAAATGCGTTATGTATTACCATGATTATTTGGCGGGGGTAATCGTTTGATAGCACTAGGATACAAATTGTATTTGGACTGCCAGATGTAATGTTGTGTTTTCCTTATGGTTTAATGAGGAATCCTACTACAAGACAATGCTTGTGTACGTTCTCGGTTAGACTGTTATGAGAAACCAGCGATCCGGCAAGTAGTAATGTCCATGGAGAAGTATGATGACTTCCATGTAATTGGAGTGGGTAGCGGTGTTATTCCCAGGCTGCGTTTCTTTGTTTGGAGGGGAACTAAAGGACATTCACGTAAAGCGTAACTGGGTCTCTTCTTTATTTCACCGAGCCTATAGACCAGTGATTCCAGAGCTGTAGTACAAAACGTATACACAGAATGTGAATGAAAAGCACTAATTTCCCTGTGTATAACGTCACAAACGTAAACTTGGGCTTTCTACTACTGAAACAATGACAGGCACTTAGAAATACATGCAAACTTCTTAAGCGCAATTTCTTAATTAAAATCCGTTTGGGAAAAATAATGTTCGGATAGGAGACTTTCTTTAAAATGTGCATACCAGATTTAGTATTGCCGGATATTTCGTTTTTAAATTATGTTACGATGGCTGTTCAATAAAGAATGGTCACTTTTTTTAACGTACCTTTACTCATCCTCATAATTTTGATGGTCCTTCTCAAAATAGTCTTCCCTGAATGCGATGCACTTGTCCCAGCGTTTCTGCCAGTCTTCAAAGACATGCTGGAAACCATATTTAGAGAGATCCTTCAAAATCGCCTCCGCAGCCTTCACCACTGCTTCTGATGATGGATAATGCCTCCCACGAAGGCGTTTCTTCAAGTTAGGGAATAGAAAAAAATCACACGGGGCTAAATCCGGACTATAGGGAGGGTGAGGGACGCACTTCACGTTGATTTTTGCAAGATATTCAGCAACAACATTGGCAATATGCGGCCGCGCATTATCGTGGTGCAGCATCCAGCCTGCTTTACGGAAATGTGGTATTTTGACTTGCAATGTTATCAGGACATCCCTGTAGTATTGTCCAGTTACTGATGTGTGTGCAGGTATAACATGCTGATGAACCATTCCATGAATATCAAAGAATGAGATGACCATAACTTTCCTAGCAGAAGCAACCACTTTTGCTTTTTAGGGGTTGGTGATGAAGGGGATTTTCACACTGAGCTTTGCTGTTTGCTCTCAGGATGAAAATGATGTAGCCAAGTTTCATCAGTAGTGATTACGTTTGAAAGAAACTCCGGATCTTCCTCTAACATCAACTTTAACTGCATATTACCTCCATTGCAGCGGTAGAGGATACTGAACATGTCTGAACTTGCCTGGTTCTTACAGGCGAGAACCAGGAGTACCAACGATGAAACTACTACGGCGTGTTTGTTTCACATTAAGCTAACCGAATATAATAAGATTGAATTTTAGTGCGAAAAATTATGACCGTAAAAAAATTATGATCATTCTTTATGAACATCCCTCGTATTTACAATCGCACGAACCTTTTAATAAAAAAGCGTTTTTAGAGGATCTCCAACAATGCATTTACTGTGAAAAATCAATATAAAATTCGGATGGTAGAATACAAGTTCTTCTATAGAGTCATTAAAACATATGGTAGCTCATTCGTGGGCTTTCTGCACTAGGCAAGACAATTGAAAGTCGCCGGCGAAATGGTGCTTAGAAAGAGGCTCGCTAAAATCCTTGCAGCATATCTCTCATTGTTTCATTAAATAAAATTTGTCTTTTTATTAGGGATGTGTCGATACCAGTTATTCTCTTCGATACTCAATACCGTCATTTCTTCTTCTAGTTTCAATAAAATGAATAGAATGTTTGGAGAACAGTGCAATGCTCTGTAAAATTAAATAGGTGTTCATATATAATGAGACAAAATTTAAAACTATCAGTGTTTATATTTTTAAACTCTACATTATACATTTAAAAGAAAAACAGTCTATGTTTATAAGCTGTTGTTAAAAATACTAGCATTCTCTCTTTTTCGCGTTCAAGTCTACTTCTTTTTCTGTGACATATGAGTCCTGCTGCACTAAATAGTGTTTCAGAGAAAACTGTTGCAGGTGGAATACCCACTTTTTTTTTAGTTTTGTAAATGTTAAATTTATTTTCCAGTAATCCAGTGCACTAGAAAGAGGAGGTGACAAATCGTTGAGATATGTAGTGATTTCTTCTTGGGAACTTAACCGGCAGTAAATCTGGCACACGATTATTTTCTTGCATAATGTTTCTGTGCAGGTACCTCATTCCTTACAATTTCTCGCGCTTTGCTATTTTCTGCTTGAGCCAATAATATTTTTTAATTTTAGTATAAAATAAAAATCGCATAATTGCCACCGAAGTATCGAAAAAGTATCGAGCGAATTTTCTGAAGTATCGATCTAAGTCGATACCATGCAAGTATCGAGGAGCCATCTTTACTTATTATTCTTCTAGCATTTATAACATATCACACTTCAGTTTTGAGGTGTCGTTTTCGTTGTGCAATGGAGAACGAGTCTGGGGATGGGTTGCCATATGCTTTAATAACTTAATAAACACAAGTGCGAGAAAAAATGAAGATTTTTTTTTAGTTTATAAATTAATTTAGTTACAACAAGTAAGTGAAGTTTGAGTGTAAACATAGTGACTCATAAATCAAACTCAAATATTAAGAAATACTGCTAAGTTCTAAAATATACTTTAAAAAGAATATCTAAACAAAATTTCTATTTATTGAATGTGTTTTTATCCAAGTGTTTATAAATGTTGCTTATTGACTTCTCCTGCTATGAATGATGACCAGTCACATAACAGTCAAAATTTACTTCGGCTCTTAATATCTCTCCAAATTAAGCGAAGTTGATAGGAAAATAAAGTTTAGTATCATAAGTACCTAACTATTGTGGATTTTTAAATCAGATGGTAAAAGTGTCGTGTAATATTAATCACAGTAAAGAATTTCCTTGCATAAACGCTCTTTTCTGACTCTATTTTAACTTTAAAAAGGGTGCATATTTTTATGATATTTTAATGAATGAAATTTTTGTCTATAATGTATATAACTGGCACTTCCAAACCTCTTTGGAATTTTCATTTCTCTATAGACAAAACTGTATGATAATATAAACTTGTATAAATTATTATTTGTAATTTTAGGTTAAATTGATTTTATCATCACACATTTCGCTTAGAGTTCTGTACACCGTTGTTCCTCATCGTGCAAAAATTATTTGTTTGCGTGGGTTTTTATAAACGCTTTGAAACTGACAAAATTGAGCTGATTCTAAAATCATTGACATGCTTCCTTTAAATGTAATTATATCTTTATAAAACAGGCAGTTACTTCTTCTTGGGTATTCTATCATATTTGAGCTTTTATGACATCTGTCACAGAAATATGCATGGAACACGTTTTCCACTGTGTTTAGTTAATCACTTCTCCCGAGTGCTAACATGGATTACCAATGATCCACCCTTTCTCTGGGGCTTCGTGCTTGCGGGGAGGTGTCGGCAGTTCAAATTTGGTATGAGACCACACCCTCTCAGCATAAGCAACATATGGGTTGACCATCTGTGTTGACACAGTCCTTACTCAGATGTCACTATTGACTGATTTATCAGAGCAGCAGACAGCCACGTTATGGGGAAGTCTTCAACTTTGTCAAAGAGTGCTGTCGACAGCTTCCGTTCCTCAAGGTTCAGGTTTGAATACTGGGTGTGGTCCCAACTACACGCAGCGCTGTTCTTGGTTGCAAAGCGATAATGCTTCCATTATCACTTCCACTGCGGAAACCGGTGATTGATCCAGATGACATTTTATCCAAGGGCGTCTAAGATGGCCCTGTAAACCCTAATATAGAACTTGTTACGGGATTAAGAAAAGGCGGTGATGATGATGAAATACTATATAACAGTTTCTCTGACCTAATTTGGATCCAAGGTTCTACGCATTAGCAATGGACCCTATTAAAAGAAGGGATGAGAAAAGCACACTTTCAAACTGGATGGAAAATAATTAAGAAATATTAATTCACATTAATTGACCTAATAGTGGTTAACTATAAAGCCCGGACCTTAAAGTACTTACAGCATAGTAAGTCGCCATTAAGGTAGTTGTCTCATGCGTTTATGAGAACTCCTAAGTGGTTTACCGGGAAAAACACGAGTCAGTTGGAGAATTTAATGTCATGTCGGCACGTTGGCCATAGTAGCTCAAGGTTTAGAGCGGCTGGACGGCAACCAGAAAATCCCGGCTATGGCATTGAATTTTTCAGTCTGACTCTATCTTTCCATACTTTAGCCTACACACAGCCAGTGTGAAAGAACAATTAATTCATACTAAATTTTTATTATTATTGTTTATTAGTATTATTATTATTAATTATTAATTATTAATTATTTATTATTATTATTATTGTTATTATTATTATTAATTATTAATTATTAATTATTTATTATTATTATTATTATTATTATTATTATTATTATTATTATTATTATTATTATTATTATTATTATTATTATTATTATTATTATTATTATTATTATTATTATTATTATTATTATTATTATTATTATTATTATTATTATTATTATTATTATTATTATTATTATTATTATTATTATTATTATTATTATTATTATTATTATTATTATTATTATTATTATTATTATTATTATTATTATTATTATTATTATTATTATTATTATTATTATTATTATTATTATTATTATTATTATTATTATTATTAATATTATTATTATTATTAATTATTATTAATTATTAATTATTAATTATTATTATTATTATTATTATTATTATTATTATTATTATTATTATTATTATTATTATTATTATTATTATTATTATTATTATTATTATTATTATTATTATTATTATTATTATTATTATTATTATTATTATTATTATTATTATTATTATTATTATTATTATTATTATTATTATTATTATTATTATTATTATTATTATTATTATTATTATTATTATTATTATTATTATTATTATTATTATTATTATTATTATTATTATTATTATTATTATTATTATTATTATTATTATTATTATTATTATTATTATTATTATTATTATTATTATTATTATTATTATTATTATTATTATTATTATTATTATTATTATTATTATTATTATTATTATTATTATTATTATTATTATTATTATTATTATTATTATTATTATTATTATTATTATTAATTATAATCATTACCATCATCATTTAATCGGATTGATCGGATTAAATAATACTCAGTATGTTGCAATATAAGTACTATAATCACTGCTACTTCTGGCGTATTGACCTTCAGGTGGCCATCGCTGAGATCGTTCCTTATCGGATCTTAACTGGTCCATTAGAAGAGTGAAATATTATTAAGTTGATGTACAGTAAGTTACAAAACACAAATTAGAGCAATTGGAAGCTGCATGTGTCTATATGATATGTTTTCTCGCGCCTGCCGATGTATGACACGTTGCTGTCCAGAAGACATGATTATATGTGAACAGAGTATACACTGGATTCGCCGTGTATCTGCGATAAGTTCAGGTAAACATCTCTGTGTTGCGAATTTTTTCCGATACGCCTTCTCGCTTTGCCATGTAGTACTCTAAATTTTCAAACAAATTACCAAGTAACATATCAATTAGGATACTCGCATGCCTTAGCTGTTTCACACACGTGAACTAAATCTGCCACTTTTTTTTATTGAAAAGAGCTTATCGCGGTCAAATGAAGCATATGGAAAGCAAATAAAGCATTTTTGTTTTCACATCTGCATATCCATTTGTTTTTTCGTGGACATTTCCTACTGAACTCCTTCGCCGTTAACCACTCAACCTTTTCCCTCTATTTATTACTGATCAAGCGCAGGATTTCCCATGTATTCCACTTTTACCTTGTCTTCTAACGTTAATGTACTGTCCATTCAACACTAGAAGGCAAGGCAGAATTATGTGTAACGTAATCACTTTTGCTGTGTTTATGTTGGCCTTTCGGACGCTAGGTTCATGTAAAATACACAAGTGTTGTCACAAAACTCACCCTATCACTGCAGTTACTGAAATGAGCATTAGATGTGGCAGCATCGGTGACTCATGTGTACTCTCATACACTCATTTCTTAGTAAACAGATCCACTACCAGAGCAGATAAACAGTTCAAATCCCTCTCCCCCTTCAGGCTCCGCTTGCCTTTTTTGGGGTTGGCAGACAGTAGAAAATAGGCTCTTTATTCGTGTTACTTATTGTATTAAAAAAAAAACAGCACTCAGCACACTAGAGTACTAGTGCACTCAACACTTTTTGCTTTCATCTCTTTTAAATTTCGTCTGCTGGACTGCTGGAAATGCAGGTAACATTATTAGAAATCGATGGTTAATTTAAGTATGTAATAACAATGGAAAATGAAGAGTATAACAAGGTAACTTTCCGCTAAATTTTATGCTGCAAAGTACTGATTCTCATTTATTAATTTAACAAGCTTTGCCTGTGGTAATGTTGATAACTTATGATTCCTGGCCTGTGCTGCCAAGATAAGTCCTGACAAATACTAACTGTCGCAAATGCTAACTATCTTCTTGCCACTCCAGTTTCCGCTAGAATCGAAAAGAAAGCCCGAATGCTATTAATCCGTTCCTGGAAGAATCGATACAGTCTCATAGAAATTAATATAATAATGTAGCAAACTTCCGTTCTGAGGTTTTCTTTTGCCAGCCAAGACATATATTACGCATTAAAGAATAATAAGAATTAATATATAACGACTTTTGGGGGGAGGGGGTGATGCCATGGCACGGTCACCCGCATAATGTAATTTTCCATAAGCGAAATATCTAAGAAAAGGTGGTAACAAAAGCAACTGCGTGGAAAGAAAAAGAAATAGCTGTCAGACTTTGTACCTTTTATTTTTCCCGTAGGGGAGGGGATCCGTCCCCTTCAGCTGCTTTAGTGCGAGCTCTGCGCACCCTTAGCACTCGTGCTACCTCTGACGTTACTAGAGGAACCTCGGGCCGAACTGCCGAGCTCCTCCCGTCGGGGAGTTGTTCGGATTGGGTTGGACTCGAAGGGACAGTGTTTTCCCGACACCCACGGGGAATTGGGTACCTCGACCAGGCTACGGCCGCTCGGAGGGGGTAGAGGGTTGCCTTATAAGTCCCGGTAGTAGCCTGCAGAGCTAGTAGAAGCTGTGCTAAATCACCAGGTGGCCCCACCGAGGTTTCGGTAGTCTTCCCTGCGGGGTTGACGCGCTTATGTGGTGTATCCAATTCCATCCCGTCTTGACGTTGTTGTCAACGGGGGGAGGGGTTTTTTAAGAAATCAGGTATTGCCCTATGGAAAGAGCCCCGGAGTTATCCATCGCTCCCGGTTTGAAGGATGTCAGGGTCCTTGGACTTTATGGTCTTTGGACTTTTGGATAGATCCTCTGCACATAAGTGTCCATAACATAACTGTCTTTTATTTTATGAGGAATCAAAATGCATCACTAACCAAAGTAATATTTTTCGTTTCAGCGAGGGGCTCTATACTTGTACGGAGAATGCGTTGCCATTTGACTACGCCAAGGTAAGTAGCTGCATCCCTCTTTCTTTTCTTTTCTTTCTTTCTTTCTTTCCTTCCTTCCTTCATTCCTCCCTTCCTCCCTCCTTTACTTACTTATTTCTTTCTCTCATTCTCTATTTGCTTTCGTTTTCTATTTATGTAGTTACAATGAACAGGTAGTGACTGCTGTCAATCGTAAGAAAACGATAAATGAAAATGTGTTTAATAATTATTACTTTTATGGTAAACATTTCCACTCGAATTTTCAATACAAAATGTTAAATAAATTCCATAATAAGTGCAGTTATAAACGCTTTATATCAATGAATTATAGTCTGCCATTTCTATGACCTGTATTCAATAAAAACCGTAAACGCCACAATAGTGGGATGGATAGTGGGATGTTTTACATTCCATATATGCAAAAAAATCTTATCGTGATTAAAGCTTATTTCCTGTATGTGTCTTGAATGTGTTATTACTACACACGTGTATCTACAGTGCCGCATGTTCAGTAAATATCTTAAAGTCACACATTATAGCATAAATATTATACACCTGGCTAATACAGCTCTGGTACATAAAAGGTTTTGCCTTACTAAAATTAAATGCCATTATCTACATGTTCACCTAATACGTACACAGTTTTTCAGCTGCATTCACCCATTCACGCGATTGAAGATTATGCATGGGTCACGCGAGTAATCACTAGGGTTTCTTATGAGTTATAAAGCTTTCTTTATCACACCAATGGACGAAACCAACCAACCAACGTGAAGTCATCGGACGATGTATGAAATGATGCTCGAAATGAGTCCAGAGACCATAGAGCTTACAGTTACCCGACTTTCATCCTCCAGCATAAAGGAAACCCCTGAAAAAGCCTTACCCAGATAGAAATTAATCGTTCTTCCACACTAGTCGTGTGTAGGTGATGATTTGGATAGGTAAAGTCAAATTTAAAATGTAATGCCATAGCCGGGATTTGAACGGCGGCTCTCCCGGTCTCGTCCGGTTCCTCTTAACCATTGAGCTTCAGAGGTACTTTTAGAGGTGGCGCGTGACCTTGTTCGGATGTGCGCGAGTGACGTCATGTAAATCAAATATGGAGGTAAGATCTCTGCTTCACCAGCAGACTGCTGATAAAGGTAGTGATTTAGATGACAGATGACTAACCTGACATCCTTTTTTCTTAGACATAAATAAGTGGACTCGATCGTAAGTCCTGCTCCGTGGCGTAGTGGGATAGGGCAGTATGCCTTGGTCCCTGGCCACGGAAAGCCATATGAAAGCAAGGAAAGCCCGGGTTCAGTCCCACCCGTGGGGTGTTGATTTTAAATCAATGATATAGGGCCGGTGCCCACTCAGCATAGTGAGGAAATGAGGAGCTTACGCTAGGTAAGCGTCCCTGGTCACGAAAACCAACGATCCGGCTGGGGGATGCCAAGATGCTGATCACATCTTCTTCCTGTATCGGTTGGATGATCGCCCCTCTCTGCCGTACGTAAGCGGGCGTGAGGCCGGCAGACGAGTTGGTAGGCCTTGGCCCTCTTAGGGCTATTGCGCCAGGGTTTTTAATTTTTTTCTCGACCATAAACTCATCCTGACCGAGATTCGAACTCGGGACCTCTTGAACGTGTGGGAGGCACGCTACTATATATGCTGCCGAGGCGGGCTTACGGTGAGTGTGTAATTGAGATCTATTTATTCATAATTATTATCTGCCTATGCAAAAAGCGTGTTATATATGTATATATACTTATACGTATGTGTGTCCGTGTGTGTGTGTGGACGGAATAATATTCGAACTTAAAAGTGAGGCAATGAAATAGTTAATACACCGTCAAAAGAAGTTTAAAAACAAAACCGTAAATGGGCGCAGAACATAAATTTCAGCTGCGTTCGTTGTGGCAGAAATAATGAAGTAGCGACTATGTTTTTATTATTATGAATATTTTCAAAGCGTTCTAAAATCTAATTTGTATGAGGCTCTTTTTAATAATTTCAACCAAATTTCAACTTCCAAGAAATTATTGAGAAACTATTGAGATATATTTGTTGAGCTTCTATGGAGAAGAATTCAAAAGACTTAATTACCGCTTATCATTTAAAAATTAAATTTTGAAAACGCTATTCCTATTAACTAGCCTTAAATTTATGGTATTTAAAGTTAAATTAAAATTAATTGATACTATTTAAACTTATGTGTAAAATTTAAAGTCGTATATGCAGCTGTTACGTGAACCATTTCTGTGTATGTGCCAGCCTCTGTAACGCAATACAAACCTGTCCACCTCACGTTCAAAAGGTCGATCTCGATCAGGGTGAGTTATTTAGATAAGCTTTTCTCCATGTGTGTGTATGTATTTTTTTTTTTTTTTTTTTTTTTTAATTTACGTCCTCCAACGTTAAGTCATATCGGACGATGAATGGAATGGGTGAAGTGATGCTCAAATGAGCCCGGGGTCCATGAAGCTTTGAGTTACCCGACATTCGTCTTTGAGGATAAGGGAAAACCCCGGAAAAACCTTATCCAGGTAACCCATCCTGACCGAGATTCGAACTCGGGACCTCTTGAACGTGAGGCAGACACGCTACCATCTACGCTACCGAGGCGGGCGTTCTTGGGGGTTGTCCCTTAACCTTAAAGATGAATATCAGCTAACTCTAAGTTGCCCGCCTTGGTAGCGTGGTGGTAGTGTGTCTGCCTTGCGTTCAAGAGGTCCCGAGTTCGAATCTCGGTCAGGGTGGGTTACCTGGATAAGGTTTTCCCCGAAGTTTTTCCTTATCCTCAAAGACGTATGTCGGGTAACTCTAAGCTGCATGGACTCCGGGCTCATTTGAGCATCATTTCACCCATTCCATTCATCGTCCGATATGACTTAACGCTGGAGGACGTAAATTTAAAGAAAAATAATAAAAAAATAAAAAACTCTAAGTTCTATGTATATACCCTGGGTTCATTTAACCATAATTTCACTCATTACATTATCGTCCGACGCGAGTGAAAATAAAAATAAATTCTGTGTTTGTACGAACAGACAGGCGAACAAAGTGACACTTTAGCGGAGTGCACTTAATGAGAGACAATAATTTTCTAATTACATTGTATGTTGCAGCTTTTATTTGCTTACTTACATATTCAGTGGGTCACAAACATTATAAATTGTTCTGAAAATATCGACAGGAAAGATAACTTTACCCAGGCAAAGGCAAATCTCTTCTTTCAGAAGAGGGTAAAAAGGGAGTGGAACATCTCCTTGAAGTTTATTGCATCACTTTATTTGTAGATTTAACAATGGAATGGGGTTGGTCCTAACGGAACATTTGGGTGTATGGTGACCAGATGTTTTGCACTCTTGTTGATGGAAGGGATCGCAATGGTTAAGTGTCGCTCCGAGATTTATGAATGCTCCTTTATTTACAGATGCCTTCTTGCACTTCTCCCACATCAAAGCTGTTTCTGCTTAAGATGGGTCCACAAAAGATGTTAGGACAAAGTCGTAGTAAAACTATTCTCAGAAATAGGGGCAGGCGGATCATATACACAGCGATAACCTCACCATAAACTTTATTACCCTTTTTGAGGTCCCTTTCAAGGTCCTTGTTTTCTGGTGTACAGGCAACTGTTTTCCAAGTCAGACAGCCCCTGCTTACGAACACTTTGACAATGCTCACAAACATCGAGTATTCATGAATTGCTATGGAAAATTCAGTTGATGTTAATACCAGGTGATTTTCGCATGCCAAACAGCGAGAAGTGAATGTTGAATGCATAAGTAATTATGATAATACTAATACCCTTCTGGTGGTTAACCCTATTTCTGCAACATGTTCATTGAGCTTAAAACATTATATTAATTATTATGCCACTGAGATACTTATGTCTTCTATAGCTTTATATAGCTATACATTTAGTTACTTTTCAATTTTATTAATATGTTCATTCCATGTTAGTTTATTGTCAACTGTTAAACCGAGAACATCCACATTATCGATAGGTAGATTCATATCATTGTCCATGTATATATGAGGCTCAAAATGAGTGGTTTTAAAATTGAAAATTATTAATTCACTTTTTTTTTTTGCATTAACACATAATTTAGGGTTATTAAAATATTTTATCCAACGTGAGTAAAATGAATATGCATAATGGCAAAGATTATATAGAAAAAGGAGAACAACCGCAGCAATAATAACAATAATAATATATTATGTATACACTTTTTTTTTATAATCTGGCGGTTGAAGTTTGAATACTTTTCATCGGGCGCTGAAGATAGTGTGGCCATCTGCCTAAAGATGGCGAAAGAAGCGGGTCAGCTCAAAACGCTGCAAAGCGTTGGCGCGAAACGTGATACCTCTTCGCTCTTTCTGGTCTCCTAATTCTTTAGTGACACTCTGAAATCACTTCCACCTCCTGCTTCTGTATTACTTCCATTCGAGTGGTATGTGAACAGCCCCTGTGGCCTAATGGATAAGGCATCGGTCTCCTAAACCGGGGATTGTGGGTTCGAGTCCCACCAGGGGTACGTGTGCTTTTATTCTTCCTCAAAAGATGATCTGAAATACAACGATCATTTCAATGAAATTTACGTTTTTATATTATAAATGCGTGATAAAATAAAGCTAAAATAACTTGACAGCAAATTTAGGATTTTTTGCACTCGATGTAGTTTTATCCAGCGCTAGTAAAACTATTTTATGCACATCCCAAAACATATACAAAACGTTTTATGTTGCCAAGTGCTTTGGAATTGTTTATTTTAATAGAATAAAGTATGTAAAATTGTGTATTGCTTTCTAACGATAATATTTAAATATAACTTTTTGATCATTTATGGGTTTGACCGATAAACGATATGGATATTTAAAAACTATATTTAAAGGGTCATTCTTTGAAATATTTAAAGGATTATTAAATTAAATGCTGATACAGAATACACGTGAAAAGTAATATATAATAATAATTAAACAGTTCAACATTTACGTAACACGAAGTTAAATTTTTAAATAATTAGCCAGCTTTGCTATATACATAATTCTGAAGTACAAAATCAGCAGCCCGGCTAGCTCAGTCGGTAGAGCATGAGACTCTTAATCTCAGGGTCGTGGGTTCGAGCCCCACGCTGGGCGACTTGAAATTTTAGTTACGCTACTTTAGCTTGTTAAACTCCAAATCAGTCAGCAATATCTATGTTTCGTATAACGATATTTTCCCTGCATATTAAACGTGGATTTTGTCCTAAATGATGGGAGAGCTTCGGAGTAAATATAAACAATGTAAGCTCTCGATTTATCTTTATACATCTTGAATGTGTTAAGATGATTTCATAAAATCTGACACTTGTCTTGGAAGTAATAACAGATTATTATTATTATTATTATTATTATTATTATTATTATTATTATTATTATTATTATTATTATTATTATTATTATTATTATTATTATTATTATTATTATTATTATTATTATTATTATTATTATTATTATTATTATTATTATTATTATTATTATTATTATTATTATTATTATTATTATTATTATTATTATTATTATTATTATTATTATTATTATTATTATTATTATTATTATTATTATTATTATTATTATTATTATTATTATTATTATTATTATTATTATTATTATTATTATTATTATTATTATTATTATTATTATTATTATTATTATTATTATTATTATTATTATTATTATTATTATTATTATTATTATTATTATTATTATTATTATTATTATTATTATTATTATTATTATTATTATTATTATTATTATTATTATTATTATTATTATTACTATTATTATTACTATTAGTATTATTACTATTACTATTAGTATTATTACTATTAGTAGTATTATTACTATTGTTATTAGTATTATTATTATTGTTATTAGTATTATTATTATTGTTATTATTATTGTTATTATTGTTATTATTATTATTATTATTATTATTATTATTATTATTATTATTATTATTATTATTATTATTATTATTATTATTATTATTATTATTATTATTATTATTATTATTATTATTATTATTATTATTATTATTATTATTATTATTATTATTATTATTATTATTATTATTATTATTATTATTATTATTATTATTATTATTATTATTATTATTACTATTACTATTATTATTATTATTATTATTATTATTATTATTATTATTATTATTATTATTATTATTATTATTATTATTATTATTATTATTATTATTATTATTATTATTATTATTATTATTATTATTATTATTATTATTATTATTATTATTATTATTATTATTATTATTATTATTATTATTATTATTTATCATTATTATTATTGTTATTATGATTATTATTTATTATTATCATTATTATTTTTATTATTTTAATAAATGTCTTATGAAGCGGTTTGAAGCGCTGGACTGAAATGTCATACCTCTTATACGGTTCTGGACTCCTAATACAACAAAACCGTCTCGGACGTGTATAGACGTCCAGCGCATGCATGCATTTAATGCGTATTCAACGCTGTTTGTTTTAATCCCCCTATTTTACAATAAATATAAATTAGTTCTATAAGGGATGAAAACTTACCCTTAAAGGTTTCTTTTTGAATTATACACATCAAAAGCTGGATAAACTCAGAAGGGCACGTCTTCAAAGTCCAGGTATGTATGTCATTGTCGTGTGTGAATTTAGAGCTCTGCAAATCACTAAACAATTGTGTATGGTTACAAAAATATTTCCTTTTTTTTTTTAACATTTAACTGTTTTTCGTAAAGAGGGATAGCTGGTAATAGCTGCTCCACAGCACCCGTACTGACCTGTCATTTCCCCCAAAAATGGAGCAGCTAACCTGCCGCTGTAGACCAATACACGTATAATGTAGGTTTACAAATAACATGTACACTGCCTCCTTCCGAATTCTTCTCTTAGGTCCTAATTTGCCTTTGGAGGTTAGGGCTTGCTTCATCCTATTCACATATATATATATATATATATATATATATATATATACGTTTGTTTACGTAACAATCAGAGACACTAAGTCAGCAATAAAAAAATGGAAAGGTTGAGTCAGACTGAAAAATTCAATGTCATAGCTGGATTTGAACCACGGATCTTCTGGTCTCCGTCCAGCCTCTCTAAGCATTGAGCTACTATAGCCAACGTGCCGACATGCCATTAAATTCTCCAACTGACTCGTGTTTTTCCCAGAAGATCCGTGGTTCAAATCCCGGCTATGACATTGAATTTTTTAGTCTGACTCTACATTTCCATACTTGAGCCTACACACGGCTAGTGTGAAAAAACAAATAATTTCCAATTTAAAAAATGTTTGAAAATATCAGTTGATTGGATGTCAGAAGTTAGCTGCATATCAGAAAATATGTAGGTATATTTGTCTCTATGTCTATTTGTGTTTGAGTTATTTTGACCACTTTACAATGTTGATTCTTCACTAACACCTGAAGGAAGCGGGCCATTTTCTTCCTTACTGTTACCTATATCCTCAGCACATCTCTCATAATCGCCTTCAATATCCAAAACATATCTAATAACAAAAGATCTTCCAGATTTTCTAAAGTATAGCCCATACACATCCTACGCAAGGTAATTTATTTGCTACCTTACTAGGATAAGCCATGGTTAACACTGAAATTTAACAATTTCAAATGTGTCATTAATTTAGCTCTCAATAGCTATAAGAAACCCCCTTGAACACCAATAGAGTATAGATAACTAAAATACTGAGCGAAAACAGCTGCATAGGGCTACCAGAAACTTCAGTTGTGAAAACAGGTACATACAAGATGCTGACAGAGAGAGGTTTGTTTCTTTCCAGCGTGTGTTTCACGCAATATATACAATGATTATCGCTTGCTGGTACGAGTATAAAATAGATCCTAAAACCTTGAACCGGAGAATTCGCTTACGCAGCTACACATATACACCTTCCTTCGTATGCACACAAAACACAATGACTCAAATATTAGATGCATTTGCCGCAAATAATAGTAATAATAATAATAATAATAATAATAATAATAATAATAATAATAATAATAATAATAATAATAATAATAATAATAATAATAATAATAATAATAATAATAATAATAATAATAATAATAATAATAATAATAATAATAATAATAATAATAATAATAATAATAATAATAATAATAATAATAATAATAATAATAATAATAATAATAATAATAATAATAATAATAATAATAATAATAATAATAATAATAATAATAATAATAATAATAATAATAATAATAATAATAATAATAATAATAATAATAATAATAATAATAATAATAATAATAATAATAATAATAATAATAATAATAATAATAATAATAATAATAATAATAATAATAATAATAATAATAATAATAATAATAATAATAATAATAATAATAATAATAATAATAATAATAATAATAATAATAATAATAATAATAATAATAATAATAATAATAATAATAATAATAATAATAATAATAATAATAATAATAATAATAATAATAATAATAATAATAATAATAATAATAATAATAATAATAATAATAATAATAATAATAATAATAATAATAAATAAAGTAGCAGAAGAAGAATAAAGAAGAATACTCAGAGAGAAATCTGTGAAAAATGAATCAGTATAGGAGTTCTTTCTTATATTATTCTTTTTCAGAACTTAATTAGGATTAAATTCTTAGATTTAGTTTTCTATGACGTGGATCAGTTTTTATTTTTATCTATGATAAGGGATCCGCTTAACGTAACATTGCGTCTTTGTATAAACAATTTCAGTTTATCCACAATTCCAAAATAAGCGTAAACAATTTTTCAGAAACTCTATCTTTAGCATTTCGTAAACTTACTCTTTTGGACTAAATGAGAAAAAAATATGCAAACATATAACTATTAAATTGCTCTAAAATGATTACCCACGACATGTTGCTTTTGTTGTTCTTAAGGTTTACAGAAATGTGAATTTTTTTTCGCCACAAAGTAAACCAATACATTTTATTCAATTCAGTTCAATTTTATTGCTCTTTATAACAAGTACAATAGTATACACAATTGAAAACTTGTTTAAGACCATAGTCCAGTATAAAATAAATAAAGACAATCAATACAATTACAAGCAATAACAGTTAAAGTGCTAAAACAATACATAAAGATGATTGTAATACAAATACATTGATAAAAAGCTACTGTAGGTCAATTACAATATCAGTATGATTCAGAAATTCTTCCACATCATAGTAAGCTTTTGTTTTAAGAAAATTAGTTAATATATGTTTAAACTTAGGTAATGGAGTACTATTTCCAAAATTTATTGGTAATTTATTGAATAATTTACTGCCAATTTTACTGCCAATATAATCAATCCTTCTTTCATATAATTTTAATCTATGTGATTGAGTTATCAAGTTCTGTTTTCCTCTAGTGTTGTAGTTATGAATAGCTGAATATTGAGACAAAGACCTTTTTCGTATAAACAATATGGATTTTAATATAAAGATACTGGGAAGGGTTAGTATTGAAACAGTTTTGAATGCTTCCTTACAAGGACTATATATTGGCAGATTGGCTATGTATCTGATAGCTCGTTTTTGTAATATAAAGATTTTTTTTGAGATTGGCTTTAGATGTTGATCCCCACAGATCTATGCCATATGTAATAATTGAATGAATGAAAGCGAAATGGACTATCTTGGCAGTTTCAGCTGATACAAATTTCGATATATTACGTAGAACAAAATGCCTGATGATAATTTCTTTTCAATTTTATTAAAATGTTCATTCCATGTTAATTTATTGTCAACTGTCAAACCGAGAACATCCACATTATCGATAGGTAGAATCATATCATTGTCCAAGTATATATGAGGCTCAAAATGGGTGATTTTAAAATTGAAAATTATTAATTCACTTTTTTTTTTTTTTGCATTAACACATAATTTAGAGTTATTAAACTATTTTATCCAACGTGAGTAAAATGAATATGCATAATGGAAAATATTGTATAGAAAAAGGAGAACAACCGCAGCAATAATAACAATAATAATATATTATGTATTCACTTTTTAATCTGGCGGTTGAAGTTTGACTACTTTTCATCGGGCGCTGAAGATAGTGTGGCCATCTCCCTAAAGATGGCGAAAGAAGCGGGTCAGCTCAAAACGCTGCAACGCGTTGGCGCGAAACGTGATACCTCTTTGCTCTTTCTGGTCTTCTAATTCTTTAGCGACACTCTGAAATCAATTCCACCTCTTGCTTCAGTATTCTTCCATTTGGTCGGTATGTAAACAGCCCTTGTGGCCTAATGGATAAGGCATCGGTCTCCTAAACCGGGGATTGTGGGTTCGAGTCCCACCAGGGGTACATGTAATTTTATTCTTACTCAAAAGAAGATCTGAAATACAACGATCATTTCAATAAAATTTACGTTTTTATATTATAACTTGACATCAAATTTAGGATTTTTTGCACTCGATGTAGTTTTATCCAGCGCTAGTAAAACTTATTTTATGCACATTCCAAAACATTTACAAAACGTTTTATGTTGCCAAGTGCTTTGGAATTGTTTATTTTAATAGAAAAAAGTACGTAAAATTGTGTATTGCTTTCTAACGATAATATTTAAATATAATTTTTTGATCATCTTGATCGTTTGACCGATAAACGATATGGATATTTAAAAACTATATTTAAAGGGTCATTCTTTGAAATATTTAAAGGAATATTAAATTAAATGCTGATACAGAATACACGTGAATAGTAATATATAATAATAATTAAAACAGTTCAACATTTACGTAACAGGATGTTAAACTTTTACATTTTTAGCATGAGACTCTTAATCTCAGGGTCGTGGGTTCGAGCCCCACGTTGGGCGACTTGAAATTTTAGTTACGCTACTTTAGTTTGTTAAACTCCAAATCAGTCAGCAATATGTATATTTCGTACAACGATATTTTCCCTGCATATTAAACGTGGATATTGTCATAAATGATGGGAGAGCTTCGGAGTAGGTATAAACAATGTAAGCTCTCGATTTATCTTAATAAATTTTGAATGTGTTAAGATCATTTCATAAAATCTGACACTTGTCTTGGAAGTAATAACAGATTATTATTATCATTATCATTATTATTTTAATAGATGTCTTATGAAGCGGTTTGAAGCGCTCGACTGAAATGTCATACCTCTTATACAGTTCTGGACTCCTAATACACCAGAACCCTCTCGGACGTGTATAGACGTCCAGCACATGCATGCATTTAATGCGTATTCAACGCTATTTGTTTTAATCTCCCTATTTTACAATAAATTTAAATTAGTTCTATAAGGGATGAAAACTTACCCTTAAAGGTTTTTTTTTTTTTTTTTTTGAATGGTACACCTCAAAAGCTGGATAAACTCACAAGGGCACGTCTTCAAAATCCAGGTATGTATGTCATTGTCTTGTGTGAATTTAGGGCTCTGCAAATCACTAAACAATTGTGTATGGTTACAAAAATATTTCCTTTTTTTTTAACATTTAACTGTTTTTCGTAAAGATGGATAGCTGGTAATAGCTGCTCCACAGCACCCGTATTGACCTGTCATTTCCCCCAAAAATGAAGCAGCTAACCTGCCGCAGTAGACCAGTACACGTATAATGTAGGTTTACAAATAACATGTATATTGCCTCCTTCCGAATTCTTCTGTTAGGCCCTAAATTGCCTTTGGAGGTTAGGGCTTGCTTCATCCTATTCACATATACATACGTTTGTTTACGTAACAATCAGATACACTAAGTCAGCAATAAAAAAATGGAAAGGTTGAGTCAGACTGAAAAATTCAATGTCATAGCTGGATTTGAACCACGGATCTTCTGGTCTCCGTCCAGCCTCTCTAAGCATTGAGCTACTATAGCCAACGTGCCGACATGCCATTAAATTCTCCAACTGACTCGTGTTTTTCCCAGAAGATCCGTGGTTCAAATGTAGGCTATGGCATCGAATTTTTCAGTCTGACTCTACGTTTCCATTGAGCCTACACACGGCTAGTGTGAAAAAACAATTAATTTCCAATTTAAAACTGTTTGAAAATATCAGTTGATTGGATGTCAGAAGTTAGTTGCATATCAGAAAATATGTATATTTGTCTATATGTCTATTTGTGTTTGAGTTATTTTGACCACTTTACAATGTTGATTCTTCACTAACACCTGAAGGAAGCGGGCCATTTTCTTCCTCACTGTTACCTATATCCTCAGCACATCTCTCACAATCGCCTTCAATATCCAAATCATATCTAATAACAAAAGATCTTCCAGATTTTCTAAAGTATAGCCCATACACATCCTACGCAAGCTAATTTATACGCTACATTACTAGGATAAGTCATGGTTAACACTGAAATATTTCAAATGTGTCATTAATTTAGCTCTCAATAGCTATAAGAAACCTCTTTGAACACCGATAGAGTATAGACAACTAAAATACTGAGCGAAAACAGCTCCATAGGGCTACCAGAAACTTCGGTTGTTAATACTGTAATAAGAGGTACATGCAAGATGCTGACAGAGAGAGGTTTGTTTCTTTCCAGCGTGTGTTTCACCCAATATATACAATGATTATCCCTTGCTAATACGAGTATAAAATAAAGCCTAAACCGGAGAAGTCGCTTAACATATACACATTCCTTCGTATGTACACAAAACACAATGACTCAAATATTAGATGCATTTGACGTAATGAATGATGATGATAATAATAATAATAATAATAATAATAATAATAATAATAATAATAATAATAATAATAATAATAATAATAATAATAATAATAATAATAATAATAATAATAATAATAATAATAATAATAATAATAATAATAATAATAATAATAATAATAATAATAATAATAATAATAATAATAATAATAATAATAATAATAATAATAATAATAATAATAATAATAATAATAATAATAATAATAATAATAATAATAATAATAATAATAATAATAATAATAATAATAATAATAATAATAATAATAATAATAATAATAATAATAATAATAATAATAATAATAATAATAATAATAATAATAATAATAATAATAATAATAATAATAATAATAATAATAATAATAATAATAATAATAATAATAATAATAATAATAATAATAATAATAATAATAATAATAATAATAATAATAATAATAATAATAATAATAATAATAATAATAATAATAATAATAATAATAATAATAATAATAATAATAATAATAATAATAATAATAATAATAATAATAATAATAATAATAACAATAATATTTATTTATTTATTGAGGTACTAAGCTTTTACAATTTTTTGGACTGCCCTCTGTTTCGGCCCAGGCCACTGCTACACAGGACAGTCCATTAAGTATATTTACAGACGTGTTACAATATGTGTTATTACAGAATAGTCACCTATTATTCCTTCCCTCTTTTTACAATCCATATCCACTTGTTTTTTACCTTACTGAAAAACTGTCCTATGTTTTTATAATTTATGTTTAAAACCTAAAGCTGATTCTCCTATTCATTTTTTATATTTGCCATTCTTTCCTCCACATCTCCGTTTCCTTACAATCAAACAGTATATGTTCTATATCCTCTTTATCCCCACACAATGGGCACTCGTCTTGCGGATCCATTTCTTTGACCTCTTAATCTCCATATCCCTGCTCTTAACCATGCTAACCCCTTTCTTTCTTCACTGTTCGTGCTATCTATATACCTCTCCCTCCCCCAGCTATCTTTCAATGGAATATAGAAAACAAATGATCTCTTCTCTGCTAATTGACTAAACAGTTTCTGGATCTCCATGTCTTCAAATCTTATTCTAGCCCCTTTCCAAAAACCTTTATAATTGGTTTCTCTCTTTCTCCAAGTATCATCCATACTATTATCTTCCAAATTATTTCGTAGATTACTTACCCATCCTTTATTTGGTAAACTTAGTTTTTGATACTTTAAGCACTGTTTCAGTATATTCCCCTCCTCTAAATTCAATACTCTATACCAATATTTTAGTGCCCTTTCTATAACTAACCCTTTCCTTGGAACTCTCCCCATTTCAATTAGAGCTACTTCATTTGCAGTTGATATTGGCAGCCCTAGAACTTCCTTACAAAACCCCCTGTGTACATAATCTAAAACTTCCCATCCCTTTTCTAGCCCCCACATCTCAATACCATATAGCATTCGTGCCTCAACTACCGAATTATATACTCTTTCTAACCATTTCATTTCCATTTCAGGTGTTTTATACAAACATCCTCTTACAGCTGCCATTGTGTCTTTCCCTTTTGCCAGTGCACATCTCTTTTGCTTCTCCCATTTCCCTCCTGCATCAATTTTCATTCCTAAGTAATTACATTCGCGCACTACTTTAATTCTATTCCCTCTTTCTGCCACTTCTCATGAGCAAAGAATAGCTTTTGCTAGAGTGAAACAAATTAGTGAAATTTCAACGATTTATTAATATTGCCTCAACTTTATTGAATACTGTACATGTATACTGACTTTAATGGGTTTTAAACCAGTTTCTGTCTCGTTTATATAACTTAATAAATACGGAAGATACGAATGTGTATTTGTGAAGCATTATTACAGCATTTAACAATTGAAATGTCTTGTTCTGTTTATTGGGTATCCGTTTCCGGCCCGCAAAGAGTTTAAATGGCCATCGCTAAAGCGGCACCGCTTCTCCACTGATGTTTTTTTGGTTAGCTTGCAGAATATATTCCTAATGTAACAGTTGCACCTGTGGCCTAATGGATAAGGCATCGGTCTCCTAAACCGGGGATTGTGGGTTCGAGTCCCACCAGGGGTAAATAAATTTTTATCTATTCATAAGTAGACAAACATAGCGAACATTACAAAGAAATTTTAATTTTGTTATATTATGGATTGATATGCAGGTTTAAATAAACCTAAAGTTGTTTCATTTTAAAATTAGGATTTTTTATCCATAATTTATTTGGCATTCAGACCAAAAAGTTATAAATATTTAAAAGCACACTACTTTTTAAAATATAATTATTGAAATATTTGAAAGGACCTTAAATTAAATGCTGAAACTGAATACCCTTAAAACTAATACATAATACTAATTAAAGCAATTCACATTCACGTAACACAAAGTTAAATCTTGAACTATTTAGACCGTTTGATTTAAAACTCCAGAAAGCAGCACCTTTGATAATACATACCCTTACTGGGAACAGAATTATGCTTTGTTACATTACATATTACTGAAGCGGGAAATCAATAGCCCGGCTAGCTCAGTCGGTAGAGCATGAGACTCTTAATCTCAGGGTCGTGGGTTCGAGCCCCACGCTGGGCGAGCTCAACTTTTAATTACGCTACTTTAGCTCGCTAAAGTCTAAATAACAATATACTTATTTCGTGTAACGAGATACATATATCCCTGAACATTATAGTGTAAGTTATTCCAAATGATGGGAGAGCATCAGGGTATGTATAAACAATTTAAACTCTGAATTCACCTTGGTAAATCTTTTATGTGTTGAAAATTAAGATCATTTTCATAAAATCTCACTTTAACAGTCATTCTGAAGTAACAAATTGTTGGCAATTCTTACACGCCAAAATTTCTAACGTTAAGCTGACTAAAATGTTACATAGGACAATACCACTAAGGTAAACTAACTTCGCTCGCCTCCATAGAGTAGATGGTAGTGTCTACCTCACGTTCGAGAGGTTCCGTGTTTGAATCTTGGTGACGGTGAGTTAACTAGACAAGGTTTTTTCCGGGCGGTTTCCTTATCCTTAAAGGCGAATGTTGGGTAACTGTTAAGTGCTATGCACCCTGGCTCATTTGAGCACCATTTCATTGTGATACGCTTTAACGTTGGAGGACTTTCATTAAAAAACGAAGTTTGATAAATGGGTTTATTGTTTATTATTTAAAAAAAGCATGGGTATCAAGAATAGAATGGGATTTATTTAATACATTGTGAAGTTTCTTTCAAAATAATCTTTGTTTCAAATAGACTTGCCCCACTGACAAATAACCCTCTGCGTGTTAGTGCCTCCCCCTTTCTCCTAATTTGATAATGGGATTGCTTTCACACTACTATCAGTAAAGTGATGATAACTGCCAAGAATGATAAAATCATGCAAATAAAGATGTGAATATATAAATATGAGTAGCTGGCATACTTAATTTGTAAGATTACTCTGATGCAAAGACCGAAAAGCGCTTTTGGAAGAAATGGTGAACACCTGCCCTGTCTGAGTGAGTAATCTTACAAATTAAGCATGCCAGCTACTCTATCTATATAAAACATAACTCACTTTTAACAACTTGACAAGTCTTCTTTAAAAGATGTGAATGCATGCAAAAATACAAGTTTATAATGACACTCAACTCGTGCGACAAATCCAGTTCAAAGTAAGGTCAGCAATAAAAGTAATATAAACAAATATGTCAGCAATACCAAAATCGCACGTACTATCGTCAGACATCCCGGGAGGCAGGTTTGAAGCAAAGGATCCTCCTCTTTAATTGGTTTAAAAATTAACATGCATTCCAAATAAATTAACTCTGTTGTGTAATATATTTAATTCATACCGTTATGAAAATATAAACCTGACAATTCGCTTCGCTATATATTAAGATACATCATGTTAATTAACGAACTCATTTTTACCGCACAACAATCCATATCACGACAGCAGACAATGAAAGGTCACGTGAGCGTTAAGAGATACGGGGCAAGCGTATCTGAAACAAGAATTACTATGTTTCAAATGGAAAGAGTTCTCGCCTGTAGCGAATGAGATGCGTTAGGGCCTTCACATTTCCCACCTCTTTATCCCCACTCTTTTTGTATTTCCCTCTCTCTCTCTCTCTCTCTCTCTCTCTCTCTCTCTCTCTCTCTCTCTCTCTCTCTCTCTCTCTCTCTCTCTCTCTCTCTCGCACACTTGCGAGTTCTTGGCGCTAGACGTTAGGGAACACAAACTGAAATTTCCAAAGTTTTATAATAATTCAGTTGTTGAAATCACAATTGCAACATTGGATATCCGTAAATTACGGAAATGTATTAAATATTTAGTTTAAAGTTAATTATAGTTTATGAATTACCTATTTTTATAATCTAACGAAAATACCAGCGGTGCATTCATATAGCTGTGAATGTTACGTTAAGAGATAATTCGTCATTGTCATTGTCTTCATCGTCTGATTACTGCAAATTTATAATGATACATTTCAAATCTCGTTTCGTGTTATTTCTTTCCAAAAGTCGTCATCTTGTAGTTTATCTGATGTCTCACGCAGTTTTCCCAGTCATGTTGTATTCCTTGTCGATTTCTTCGTTAGTAAGTCGTTCAACGTCAGTCAGTTTAAAAATACTGTTTCTGTTTGCAACATAATTTGAGCCCACATTAACTCAATTGTATTGTTCTGGCAGTAGTAAGGGGGGAGGTGGGTCGTGTCTCATTGATCCAGCTAATACACTTTCTCATGGAAGAGTAACTGAATACTACTGCTTTGAACTCTCTAGAGTTAATAGAGATTACGAACCATTCATTAACGAAGATATGTGACCAGACACGCTCTGCCAGACCAGCAGGAAGAGTTTGTTTCCTCTCATCGAATCTAACAAACACATTGGTTTATTCAAAGTACATACGAGGGTGGGTCAAAAAGCAATGCCTCCTATTCCCCCTCCCCTTAAATAAGTAAGTTATGTGAAAACTTTGAATTTGGCGCAATTCCTCAAACCTTCTTCTCCAATTCCCTACAGTAGTAACTTCCTGAATCAACAGGTGACAGCACTGCATCCTATTGCAAAATGGCTGACATCGACATTCGTATTAGACAGCGTTCTGTGATTGAATTTTTGACTGCGGAAGGTGAAACGCCAATTCGTATGCACGAAAGGCTAAAAAATGTGTATGGTGATGCAACGGTGGATGTCGGCACTGTTAGACGATGTGTTCGTCGCTGTAACGAAGCTGAAGGGCAAACACCATTGGCAGATGAAAAGCGAAGCGGCAGGCCGGTGACTGCAGTGACTTCATGCAACATTCAGCGAGTCGATGACATCATTCGTGGTGATCGCCGGGTAACAACAGGTAATTGTGTCGCATTACCTCCCTCAGTAAAGGCAGTGTGATGACGATTATTCAACAAGTGGGTTACTCAAAGGTTTGTCCACGTTGGGCACCAAGAATGTTAACATCCCAAAACAAAGTAACAAGGACAACAATAGCCTCCGAACACTTGCAGCGCTTCAATTTGGAGGGAGAGGAGTTTCTGGAAAAAATTGTTACTGGAGACGAAACATGGGTTCATTTTTTTTAACCTGAATCAAAGAGGTAGTCAATGGAATGACATCACACGTCACCGAAGAAAAAAAAATTTACAACTCAGCGGTCGGCAGGGAAAGTTATGGCGACAGTGTTTTGGGATGCAGAGGGTGTGCTTATGATTGATTTTTTGGAGCAGGGATGCACAATAAATTCTGTCCAATACGTCAGAACTCTCAAAAAGCTGAAAGTACGTCTTCGCCGTGTTCGCCCAACAAAAGCTATGCCGGATGTTCTTTCGCACGACAATGCAAGACCTCACACCAGCCGTTACACCACTGCAGAAATTGAGAAATTGGGATGGCAAGTCTTGCAGCCCTGACCTGGCACCATCAGACTTACATCTGTTCGGGCCACTAAAGGAAGCTCATCGTGGGATTCATTTTGAAGATGAGGAGGCTGTGAAAACGTCCGTGCTTCAATGGCTTAGGAAGCAAGACCGTGTGTTTTGCCACACTGGAATACCTGCCCTAGTTAAAAGGTGAGCCAAAACTGTGGAAAAGGACGGAGATTATATTGAATAGTGACAAATTAATCGTCAATGTTGTAGTTTTCAAGCTATGTAAATTGGATTCAATTTTATGGGCAATTAAAAGAGAAAAAAAATAGGAGGCATTACTTTTTGACCCACCCTCGCATTTCTTTTACCACGTAATGCCATATGTTTACCTTTCCAATCTGAGTAATTTAAAATATACGTTCATGCATACATGCAAACCAATAATGATATTTATTACAGTGCTTACGTCACAATGCATTGTTATAATATAATGGTATCTACTTTATTTATTTGTACTAAGAAAACTATTTGAGCCAAAAATAGGGGGGTTTCGCTTATGTTAAATACATTACTCTCTCCTTCATGGATCAGTTTCTGCAAAATCTGAATGTTTGTCTTAGCGCGAATAGTATTTATTAGAGATTGATTAGTTTGGCGCTCGTCACACACGACATAAGGGGAATGCAATACGACACCGCAGGACTCCGATTGGTTGCTCACCAGTAGCGCGCAAGGACAAACATCATCGCATTTGAAACATATAATAGTATTGCTTTTCGCTTAAAACAGGACACAAAAGCTTAAAATCTCGTTGTCGTCTTCTTCTTCCTTCATGGGTTAGGCTTAAGCCTGTTCCGGTCTCGCATTTCCTGAAGCCATCTCTTTAGGGGACGTCCTATTGATCTTCGTCCTCTTGGTTTATAATTGAAGGCTTGTTTTGCTATTCTTTCTTTTGGCATGTGATTAAGGTATTCGACCCATTTGTTTCTATATCTTTGGATTTCTTCTAATTACGGTTGTACTTCTAATTCCTTTCTGATAATTTCATTCCTAATATGATCTTCTCTTGTACATCCTTTGATTGATCGTAAGAATCTCATTTCAGCAGCTTGTATTTTACTCTTCTCCTTTTCCCTTATTATTCATGCCTCACTTCCATAGTTTAGTATTGGGATTGCCATCACTTTGTAGAATCTTATTTGAGTTTCTTTCCTTGCTTTATTCCTAAGGGTTCTCTTAATTGTTCTGCAAACTGCTTAGAATTTTTGTATTTTATTCCATATATCTTGATTTTCCGATTCATAGGTTATATCACAGCCAAGGTATTGAAAGTGTATACTTGTTCTATTATAGTTTCCTCTACTACAGTTTTGGTCCTTATTGGGTATTTTCCCTGGAATGCCATTACTTTTGTTATTGTCTTTGAGATTGTCATATCATATTTTTTACAAATTTGGTTTAGTTGATATATTCCTTTCTGTAGTCTATCTTCCTTGTCAAAGATTAAAACTATATCATCTGCAAATAAAAGAGCGTTTATTGCTCTTCCTTGTCCTAACCTAATCCCCTCATGCACTACTTTTTTCCATTCTGTCATAATTTCATGTCGTAGGAAGCATTTTTCAGACAGTATTAGTTTAATATATAATTCAGAAACGTATAATATGCACGGAACCGCCCGCCTCGGTAGCGTAGATGGTAGCATGTCTGCCTCGCGTTCAAGAGGTCCTCGGTCAGGGTGAGTTACCTGAATCAGGTTTTTTGCGGGGGTTTCCCTTATCCTGAAAGACGAATGTCCGGTAACTCGAAGCTCTGGGCTCATTTGAGCATCATTTCACCATTCCATTCATCGTCCGATATGTCTTAACGTCGGAGGACGTAAATTAAAAAACAAAAAGTGCACGGAACATCACCTCACGTTTTGGAAATATAAAAGACCAATCTAATGATATAAACTAACAGAGCGGAGAAGCTAGAGTGATAAATGTGCAGGCAGAAATGCTCGAACAGAAATCTCATACCTCCTATAGCAGTTCTGGACTCCTAATACACTGCGCACGCTGTTAACACAGCTTCTCCTCTCGTGTTTTTCGAGTTAGCTTTCAGAATATATGTGTAAAGTAATTAATATGCATTTCGCCACGGATACTAGCTGCCCATGTGGCCTAATGGATAAGGCATCAGTCTCCTAAACCGGGGATTGTGTGTTCCAGTTCCACCAGGGGTAAAGAAAGTAATTTTGATTGCTTAAAATGTCTCATGGTGTACGCATTTTACGCGCAGGTAATTTGAAACTGAAATTTTAAGTGTATACCAGGAGTATGAAGATTTTCTTTATTTCCTTATTAGTAAACAAATACAGCGAATATCACAACGAAAGCTTTTTATTATGATTGAAATGCATGATAAGAATAAGTTAAAATTGTTTAAGTTTGAAATTGGAATTTCTTCTTTTTTGGTCGTTCAAGCCAAAATGCATATGATGGAATTTTATCCAACTCTAATAAAAGTATTCTTCCATGCACATTCCCAAACATTTACAAAAAGTGTTATGTTGCCAAGTGTTTTTCAATTGTTTATTTCAACAGAAAAATGTATAAAATTGTGTTTTGCTATGTAATAATACTTAAAAATCATAAATGAATGTTTTAAGGGTTTCGATCGATAAACGATATGGATGTTTAAAAAATACTACTTTTTAAATTTAATTCTTTGAAACATCTAAAAGGATATTAAATTAAATGCTGAAACTGACCACCATTAAAACTAATATATAATAATAGTTTAAATAAGTCGACACTGAAACAGCAAATGTGTAGCCCGGCTAGCTCAGTCGGTAGAGCATGAGACTCTTAATCTCAGGGTCGTGGGTTCGAGCCCCACGCTGGGCGACATCTAATTTTACTTACACTATTCTAGCTCTTTAAACTCCAAATTAGTAAGCAGAATGCATATTTGGTGCAACGAGATATTTTCCAGCACATTAAACGTGGATTTTGTTTTAAATGATGGGAGAGCATCCGAGCACGTATAAAAAATTTAAGCTTTCGATTTTCATTAATAAATATTGAAGGTTTTAAGATCATTTCTTAAAATCTCAATTTAACAGACACTCTCATGTAACATATTATTATTAGCCGCGAAAACAAAAACATAAAATTTCAATATGTAATTCTATTTGTATATAAAACCTTGATATTCTTGTAATTTTATGAACAAAAGTATGCATATGTAATACAGATAATCTAGAGGACCTTTAAGAATATTTATTGCTTTATAAATGTCTGGATTTTTAAATTACGAGATCCTCTTCGAAGTATGTGGGTGTAAAACTTAAAATTCCTGAAGAGAAATTGCGTAATCAATTGTTCCGAACAAGATTCTGCATTTGATGTTTGAAAGTGTTGCTTTTCGTAATTACCAGATGGAGTAGCTATATTAAAACTGTTGTTTTGTGTTATAATTCACCAGTAAATGAAGTACTTTTGCTTTTTTTTTATTTACGAACGCGTGTCATTCTACGAGGACTGTTCAATAAAGAATGGTCATAATTTTTTACGGTCATAATTTTTCGCACTAAAATTCAAACTTATTATATTCTTTTAGCTTAATGTGAAACAAACATGCCGTAGTAGTTTCATTGTTGGTACTCCTGATTCCCGCCTGTAAGAACCAGGCAAGTTCAGACATGTTCATTATCGCCTACCGCTGCAATGGAGGTTACACGCGAGGAACAATATGCGGCTTTAAAATTCTGCTTTCGTCTCAACAAATGTTCAGCTGAGGCCTATACAATGTTACAGAAGGCCAACGGAGAGTCTGTTCTTCCCTACAGCACTGCTCGAAGGTGGTTTAAAATGTGTAAAGAGGGTAGACAATCAATTTCAAAGGAAGGTTACCCCGGTTCTCCAGTTACTGCTCATACGGAAGAAAACATCAACACTGCTGCTGCCATTATGAGAGAGGATCGACGAATTGCCTTAAGATCACTTACTGAAATATTGAACATTTCATTGGGTACCACCCACACGTTGGTGACAGAAACATTACACATGAGACTGTTGATTCCCGAACAAAAGGACATTCGTACGCAGGTTTGCATGCAGTTAAAGTTGATGTTAGAGGAAGATCCGGAGTTTCTTTCAAACGTAATCACTGCTGATGAAACTTGGCTACATCATTTTGATCCTGAGAGCAAACAGCAAAGCTCAGTGTGGAAATCTGCTTCATCACCAACCCCCAAAAAAGCAAAAGTGGTTGCTTCTGCTGGGAAAGTTATGGTCATCTCATTCTTTGATGTTCATGGAATTGTTTATCAGCATGTTGTACCTCCACACACATTAGTAACTAGACAATACTACAGGGATGTCCTGAAAACATTGCAAGTCCATATCAGGCGCAAAAGACCACATTTCCATGAAGTAGGCTGGATGCTGCACCACGATAATGCGTGACCGCATATTGCCAAAGTTGTTGCTGATTACCTTGCAAAAATCAACGTTAAGTGTATCCCTCACCCTCCCTATAGTCCGGATTTAGCCCCATGTGACTTTTTTTCTATTCCCTAACTTGAAGAAACGCCTTCGTGGGAGGCATTATCCATCATCAGAAGCAATGGTGAAGGCTGCGGAGGTGATTTTGAAGGATCATTCAAAAAATGGTTTCCAGCATGTCTTTGAAGATTGGCAGGAACGCTGGGACAAGTGCATCACATTCAGGGGAGACTAGTTTGAGAAGAACCATCAAAATTATGAGGATGAGGAAAAGGTACGTTGTCAAAAAAAAGTGTGATCATTGTTTATTGAACAGCCCAGGTATATAGTGCGTGCAGAGAGGCCTCTTTATAAGATTTGTGGGGTTTTTTACGTGCCGTAGATACACAATACGGGACCACCGATTTTACTTTCCTTCAGAAGAAAGCATGCTAAGGATTTTTACTCGTGAAAAACAAAAAATCCATCGCGGCTTGAACCCGCGATCAGGTGAACCAGAAGCTAAGCATCTTATTGCTCTACTATAGGAGATACAGTAGTGAACGTGTGCAACAGAATACAATTTAACATTGTAGTGGTTCATAGCTAGTTCCTAAATCAACGTATTACCTATATAATGTATGATGTCAACAATTTTATTAATGAAACCTTTCTTTACTTCTTTTTCTTTATTTTGTTCCATTCTCTCCCCCTCTCTCCCTTCCTCCTCCCTCTCTCTCATTATTATGAACCATATATAACTATGTAACTTATTTGTATAATGAACATGTCACATCTGCACGACATGTGATTGTTTGTAATTTTTGTCTTGATTTGCGTCACTGTTAAACTCATGTCGTATGAATCTATTGATAGCGAGGTATAACTTTAGGATCTGTAGTGTTTCTTTGTACACTTTTAGATATCAAGCGAATTTTGTTTATGTTTAAGCACACTACTTAATTATGGCGAAGTAGAATGTTATTAAAAGATATATTTTATTTGAAGTATAATTAAACCAAGAAGTCAACATTATTTTAATTCCATTCCATCGTCCCTTTCACCCCTTTCCTCCTTCAGATGTGTTTTTGGGTTTCGTGACATTCGCGGATAGATGGCGCTGATGCTTGCTCAAAGGACACTTAGTGGGCTGCTTGGTCGACGTGTCATTCATCGCCACCTGTAGACAGTTCCAGCAGTAGGACGGATGCTCGAGGCAGGAACTGTTCGAGACCTACTGCCTGCGGCCGGTAGCCTTGTGATTTCTTACTTCACTTCATGGGGGTATTAGCCACAATAGATCTATGTAAGTTCAGTGTGTAAGGTGTCTCATTCGTTATAAATTCTACACTATAAGCAAGTGTTAATTCAAATATGCTTACGGAGGACACAACAAGGCATTGGAGATTTTGATTCCTGGAAGCCTTCTTGTAAAATTTGATGCATTTTACGTTAAGAGATTTCTAAATGATTCACTTTTAAATAAACATTAAAACTATTTTATGAAAAAAAAAAACAACGCTTCGGGGGTTTATGTGTGTGCATATGGGCCGAGCCGTGGGTGAAATGGTTAGACCACTCGGTTCTCACCAAGGCGGTCCCGGTTCGATCTCAGGCGAGCACAAAGTGAGATTTCTGGTGAACATGTCGCAGGGGTGGGTTTTCTCCGCCATCTCATTCCACCGGTGCGCCATCTTCATTTCATGTGTTATCGGTGTCACCGCCTCCGGTGCCGCGTGCAGTAAAAGCGGGCTTAAAACACTACACATTTTTTTTGTGCATTTCCATATTATAGATTTTTTACCACTGAAAATACTCATTATGATGCAATTTGTATAGTTGTTCAAAAACAGTTTCACAATACATGTCAACTATAATGTTACAAAGACAATACCACTAAGCTAATTTAAGTTTCCACGTCTCCGTAGCGTAGATGGTAGCGCGTCTGCCTCACGTTAAAGAGAAATCTAGGTCCGGTTAAGATATCTGAATGCGGGATATTCCAGGGGTTTTCCCTTAACCTGAAAGATGAATGTTGGATAACACTAAGCTCTATGGACCCTGGGCTCATTTGAACATCATCTTATCCATTTCATTTCATCATTCAACATTACTTAATGCTGAAGGACGTATCATTAAAAAAAGTAAAGCTAAGTTTGATGGGTAGTTTTAGTTTCTAGTTTGGAAACATCGAGATCAAGCATAGGAGGGGAAAATGTATTCTTTACATTGCGTAGTTTATTTCAAAGCTTTCCTAGCTCAAAACAGAGCAAAAACTGAAACATTTAATATGCATAAAGTAGTAGTTTAATATATAATTCAGAAACGCTTAAGATGCACGGAACATTACCTCACGTTTTGGAAATATAAGAGACAATCTAATGATATATAATAACAGCAGAGAGTGAAAATATCTTAAGATGCAGTCAGTAGCTCACAACTGAAACGTCATACCGTCTATACAATTTTGGACTCCGGGTACGTTGTTAACACAGCTTCTCTTCTTATGTTTTTAGGTTAGCTTTCAGAATATATATTATTTAATGTCCATTTCGTTACATTTAGTAGTTGCCCCTGTGGCCTAATGGATAAGGCATCGGTCTCCTAAACCGGGGATTGTGGGTTCGAGTCCCACCAGGGGTAAAGAAAGTAATTTTGATTGCTTAAAATGTCCCATAGTATAACGCACTTTATCCACAGGTAAATTGAAAATGAAACGATATTATTTTATGTATGTCTTTTATTATCAGGGTCACCACTAACCCACGTATGTTTGATTTCGATATGCTGTTGTATTTATGTTTATTACTGTTTTGTCCCACATTCACCGCAAGCCCGGCTAGCTCAGTCGGTAGAGCATGAGACTCTTAATCTCAGGGTCGTGGGTTCGAGCCCCACGTTGGGCGATTTAAAGTTTAATTAACGCTTGTTCACCTCAGAGTACACGAGGGAACACTTTCGTGTAATTACAACATAAATATTGCGAACTTTTCAGAATGCAGAATACACTTCATATATGCAAAACAGAGTTTGATAATTTCTATATCAAAACTGAGCACTTTCATTTTTAATTTCAATTTAGGACGTATCTATATGATGTATTACTTTGAAGACAAAAAATTGCAGTGTGTGTGTGTGTGTGTGTGTGTGTGTGTGTGTGTGTGTGTGTGTGTGTGTGTGTGTGTGTGTGTGTGTGTGTGTGTGTGTGTGTGTGTTTACTCAAGAATGTCCAGACCAATTGCCATGACACAGTTAGTTCAATCCCACTTTTTAAGTTAATAGATATCATAATTAAAAAATTAAAAACTTCCTGTTTCATTTTTATTCAGTTTTAAAGTTGTGCAACAAAAGTTTATAAACAGAATGTTACTGTACACAGTTTCCACTCGATGATACATAGCTAACAGGTTGTTCGACATTGATACATCATTATTGGTATACACAAGGCAGTTTAAAACTGAGTAGTCGGATCCCATTGCAAGGAACAGGCAACCGCACGGAGAGCGGGAGATCCGTGGTTCAAATCCCGGCTATGACATTGAATTTTTCAGTCTGACTCTACTCATTCAAACTTTAGCCTACACACGGCTAGTGTAGAATAAATGATTATTTCCATCAATTGTACTTATGTTTTAATTTGTATTAATACCCCAGAACCAGAACTTTTATTGTCGATTTTGAAAAGTTGGGTGATATGTAAACTGCACAGAAGAAAGGGAGAGATGGAAAGAAGGCGACAGAGGAGAAACAGAGTGAGAGAATGGAATCTGAAATGGCAATGGAGAGACGGAGAGAAATAAAAGGAAGAAGAGGAGTGGGAAAGATAGATGGGCAGGGTAAAAGAAAGGAGTGAAAAATGAGTTTAGCTACACATAAATCCGCAACGCAAGGAAACTGAGGGTTCTGGAGGAGGGGAAAAATGCTGAGCTTTTCTATGAGCGAGGAAAATGAGTATGGTAATTTTAGAACTGTAAATGAAATAACAATTTACTTTTTAAATGTATGCATAGTTCTCATAAGCTGAACTCTTGTGTAAGACAAGTTCATGTTAAAAAATATAGTTTTAATAAACCTAACTGTTGGTTTACATCACTTTATTAAATACAGAAAATAAACACAGCAATATCTTAACATTTTTATCTCTTTATACAGGAATTTTCACAAAAAGTTCCTAATATGCATGCACTCCAGAAACTTGCAGTAATTGTTATAGTAGGTATAGACGATTGATTTTCTCTAAGCTTTCCCAGTTCTCGTTTCCGTAAACTAAATATTGCTGACATTTTGCTTAAATATGATCCCTTCGGAATGTTTTATTTTTTCTTTCATTTTTAATGGCACTAACTCTATGTTCTGCTATCAAGAATCCAAGAATTTCTTTTATGTTTGAATTTTCTTTCAACAAACTATTGTTTGTTTGCTAAAGACAGTGCTGATCTGTAAAATAACATCGTAAAGTGCTGGCGTAAATACAAGCCTTGCTATTTATAGCCATTTGCTTTATTATTTATCTTGAATGTATTTAACTCTCTTTCTGAATCTTTAGATTTAATGCAAAAAGTACGGGAGAAGAAATGTTTAAAATATTTGTTTACCAAATCTCAGTGAACTAATTATTTTAAGGCTTTTCACTACTTCTAGAAGCTATATTACACTGAATTATAGTTTTTTTTTTTTAATTTACGTCCTCCAACGTTGTCATAACGGACGATGAATGGAATGGGTGAAATGATGCTCAAATGAGCCCGAGGTACATAGAGCTTAGAGTTACCCGAAATTAGTATTTCATGATAAGGGAAAACCCCGGAAGAAACCTTATCCAGGTAACTCAAACTGATCGAGATTCGAAATCGGTACTTCTTGAACGTGAGGCAGACACGCTACCATCTACGCTACCTAGGCGGGCTAAATGAATCTAAATTCAAATACAGTGACATTCGCTGCCAAAGGTTCATTGTAGGTAGATTTTGGAAATTAAATTGTTCTTTCACACCAGCCGTGTGTAGGCCAAATTTTTGACAGGTGGAATCATTAATAGACCTAATAATGGTTGGATTATAAAGCCGGGACTTAAGGTACTTAAGTGTTGTAAGTCTCCATTAAACAGTTGTCTCGTGGTATTAGAGGATTCCTAAGTAGTTGCCTACCGGCTAAATGAGTCATTTGGAGAATTAATGTCATACTGGTACGCTGGTCATGTAGCTCAATGGTTAGACAACCGTACGGAGACCGGGATATCCGAGATGGAATTGAATTTTTCAGTTTGACTCTACCTCTTAATTAGCTAGCTGGTTATAAATTGTCGCAAGTTATAAATATTGTGTCCTGCACTGGGCGTAGTAGACTTTGGTTCCTGCCACGGATTGCGGCCTGGGATCGATCCCAACCCTATGGTGTGAATTTTAAGTTCCGGCTATAGGACCGGTGCCCACTCAGTATCGTAAGGAAATTGAGGTACACGACCCTGGTCAGGACAGCCAACGTTCCGGCTGGGGGTGTCGAGATACTGATTACATGTCCTTCCCATCAGTTGGATGGTCGCCCACCTCTACCTTGCGTATGTGGGCGTGAGGCCGGCAGTCGGGTTGGCAGGCCTTGGCCCTATATCGGCCTTCGTGTCATGGGCTGTTGTTGTTTTAAATATGATATACTGTAGCATCAAATACCTAGAAATGTAATTACTCCAGTGTTAATCTTGTGCAAATAATATTAACTGGTACTTCAAGCCAAGTTATCGGGGAAATGGAAGTAGTTTCAAAAACATTTGGCAATAAGATATGAGCAATTTGAGAAATAGCGTATATAACTTTCAGAAATGAAAGCATCATTCTACAGAAGAGACTTTATTTATATGTTACATTTTCATTTATATTTCTTTGTTCTAAAACTGATTTAATATGCGAGATAAAACGCAATTTCAAAGTTTAGGAAAACTACAACTTGAATTTTACATAGTGCAATTGACTTTAAGGAATACGATTTAGACTACTTTTCTCCTCTAGTATAAAATACCAGTTTTCTAATGTTAATTCTACTAAATCTCTAATTTAATACCAGTTTAATATATGCAAAACTGTTCTCGCTCGTTTAAGCTCAGCATTAGACATCCTTGTGATTTTTTACATGATGTTATCAGTATGTTCCTAACGATACACGTTACCTTTCACAGAACCCCGTAAACAAAAATTTTAACTATCTAGATTAAACGAGCAAGGTAGCCACAATTTGGTCATGAAACATCGCACTTAATTCATTTAATTATTTGCTCTCTGCATGCAGCGTATGTGTTCGAATCTATCAAAGGGAAAATGGCCTCAAAATAACTTCCTGATATTATTACAAGATGCGCTGCCTATTTGAGAACAGAAGATCACCATTTCTAGCATTTACTACAGCGTACGCCTCTGACGACACAATTTTCACGATGTCTCTCGGTTATTTCGCACACTGCAGCCTATGGAACTGTATCTGTAACCTTAAAACAAAAGAAGGTTGGTGTGGGCAAGTAATCCGCATTGCGCAGGTCACATGCGTTTTGTCACAGAGAGCCAATAAGCTCTCAACATTTAGCAAACAAAGGTAAAAGATATGCCATCAAGATGTAAACAAAGATGTAAACGAGATAAGCATGTACTGCCTCGCCGTCAAAACACGCGGAAAGCATTAATATAGAACGAATTAACATTAACACGGCGCTCGACAACAGCATGGGATGTAGCAGCTAAAAGCTTGGGAGGCGTTGACCATCTTTTCCATACTACCGTTAGTTCTCAGGACGGAAACATGGACCAATTATGTTTTGTTGGAGTTCCTACAAGTAGGTTCCTATTTTTTTATCAAATTCCCCATGGGAAAATTCAGTTCCAGTAACGACACAAGCTATGTACAGTAAAACTTTACTCCCGCGTACATTACATACATAATTATATATGTGGTATAACTTATTACATAGCTAGCAAATTACATTGCAATAGCTAGCAAATGTTATCGCTGAAATCAGTACTTAATGTACCTATCTCACCTAGGTTTTGGTAAACTGAGTCCAGTTTGAATATATCTGGAACAATAGAGTATGACCTAAATTTTACAGGTTAAGTTTTAGAGTTCTTCAACCGTATAATATTAGAAGACAAAATTTCCCCTTCCATTTTGTGCATTCTCTAGACTACACAGCCATTCAGCAGATTTTCGTAGTTAAAAATATTCTCTTGATAGGGTACATAGTCCTCCAAAGTATACAACATAAAATCGTACGTGTGAATTTGCAATAGTTTGTCATACAGCAAACATTTAAAAGAAACAGTTCACACAGATTCGAATCTTAGAATGTCCTGGTTGTTCAACATTGTCATCTGTTCCCCTCAAAATGTTCCCGTTTCCATTACCAAGTTGTAAAAGTTTCGGATGCGAAATGTAAAACAAGGCGTTCAATTTGTTATGGATACATTCACAATTGTTTGTTATTCTATTTGTGGTAGCTGTGAAGTTATCCGAAAGAGTAGCGAGAAACATTGAATCTGCCGCAGTGGTTCCAGGCTGCAATCACAGAACTCTTGTATTTTTGTTTCGTGGTTGTACAGACATCAGATATTCGGCAAAGCACTCATGTACATCGTTTGAATTTGAAAACGAAGTCCAAAGAAATGTTTTAAAATTTTACATTTTCCTGAGATCGATTTTTATTTCAATTATAGACAAAGGGTTTTTATTTTTGCCTCCAAATTTGACCTAAATTGACACGACACCCATTTGTTACAACTGAAAGCTAAAAAAAAAGTGCTAGTAGATACTTCATAGTTTATCAAAGTCACTTCTAGTAAAACTGTTCAGTCAATTTTAGTTAATTGATGGGAATTTATCACTTCTTCACACTAGCCGTATATAGGTTTAGATCTTTGATAATAAGAGTTAAATGATGAAGCCTGGGACTCAAGTACTCACAATAGTAAGTCGTCACAAACGGTGTCACACATGTCATTTGCGTCGTCTTCAGGTTATACAGAATCGCTTCATGCGCATCGCTACCAACGCTCCATGGTTCATCCGTAATCAGCAGCTCCATCACGAACTAGGACTGTTACCTCTTCACGACTACATTCGCAGGATCGCTCGTCGTTTCTTTTCCACGCTGCAAGAAGTTCCAGGAGCTGTGCATTATAACATCGGCGTCCGCACGCGCCAGCCCTCACGCTTGAAGAGGAGACTACCACAGGACCTGCTTCTAAGTGATACATCTGAATCGAGTGATTCTAGTTAATGATGTCTGTCTTACATCTTCAATATTGACATAATTCTCAGAGAGTATTATTGGAGTTCTAGCTTAATGTAGTTAGGGGGCGGCCTGTTAGCCTACCCCTGAGTGTTATTGTTCTTATTGTACTTTTACCTTCTTTTCACTCTGATCTGTAAAGCATTGTACTGCTGATCGATCAATAAAAAATATAAAAAAAGTACTTACGATAGTAAGTCGCCACAAACGGTGTATCTCGGATGCGAGAGCCCCTAGTGGTCTACCGGGAAAATATATGAGTCAAATGGAGAATTTACTGTCGTGACGGCAAGTTGACCATGATAGCTCAATGGGTTAGAACGACTGGACGGAAAGCAAGAGATCCGCGTTTCAAATCCTGGCCATGGTATTGAATTTTTCATGTTGACTCTATCATGTTCAGTCAAGTTTCATAAAATGAAATAAGTATCCTGTAATATTTTTATTTGGCAGCAGAAGGAATACAAGTGGCACATAAGCATCATTTACTGGTGTATATAAAACGGGTCAGCTTTAAAATTGCCATCTCTCACGCCTTCTACAACTAACGATTGTTGCGGTTGAAAACCAATTATTTTGTAGGTTTCACAATAATTTAAAATTAGGAAAGGCTCACCATTGTAGGTTGTGTATGTGTTACTTTTGGGGAAATTGAGATGAATGAGAATGCGGCATTAGTTACAGCACCGTATCGTCATTGTTCAAGTTTTCTACATCAATTCGCTAGTAACAATTGAGATGCTTTACTACAAATATCTGTAACTTTTGTCTTTAAGAAACAGCTAAACGTTCATCTTGTTTCCTTAAGTGAGGTGTATCATGATTGTAAATCTGAAGTCTTTCTATAATAGAATTATTTTCACTTAATACCTACAACGAGTTAAAGAAGCAGGCCTAACGCTGAATTAAATTCGTCTTTATAGCGAAACATGCAGCCGTCAATAAAAAGTGTTTTATTTTTCTCACTGATCGTCACTTCCGTATTGGATCATTCACAATCTGATCATTGCACTTTAAACGACTGCTGAATCTACACTGACCTATGCTGCATGACGTCACAGCGCGATGAGTACGACAGGTAAAGTCAACCGTAGAGGACTCAATTTATCGCATGAATCAAAAACTTTGGGGCTCAATTTACTCCTCAAAGAGTGGTAAATAAATATTACCGAGCGGAATAACTCAGGCGATTTCATTTGTGGTCCGCATTCGGAAGGCCCGGGTTCGATTCCCGTGACCGACCTACCTGACCTATGGACTTTTACGGGGGTTTTCCTGGGTCGCCAGGCGAATGCTGGGGAGGATAATCCTCCGAACTTCCTGTCCATCTCCATCATCATCTCTTATCCCATAGTCTCTTTCAGGATAGAAGTGTCGGCGGGTGTTTCGGTGGTGCATGGCAGGATGATATGCTCTGAGTGAAGCGATTTCTCCTCCGGTAGGATGATTGCGGGCTGTTGGGACCACTTCCGAATCACAATAGGGGTAATGCCCGTTGTCCTGGTCTACCGGGGGAGGTTCTCATCCAAGTAAAACGTAGGTATCTTACCCTCTGCACTGTCGTAGTTCCTTGGAGAGGCCACCTCTCTTTTCTCTTGCCTCATCCTTCCTCCCGGGGGTGCCCCCCTTGGGGTACAGGTACAATAGATCAAGTCTGGTCACAGTGCCGAATCCCCTCCATAGTAATCCTAATCTTACTTATTAATTTGTCTATTGCACTGTAGATTGATGAGACTACAGTACAATTCATTATAGTCCACCTTATAAATTGGTTATATCTTTATTTTAACAGGATTTTTCAATTGCACATTAAAAATAGTTGGCAATAACTAAGTTTTCATACTTTTTCTGGTTCTGCAGATGTTTTTGAGTAGTGTTTTCTTATCATTCTTTTGTTTGCACTCACAAGGACGGAAATGTGCTTTACTATATCAAGGTGGTTAATAAAAGGCCTGCAGTCCTGAGTCTAAATAGGTTGCACGTGCGTCTTTTCATAACAAAAGGATACTTGAAGAAAACAACGGACCAGTTGAGGGTTGTGTTTACATAGAGTGGAGAGCATATAGTACATGTCCACCCATAAACTGCTAACAGAACTCCTGGAAGGGAGCTCACAACCTCAAAAATAGTCCATCTAGGGAGCATTTAAAGAATCTTAAAAGCCATATTAAGAAAATTTTACGTATTTCATGTATTATACATTGTAAATCTATCTTTTATTCTTCTAAATGCTTTAGTTCCCAGTTTCAAACCGATATTACCGGTCCAGGTTCCATCCCAAACTACCGCTGAGTGAGAATGTGGTGGACAACACGGCACTGAGGCGTTTGTAAATATCTCCGCATATAGAAAAAATATGTAACATCTGTATTATCTTAAATGAGTATACTAAGTTTCACTTCTCTCAATTGAACGCTTTGGATGTTATGGCTATTTATGTAAGACCCTGAATATTTGCATACGTCCCCCCTGAAACAAGAAGCCTGAGGTTGATGATTTGTATACGATAATAGCGACAATGACAGTGAGACATATTTCAGTGACGGAACATTGTTGATGATATATTTGGCATTACGCCTGTTTCACATGAGTAATTTACTTTTTTTTTTTTTCAGAAATTAGTCCCGTGTGCAGATTGATCACACTAGAAAATTAGTTATATTACCGTGCACTTCCTATAATTGCAATAGTCATTTAATAACAGAAATCTTTAACTAATTTAGTTGGTTCTCTCTCTTTTTTCCATATTTTCATTATTTGAAAAATATTACAATAAATTATTACTTGGGTACATATTTAATACATTTATAATCATTAAGGATATTATTTTATGATTATACACCCATGTTGCTTATAATATTGGCGAACCTTACATATCAGACACGCAGCTCGTAAGTGCTCCATTTATGTTTGGTCCCTTACTGTACCCCAACTTATTAATATTTCAGTCATCTAATCAGCAGATAAGAAGATCGCAGAGCTGGTCACTGAAGGTCAGTACGCCTCAACGCTCTGTCGGTTAGTACGTACCACTAAATCGTGATTTTATGACATTGTAATGTAGGATGCACATTTCCATTACATATGAGAGTGAATGGGACTGCTTTTGTGAAAAAGAGGGCAAATTTAACAATTATGAATTCTTGTGCGATTTCCGACTCTGTGAAAAGAGCGCTTTGGGTGATTCACCCGATACAGGACAAACAAAACGATAGCTACCCAAAGAACTTGATATAAGGAATGAACAATGCAGCTAATGAGAAAGCATGTGCAAGATTTCCAACGAATTCACAAGAACAGCTGCAAGTGACGTGTCCACTTATAGATTGAAGAAAGATTTAATTATTCTATACCGCTGGCTGTGTGTGCACTTTGATATGCAGAACCACTTAATCAAACACAGTAGCTAATTTTCCATCTCATGTGAGTACTTGGGATGTATAGGGTAGCAGATGCTGGAATCAAAAACACGGTGATTGAAAAGAGAGCCCCCGACAGTAGTTGATTCTGTTACTGCAACAAAGCGGTGTGAAACGCCAGCTGACAGAAGTCGAGAGTTAGCGAGGCTTCTGCACACGATCATGCCCCTCACCTACCTGCGTGTAAGAATTTAAAAACATGTCATGTTCGAAAAAAGAAATAGTCTGATGCGTTGCATTCAAGGATTTCTACGCTCTTCTCAAACTATTCACACGAAAGTTTCCTCTTTGATCTACTTCTTAGTAAAGTTAAATCTGCATTACACATTTACATATTTCGTTATATTTATCTGAGGCTATAGGTATAAAAACAGTACAGTAATAGGTACCAAGCGGTTTCGAATGAGGCCTACATAAGGGAGGTCTGGGTTCGATTATCGAGGCTGACCCAGGAGTTTTTTCGGGGTTTCCCGGCTCGTTAGGCGAGTGCTGGGTAGCTTAATTACAATAATGGGTTACAATAATTACAAAAGGTTAATTACAAAGTACTGGTAGGTTAATTTTCTATGTCTCCGTTTCATCTCCATTATCATTTCACACCACCACACCATCTCTCATCTGGCGGTTTCTTTCAGGGTAGAAGTGTCGGCGGGAGTTTCAGCGGTGCATGGTGGGGTGATATGCTCTGAGGAAAACGCTCTCCCCTCCGGCGGGACGAACTTTGGTCTCCAAGCCGGCCTAGTGGGCCGATTCAGAAGCGCGGCATTCAGGATACCGGTTGTGCAAGACTGCTCTGGGGAGGCGGCCTCCGGTCTCAGAACCGGCCTCGTGACTGTTTCGGGGCCACAGTAGGTGGGATGACGATCGTCCTAAACTCACCGCCGGGGAGTTTCTATCTGGTAAAGTGTAGGGACCTCTCCCTCTGTACTGTAGTGACTCCTTGGAGACGGCCGCCCTCTGTTCTAACCTTATTCTCCCTACCAGTGGTGCCCTACTTGGGACTTAGGTACAAAAGACCAGTCTGGTCGAGGTGCCGAATTCCCTATCATCCTCTACCCCTCTATCTAGGGAAGGAAGTATTCTTTTTCACCCCAAAATTACATGTCTAGATTTTACCGGAAGTATTATTTTTTAGAGATCCACTAGAGTATGTGTGAACAGTATAACTCAAAAACGAAACTTGAATGAATATCAAACTTTGCATTTAATTAAATTAAGTGATTCCAAAGTTGCCAGAGGAATATTTTCAAGAAAATCCCCCCCTTCAAACTATCTTTTGCATTAAACTCTTTTTTCAAGATGCCTAAAATATCCCTTTTTTATAAATATTTACCTGGTGAATAAGGTGTGTATCTTGAATTCTGAAAAATCTATCTATCTAACAATAGATAAAAACATATCACAGAAAATAAAATTATAGGTGGATACGATAATTTATTTTTTTGACATCAGTAACTTGTGAGATATACCATTGTTATTTTTCTGAAATGTGTGATACTTTGTAATGAACTTTCAAAGCCAGCGTAAAGAGATGGATTTTGTAACCTTAATATAAAGTTCGGTTATATTACATGATAGAGTAGTATCACTCTTAATAGGATAAATATGGTATTATTCATAGCAGACTCTTCAACGTATGAGTAATCTCAAGGACCTATAGCAGAGATAAAATTTTTAGAGTAATTTTTAAAACAAAAAATCGAAAATAACGAACCATTTTTTTATGAATAGAGTAATTTAGAGCGTGGAGATTTTGTTGAAAATCTGTGTCACATTTCATGAAAGCTGCTGAATCTATCAAAGATCACGTTTGATATTCATCAAGCTATTCTGCTGCTCCCCACTACACACACAAACACGCTTGGAGGGTTATTTCAAGAAACCCCTTTTTTGCATACAAGGTGGCTTTTCTGTTCAATTAATTATCGGAATGAAATTTCAGGGTTTTTTTAGAAACGCCTTCTTTGAATACAAGGTGCCTTAAAACGTGTATTTCCGTTCAATTCTGGGAATGAAATTTCAGATGGAACACATTACTCTGCTGACTATTAGTTAACTAGTGGAGAAATTATAAAATATTTCATTTGCAGTAACTTGTTGGTTCTAAATAGTATCTTACATTCTTATTTAGATATTCTCAGATAAAAAAAGTTGCGGAAAAGAAGATAAACATTAAAATTCGAAAATATTTGCACATCTCCTTCTCCCCGACACTCCTGAATTTACAAAGAAATGAACCCTTCTGGAAGAGAATGGTTTATGGTTTTCTTCAAGGTTCTAGCAGTCCTGTTAACGTGATATAAATTTGTATTTGTAATATTTGACAGGGAAATCTTTCTGTCAAAATTCTCTTATATTTCCCAAAAGAAAAATAAATAATAGCTTAAGGGTTAACCAGACCCAAAATAAATTCATTGTTAACAAAGTAGTACTTAGTTTCAAGTCTTCACTTGTCCTTTAAGTTTAATTCGTGTTTACTATTTTAATGATGAATGCGTAATTTACTAAATCAGTACACTTCTGATTGATTGTCTTGAGACAAATAGGACTCATATGGCTTGTAGAGGCCTCGCCGCAATGGACCCCACAGCTGGTAGGCATGTTATTACTCATAGATCCACTTGAATCTCCGGGGACTTCTTCCTCGCCTCCCCTTCTAGCCTTTGTTGCAAGTGAATATCGAAAAAGTGATTGATAACATACTGCAGCAAAATCGTAGAGCGTATATAAGACAATGAAGAGAGGCGGATAACCAGATTTCTGGGCAATGACTGCAGTCCCTCTGTTGCCGCTATAGTTTGCATTCCGGGGAATTTTGCAGTGCTCTTTCAAATTGGCATACTTAGAATGTATTTCTTAATTCGTTTAGATAGACACAATAGGCTATTCAAAACAAAAGAATATAGAAGCGAGGGACAGTCTGGGTACGTTGTATATTTGTGGCAATGTTAATCAAATTTGAACACATACAAATTCTTCATCCTAAATAAATTTAAAATGAATACGTCAAATTAGAATATTTAAAACTCAAGTAAATTGACACTTTTGTTACCGTAATTTCTCTCAAACATGTTCAATTTAACTCCATATTTCGTGACTGCCCAGAATGCTCTTTCTCACTGCCTACTAGTTTGTTTTAATTAAAATAGGAACAGCTAAGCACCATTAACAGTAGCTTAGAACTAAGATGTATCTCTTTTTCTTCTCTTTGTCTTACAGTATCCAGAAAATGACACCTTTAGCTTAGATAACACATTCATCTTATAAGTAACATGTCGAAAATTAATCAGATATTCCTTTGAGAATTTTCGGGATAACAAGACCTTGTTAAAAAGAAATTGAAAAACCCTTGAGCAATCAAATTAAGCTCATAGCAAACAGTCTGGACAAATGTATCTTTAGGAGCTGTAATATGACATCAATTAATATTTAATATTAATTCATATTAATATTTAATATCTCTTGTATAGATGTACTCACTTGAATGCCTATTGTTAAGAATTTCCGAGTCCATAGAATAACAACAATGATGACGACGACGACGTGCATATATTTCAAATTTAACAAATGAATGCGTGCAGAATAATGGAGTTATTCGTTTAACGTCGGAGCGCTGAAACTAGTGTGCCCAGCTGCCTAAAGATGGCGTATGAAGCGGCTCAGTTCCAAATGCGGCGTGAAACGTTATACCTCCTAACTTGTTCTGATCTCGCGATCCTTTTGTGACGTTCTGGATTCAGCCAGACAGTCCTGATGTTTTGGACATTGTGAAATGAAAGAAACTCTTTAATACTTCAGTACCCTTCGATTGCCCTGTGGACTAATGGATCATAGTCCTTAAAGGAATGTGAGCGCGCTATGAATGGATAAAGCATCGGTCTCCTAAATGTGGGTTCGAATCCACCAGCGGTATACACAATTTTTTATCTACTCAACAGAAGATTTACAAAAGATCTGAAATACATGGAACATCTCATGGCAATTTTCTCTTTTTATACTACACCTTTACACGGAAGATAAATAGAATAGACTAAAAATTGTCTCAATGATGATGATGATGATGATGACTATTATTATTATTATTATTATTATTATTATTATTATTATTATTATTATTATTATTATTATTATTATTATTATTATTATTATTATTATTATTATTATTATTATTATTATTATTATTATTATTATTATTATTATTATTATTATTATTATTATTATTATTATTATTATTATTATTATTATTATTATTATTATTATTATTATTATTATTATTATTATTATTATTATTATTATTATTATTATTATTATTATTATTATTATTATTATTATTATCATCATTATTATTATCATTGTCATTGTCATTGTCATTGTCATTGTCATTGCCATTGCCATTGCCATTGCCATTGTCATTGTCATTGTCATTGTCATTGTCATTGTCATTGTCATTGTCATTGTCATTGTCATTGTCATTGTCATTAACATTGTCATTATCATTATCATTATCATTATCATTATCATTATCATTATCATTATCATTATCATTATCATTATCATTATCATTATCATTATCATTATTATTATTATTATTATTATTATTATTATTATTATTATTATTATTATTATTATTATTATTATTATTATTATTATTATTTGGTATAAGGACCGAAGCATTATTACACAGTGCAAAAGTACAATTAGGCTTTCGATTTGGGAGCTTTGTGAACCAAACGGGCGGCTAAGCGTTTTACACGTTACTTCTGTAACCAGGTGTAGATTTTTTTTTTTTTTTTTTTTTTTTTTTTTTGGCAAAGCTACAAAGACGTTGGTCAAGTATTTAAGTACTATCATTACAGCAAATTGCATTGATGTCAGAGCAAATTTTATGAAGCAAACACTTACAACGCTGAATTCACGTTTAGGCATTTGTGGATGTAAAACTTTCAAGGCATATTGGCAGATTTTCTGGGGAAATTCTTGTGACTGGACATTACATTCCGGTGTGAATACATTCGGATACTTGAATACTTTACAGTGCTCGTATAAAAACGATCTTTAACCGAATCACTTAAATATGCCACCTGCATATCACCGTTAGTGGGCTTTGAGCTACAAATGAAAATACGACCGATTATCACATTCTAACAGTGAGAAGTTTGCAAGTCAAGTTGGATTTATTCACTTATATTAAAAATATAGCATAAATTGCATTTCATCCAAAAATTTCCTTGTCAAGATATAGCTGACCTGCAGTTGTGAGACCCCCCCAACCCTACCCCAAAAAACATTTTCAGAAATATGTCCCAGTATGTGTGTATATATATGTCATACTTTCTGAGAATATCGTGTGAAGTCTTCTCCATTCATAAGCAGCGTTGTATAATTGTGTTTAAAGTGTAAACCAATAAGAAATATAGAAAAACGGACCTACTGCAGAAAAACTTTTGCCCTCTAGGAAACATAGACAATTTTTTCTTTGACACCAGCCATTTTCAAAATACCTTTTTATTATTGATTTGGATTCCTCAACCCTGTACCTATCTTAAACTGATATCGCTAATCAGGTATTTCTAGCATCGCTATGGAAAAAATATCGACTTCCTAGGTCCGTATGTGATTAGCTTTCAAGAGTTTTTCTATTCGTCTTCCTTACTGTCATTGTACGTGCAACGAAATCTGCAATAAAACTATTCAAGTGTTTTATGTCGATTGATAGGTAGTACATTTATAAAATAAGAATAATCTGTATGTAGTACATAAAAATTAGCCACATGGTTATCCCACGACAAATATCGTATCTCTACTCATCCCAGCTATTTATAGAATTTTTAACCAACAATATTTAAAATATTTTAAGAATCACACCTAGTACATCACACACAAAAGCTACCAATACAGCTGCCCCTCCTCTCTCTTCGCTAATTCATTTCATTTGTCTCAGTGAACATGGAAATCTAACAGCATTCTACATTTCTGCAGCAGCTGTCAATCCATTGTGGTGAATGGAGTGAATTAATCGATAATCGAACCACCTCGACACCTAAATCTAGTACTACAATCAGTCAGGAATCCCAAATGCAGAGTGAGGTTATGTTCCTCAACTGCATCCAATAATTCAAGTAAAAATAACTCAGCTTTGCAGGAAGTAAACAATTTGTGAAAGCTTATGAGTTTAAATATTTCCGGATATAACTCAAATATAAAGTTTTTAAGCAAGCCTTATCCTTTTTTATCTAGGTTTATCAGCGTATAGGTTAAAATAAAGGTTCAACAATCACATGGCTTTATTTGTCTGCTATTTATGTTACCCACGATGAAAAGGAGCCGTGGTGACTTACGACTTGGATTCAGAAGTTCCTGGATTCGGTTCTTGTCGATCATCCAGTTTGGCTTTGGGATTTTCGTGGTATTCCCTGGCCGGTGTGGAAATGCTGGTGTAGTTTCTCATTTACCCTGATTTCCTTCTCATCGTTTTAGATTTAACCTCCTTTCTTTCTATTCTTTGAATTGTGTTTCTAGGTTTTGTGCCGTAAAGCACAAGATAGATGGCGCGGATGTTTGCTGGAAGGAAAGAGTACTCTACACCAGAGGGCCGCTTGGCAGACGGGTCGTTCATCACCCTTTGTAAGTAGCTCTCGCAGCGGAACGGGTTTCCGAGCCTGAAACTGTCAGGAACTTCAATGTGTCTATGTAGTCTTTAGCCTCCTGCACATCCTTCGCGTCAACCCTTCGAGCAAAAGGTTGGAGCCACAATAGATTTTTCATACAGCAGTATGTCAGGCATCCCCTCCTTTATAAACATAATCTATACTATATTGATATCACTTAGATAATCATAATTTATATAATAAAGAAATAAAAAATTAACGGTAATTATACTTAGTTTGAATATTACCGAGCGGGCTGGCTCAGGAGATTTCGTCTAAGGCCTGGTTTCGATTCCTGTGGCACACCTACCTGACCCATTTGTTTTTAGGCGAATGCTGGGTAGGTTAATTACATCTCCCTGAATTTCCTGTCCCTCCATTTCATCTCCATTATCATTTCACATCATCTCTCATCTGGTGGCCTCTTTCAGGGTAGAAGTGTCGGCGGGAGTCTCGGCGGTGCATGGCAGGATGATATGCTCTGAGGTAAACTACTTCCTCCTCCGGTAGATCGGTTGCCGGTCTCCGCTCCTCTGCTGGGACAATTTCGGGACCGCCAGCCACGGAGCTTTGGGGATCGGATGCTGCTCGTTGCCGTCCCGCAGTAGGGGAGCGTGTCCGTTATCCTGGCATATCGGGTGAAGTCTCTATCCAAGTAAATTGTAAGGACCCTGCGCTCTGTACTGTCATGGCTCCTTGGGTCGGCCGCCCTCTGTCTCCTTCGCCTCATCCTTCCTTCCCGGGGGTGTCCCACATAGGGGGCATGGGAACAATGGGCCCAGCATGGTAGCCTACGTACAGAATCCCCTCCGTAATGAAATCCTAATCTTGTTTGAATATTATTAATTCATAATCTTATTTTTCTATTCTCTTACTGACAATCCTATGAAATATGTCCTAGAAGTGGTCCAAATACATGCTTCGTTGAAGGTAGATAGGAGCATAAATAAGGTTGAAACTAAATAGACGGATGCTAATAGAGAAAACCAGCAGCTCAGTCGATAGAGCACTTATGCAAAGGATTCCGGGTTCGATTCCTGGTTGGAAGATAGGAGTTCTTTCCTACCGAAGATTATTTCCAATCCTTCCCAAAGTCTGAAAGCAGTGAATGTATAAAACTCAAATAAATGCAGTGATACAAGAGTTAATACCGTTGCCGATACAGCAATATATTCCACTGATATGATCAATGCTGTTAAAATTGGGGTACAAATTAAAAGAGAGAGCGAATGTTTCATATTAATGTTTGGAATTACCTGTAATTCAAGATATATGCCCGTTCTTTTGTTTCTCATCAGCTCATTTGTTTTAATCAGTCGTCACGGTCCTGTCTCAAAGTTTGGTTGACCGCCCTAGACACTGCGAGATAATTCGTTTGTCCACTGTTATGACTTGTGGAAAAGAGATGGGACACAGTGAAAATAATAACCCTGTATGTAGCACACGCCTACACAGTAGATTCCTGCGGTTGCAAACTGGATGCTGCAAATTCTTGAGATATTTGTGAGTCACAGTCTAGACAAGACTTGCCCGGTTTGTATCTGCAGAGATCTTACTGTAACGGGTCACGATGATATCATTTTAGTAAGGAAAACATCGTCAGAGGTAAAAAACAGTATGCTGAATGTTTTGGTAAACACTTTGGTAAACATAATCCACTCATTTTTAAGAAAGTGCTTAAAATATAATTACAGCACAGTAAAACAAGGTAGTCCTTATGGAGGTAAGTACCTACTTAACCAGAAGAACAATTTCTGGTTGAAAAATAGCCGTATGAAGACTATTAGAATCATCATCGTCATCATTATCATCATCATCATCATTATCCTTCATGTTTTAGACATTACTGCCTGTTGCAGTGTACATAATTTATTTTATTGGTTCCACCATATTCTTGGTCTTCCCACACTCCTCTTTCCTACTGGTCTATAGTTCATAAAATAGAGAGGTAATCTTCCTTTCTCCATGTTTTGTACATGGATTATCCATTTACTTGTATATTCTTGTACTCTGTCATTCAGCTCGAATATATCTAGCTTTTTACGTAGATCTTCATTTCGTTTGTGGTCGATTTTTCTATATCCCGCGATGCTTCTTAGAAATTTCATTTCATTTACCTGAAGTTTTGTTTTATCTTTTTCAGTTATGACCCACAGACACTACTTTGTAAAATTTTAGAATGGTATCTTTAGTCGCTTTTTTTAGAATTCTTTTTATTGTGCCATTTATATAGTTGAATGTTTCTGACTTTTTAATTATGTCTGTTTCTTTTTATATTACTTGGATATATTAAAAATATTCAAAATCATGTATCCTAAAAACATAACCTAAAAGTAGAAGTAAAAGCAAAAAGTAGCATTAAAATTCTGGTAACCTATTAATATGGTTTTGAATCTCCATCTGGTATTTCATAAATTACCACTTTACATGTTTTGAATATGTTCTTTTAGCTTTTTATTGCCCTAGTTTTGCCCTTCGTTTTCACATTATTTACTACTTTAATGTTTTTTTTTATTTACGTCCTCCAACGAAGACATATCGGACGATGAAATAAATGGATGAAATGATGCTCAAATGAGCCCAGGGTCCATAGAGCTTAGAGCTACGTGATATTCATTATTCAGATTTTTTTTTATTTACGTCCTCCAAAATTAAGTCATATCGGACGGTGAATGAATTGGGTGAAATGATGCTCAAATGAGTCCAGGGTCCGTGGAGCTTAGCGTTACCTGACATTCATCTTTAAGGATAAGGGAAAACCCCGGGAAAAACCTTATCCAGGTAACTCACCCTGACCGAGATTCGAACTCGGGACCGGTGAAATGATGCTCAAATGAGTCCAGGGTCCGTGGAGCTTAGCGTTACCTGACATTCATCTTTAAGGATAAGGGAAAACCCCGGAAAAAACCTTATCCAGGTAATTCACCCTGACCGAGATTCAAACTCGGGACCGGTGAAATGATGCTCAAAAAGAGTCCAGGGTCCGTGAAGCTTAGCGTTACCCGACATTCATCTTGAAGGATAAGGGAAAACCCCGGAAAAACCGTATCCAGGTAACTCACCCTGACCGAGATTCGAACTCGGGACCTCTGGACGTATACATAGATACACGTAACACAAACAAAGGAATTTGACATATATTTGTTTTGTAATAACATAGATACGTTGTACCAAAAAATTATAATCTGTTCATAAAGTTGACACACATTTACAAGCATGAACTTGGAGAACTTATTGTTTTTTGTGATATGACACACTCTATTAAGCAAAACCAGCACGTAGAATATTCTAATATAAATACTATTTATTTACCACAATATTAGGTAAACAGATGCCCAGTTATTGCAATCTTCATCACAAATTGTTACATACAGTTCAGTACAACTAAAGAAAAATGAAACATCGAAGAAATAAAGAGATGGTGGCAAGGTTTCTATAAGTGCTTCTAAGTATATATGTACTTAATAAATTAATGTAACTCGTACATTAACTGCTAAAATTTCCACTTTATTTTTCAAATATCACAAGCTCTTTAAAATAAACATCAAATTACAGTCTGATTGTTAAAAGAAGGTCGTGAAGGTCATGTTTCTCCACGTGGGTAGTGCAATGTTGCCCAGCAAATTCCCTTTCTTTATTTTCTCAACACTCGAAACATAAACAAGGTTTCGAGTTATCTTACCTTAACAAAAATATGCACAGTTAATCTGTATTAGCCTACTTTAAAAACAGAAATAAGTTGTTCACACATTCGCTGCGTTGTAGGGTCTTCACATGTGTGAATGCTTTTAAATAATTGTTTGCACTATGTAACTAACATCCCATATATACCGTTATTGTTGCTATACAACGTAAGTTGACATTCCCGCACAATGCGGTATTTCTCCATAGAAACACATACACGCGATGCACGTTCTAAAATCTAGCATTTATCTTCAATTATATTTATTAATATTTCTTAACTACTAAAATTCAGATACATATAAATACACACAGTGCAAAAAATAATGTGCAATACACATGTGGTAAGCATATTACGGAATCTCGAAAATTGAAAAAACTCGATGCAAGCACCTCGTTTTTTCAAACCTTTCCTCGCTCTTATACATTAGTATCGCAATATACTATTATTAACGACTTTGTTAATTGACATGTTCATATCAACGCCGCCGATATGCCGAAATTTTGACCCACAGGAATTCTTTTACGTGTAAGCATATCTACTGACATGGAACTGTCGCTTTTGGATAAAAGGAATAAGCTGTTCATTGATAAGGAGCAAACTCTCGTCTTCCTGTTGGAAGAATTCTCTAAGAGAACAGACAAATTCTCTGGCTTGCCTATGCAATGTAACGAACCGACCGTAAGCTGATCTTTGCCTCGGGCCATGATTCCTCGGTCCACCTCTAATTCTACCCCCCTCCGCCTCGCTGTGACTAGTACAGAAGCATTTTGGTTAGAAAATCATTTCTCATGCCGGTTGGAAATCGAACTCGGTACCTCTGTGTTGAGAACTGCGATACTTATCTTTCGATCACCAAGGCAGAATGCCATTTTTCTTACCAATTCTTTCAGGGCTTCCACACAATAGGAATGAACGCATACTACATTTTCTAGAAATGTGCAAAAATGAAGGATTTTGAGAAAAGTAATTTTAAGTTAATAAAGGCAGCAGGAAATTTATACATTGATGCTTAAATACTCATTTAATATTTAAAATGATCATAAGGCAAAATCTATAAAGGGCAAGTGTGTTTTGGGCACAACAGAAAAAAAAAAGATTAAGTTTTTGATATTGTTGAACATATTTTATTTGAGGGTCTGATGAATGCATTACATTATATGTATGTCGGCTTTTTGCACAAAACCTAGGAAAGTGATGTAAAAAATGATAATTTTGTAGCGACAGACATTGTTTGAAGATTATTTTCTTATCGAAAGTGCTATGAGGTACTAGGAATGGATTACATTTCACTTTTTTTTTAATTTACGTCCTCCAACGTTAAGTAATATCGGACGATGAATGAAATGGATGAAGTGATGCTCAAATGAGTCCGGGGTCCATGGAGCTTAGAGTTACCCGGCATTCGTCTATCAGGATAAAGGAAAACCCCAGAAAAAGTCATATCCAGGTAACTCACTGTAACCGATATTCGAACTTGGAACCTCTTGAATGTGAGACAGACACGCTACCATCTACCCTACCGAGGCGGGCTTATATTTCACGGCTGATTTCACCGGCTAAGTGGTTAAAATTAGTACGATTTCTGTACTCGCATTAAAAACAAAGAATATGACTTTCGCATCTCCTAAAGTGCTTCAACTTTTTTTTTTTTTTTTTTTTTTTTTTTTTTTTTTTTTTTTTTTTTTTTTTTTACATTCATACCTAAGAATATAAAATTTGCCACAAATATTTATTACTGTATTTTAGTAATGCAGAAAATTATTTACAAGAAAACATCTGAAAAGAAGAAGCAAAGCAACAAGAAGTAGACCCAATAACGCTTGCAGAATTAGACGATGTATTGAACACTATTAAAAATCGAAAGGCACCAGGAATGGATGGAATGAATGGAGAACTTATCAAATACAGTGGAATAATGTGCAAATTAAGAATACTACATTTAATTAATAATTGTTGACAAAAATGTAAAATACCTGAATCATGGTCAATAGCCCTAATCAAAAACATATTCAAAAAAGGAGATCGCAAAAATTGTGGAAATTATAGAGGGATAAGTTTAATAAACACAACTTACAAAATACATAATAAAATAATAAATAATAGACTTAAAACCATTACAGAATGCCTTATAGAAGAAGAGCAGAGTGGATTCCGCAAAGGCCGATCCTGTACAGATAACGTATTTGTCCTTAATCAAATAATTGAACAACGAAGGGAAAATAATTTGGAAACACATATCGCATTCTTTGACCTGGAAAAGGCTTTTCATAGAATAAATAGATCAAAACTGTGGCAAATATTAGAAAATAAGGGTTACCCACCACATATTATTAATGCAATAAAAGGCATATACACAAATATATCTATAAGAACTGACACTGGGGATTGGTTAACAGAACAAATTTCTACCAATACTGGACTAAGACAAGGGTGTAGCTCATCATATGGACCATATTCTAAATGAGTGGAAGATTTTATTAGACCCAGGAATCAAAATAAAAGAAAATATTTATATTAATACCTGCTGTTTGCGGATGACCAAATATTGATTCATCGGAATGAAAATCAATCGCAAAAATCAATGTATATTCTAAATAATATAGAACAAAAGTATAATTTTAAAATATCAGAAGGAAAAACAAAAATTATGGCTTTTAAAGGAAATTATAATGTAAGATCAAAAATTGTTTTAGGAAATAGGATTTTAGAACAAATATCGAGTTTGAAATATTTAGGATGTAACATAAGTTTTAGAAACAATGCTGATATAGAGGAAAAAGTAAACAAATTTCGAGCAATATGTGGGACAATCCAAAGAACTTTTAAAAACAGAGTGAGAAAGGATACAAAAATGAAAATGTATAAGGTAATGGCTATTCCAGCTTTACTATATGGAAGCGAAACCTGGGTGCCAACACAAAAAGATTTAAATAAAATACAGACTGCAGAAATGGAATTTTTAAGAAGTGTTAAAGGTTGTACAATATTGGACAAAATAAGAAATGAGGATATTAGAAAGGAATTAGAAATCGAAGCAATCCATGATAAAATATTAGAACGAAGGCAACAATGGCATGAACATATATTAAGAATAGAGGATGGGAGATATCCAAATGCAGTACTAAACTATAATCCAAAAGGTAGAAGAGACAGAGTAAGACCCAGTAAACGCTGGACAGATCTATGAAGCCGGAACGGGCGATATGTCCAAACCATGGAATGAAGAAGAAGAAGAAGAAGAAGAAGAAGAAGAAGAAGAAGAAGAAGAAGAAGAAGAAGAAGAAGAAGAAGAAGAAGAAGAAGAAGAAGAAGAAGAAGAAGAAGAAGAGAAGACCTAAGAATATAAGAAATCAAAACGATTGTCTCCATGTAGGGCAATTTAAGAGGTGATGCCATTGCTAATACCCCCCCAGGAACACACAGAAGCCGAAAAGAGTGCAGCTGCTTCTCCAGAAACTTTATTCACTGACTTCCTATCGCAGCTGCTCAGTATCAGAAATGAAAAGTGGTGCTGATTCCATTTGTTGACAGCTGTCAGGTTTTGCAGGTTATACATTGGCAAAACAAACTGTGACTCCACGGCTTTCTCACTTCCATGACTTGCTCCCAAGAAACTTGAGATATGCTTAACCATTTTTTTGTTCTTGCAAGGACTCGGTATATAGGTACTCTGCAGTTTTCTTATTGAATTACATTGGTGAGACATTAAACAAGAATCAGATGGTAGACAGCCTTGGAAAGTCACTTTGAAACTGAATAAGCTAACCTTATTTAAAACTAAAACAAAACATTTCGAAGTGAGAGTGTGCTTATAAGAGATGAGAAGTTGCAATTATTTTCTCTAATAACTGTGTTGTAACATGTCAAACAAGAAGCCTACCTGTTCGTGGTTCAACCGCGCTGTTTACATTTTAACTAGTCCACAAATGTATACTCCAAATGTTTTTTCTTTCTCCGCATTAGGGAGAAGTGTTGTATTTTACCGAAAATTCACTATCAAAAATTTATTGATAATAGAGGTTTCAAAATTCAATAAATAAAAAATGTAGGAAAAGGTAGGTGTATGCATGATTTGTGTGTGAACACTCCAGTCTTAGTATAAATCCCAAAATTACGACCTAAGTTCACGCAGTAGAGAAGGCAAAAACCATAATCGTTTTGATGTTTAAGCCTGCACATCCTAGGTGGTTCATATCAGACGATGAATGAATGACATGGATAAAGTGATGCTCAAATGTGTCCAGAGTCCATGGAGTTTAAAATGCAAAATTGACCTCCACATTTTATATCTGTTTGCAATTCCTTTAAATTATGCAACAATTACAAATACAAATAAAGGTGTCCTTTAAGCCCAGTACATCATCCGAATGTTATTATGGAGAAAGAATGGAGCTTGTAAACAGTACAAATAAAGCAAAGAATGAGGCTGTTTAAAAAGACATGACGAAGAACAATATTTAAACGGATTAAAAATGAAAAAGAAATTATTGAGAATGAACTGTTTAACAAAAATTGTACTGCAAGGAAAAGGATGCTAAGCAAATGAAGTTGGCATACTTTAGAAATATTAGGACAAATGGGTAGAAAAGAGGAAATAATTAAAAATACTGGGGTTAAAATAAAGGGCCAAACAATATGATTTATTGGATACCATATCGAGTCGAACACTAATACTGCACTAATTTTATTGCTACATGCTACAAAATGAATTAAGTAACTGTATGCGTATTGTTATCAAGAATTGAGGATTTGGGCTTAAACACAGAAGTTTCTGGAAACCTCCAGGAAGAAGGAGTTAAGCAAATCATACAGAGCGCAACCAATCTAGGACACTAGTCTCAACACAACGAGGTCCCTAACGTCTCCTTAAGTGATGTGCTGACGCCGGTGGAACTCTCGCAAACATAACTCTTCCCACATAGAGGTCTCTTTGAAGTCCCGTCCCAAATAAATGCCAGGGCAGCCAGTTCCACGAAGAAAACCTCATCATCCGCCGTCTATTCACCTGATCCTTCGAACCTGAAACATGCTGAGAGAACGAAATAACGGAAAATGGAGGAGAAAACAATTTTGGGCATTAAATAATTCATCCCACATTCGCGTTTCAGCCAGGAAAAACTGCGTAAGTCAAAGTGACAAGCCAACGGGAATCGAAGCCGAGATCTCCCTTATGTGAGGCTCACACATTATCCCAAAGCCATCTCTGATAAACTTCACAGGTAAGTAGCACACTTAATTTTGTAGAAGAATTGACTGCGCTTTTATAGTAGAACCACAGATTCACAAAAAGTGAGGTTTGTAAAATACTTCGTAGCATGGAGATATTCCTTTGTAATTCAGTCATTGTATACCTACCTCGGACTGTAGGGGGTAAGCTGTTCTTGGCCTCAATTTCTGTGTCAATTTAAAAATCTGAGATTGGAATGAGTGTACAAAAAGTGGAATGCTGCAGACCCTTAGAAGACAAAAAGAGAGCGAACTGGGTAAGACAGTATTGTGCAGGACACCCTTCTCAGCCACTTGAAACGTCTTATCTTACAGCAAGAAGAGAACGTGTCAGACAAGAGGTGAGGTGAGACATTTCTATAGAGGGCTTATGTGACAGCAAACAGAACCATCTCAAGTGTTCCCTGTACGTAATCGCTGTTAAATATTCTCTTGAACCGAAGTGATATGAGCAACACGGGATCATGTGTTTCAGCTCCATCTCCAAAAGGCGCTTCATCGCTTAACTCCATTTTGAAGTTCCAAATTGTCTTGATTGATTCATTCTTAAGGGCAGACGTCTGTGTTGTCTTAATGGGCAGTCATAGCCGAATGTTTAGACAGCTCGTATCTCAGACAAGCAGGTCGGGTTCGATCCCAGGGACAGTGAGTGGAATTGTGGTGTCAATGCACCATTGTACAGGGTGCCCGCCTCAGTAGCGTAGATGGTCGCGTGCCTGCCTCACGTTCAAGTGGTCCCGAGTTCGAATCTAGGTTAGGGTGAGTTACCTGGATAAGGTTTTTCCAGGGTTTTCCCTTATCCTGATAGACAAATGTCAGGTAACTCTAAGCTCTATGGACCTCGGATTTATTTGAGCATCATTTACCCATTTCATTCACCGATATGACTCAACGTTGGAGGACTAAATTAAAAAAAAAAAATTTCGTTAACAAATCGTTATATTGTGACTTTGTGGGTTCGTAAAATTAAAAGTCCAGTTTGCAGAAGTTCAAAATGCTCCGTAGAAAGCACTTGTATAAGTCGTGCTGCCCGAACGGTTACCATGGATTTATCTTTGTTAATAGAAACCTCTCAGATAACGCACTGATTATTCTTGTAAGAGTGAGAGGGGACCTGCCGGGCCTCCCGTTCCTGTGCTAAGCACCAATGAACGCATCACTTCAGCCAATGGAATTCACAGAAATCACAAATGACAAACAGTTGTTCACTCCACGTGGAGTAATCAGTGTGTTATCTGAGAGGTATCTATAACCAAGATAAATCCATGGTAACCGTTCGAACAGCGCGACAATACAACTGATATCAGCAGAATGACGTAATACACACGTACGAAACCTACAAGTCTGTCTGCCACACGTCTACATTGCACCATTAATAGTTCTCGTCTGACTGCTTCTCTGCACACACTCGGACCGCACCGGACCGGACCGGACCGAAGTGCTGGCTGGCTGTATAAAGCCAGAAGGTTTTTGCTGCGCGCCCACACGTTAAGGGTTTTACCGCAGGTCAGGTTATACAGTTGGGATTTTGTAGGATGTGTTGTAGGTTTTGAGGTTGGAGTTAATTTTGAGGTTACAAATTTATGTAGCTTCGGGTTGAAGGGCAGGATGCAGTACTTTGCACCCTGGTGTTTTTATTTTGAAGTTTGTTATTTGGTGGGGAAAATTTTGATGCCCAACAGCTTGGGACAATTATGTGGAGCTCAGCTTTAGCTGCTGATAGGATTAGCTCCTGGGTTATCTTGGGTGCCCGCAAGCCATGCGGGGTAACCGGAACAGTCTAGAACGGCGTCTAGTGGGGTCATAATCTCCCAATGATCTAACAAGGGCGCTTCTATGTATTGGTAAATTGGCGTAAAATTTTGATGCACGACGCCTAATTTCATCCTCCACGTATGGAAGACCCGAGGCTTCGTGAAGCAACCTGGTAGGAAAATAACGACCCACAGAATATATAGACCTCTATTCTGTGCACGTTGAAGCCTTGCCAGGCAGCTATCTGCGGCCATGCCCCAGATCTCGCAGGCATATAGAATCACCGGGATTACCAGCGCTCGGAAGAGGCATAAATTAAGGCCAACTGGCATCGAGATCGACCCCAGCATTGGATACAGAGAAGCAATTGCTCCCTGCATATTCGCTGATACGTCCCTGGTGTGCCGGCGAAAAGTTAGGCCTCTGTCCAAATTGACTCCTAGGTAATGGACAGAGTTTGTCCACTCTATCATTCGACCTCGGAAGCTGAAGTTGGGGCAATCTGCGGGGGTGTGGCGCTTTGTGAAAAGTATGGCGTGGATTTTGTCCGGATTAACGGACATCTGCCAACGCCGATACCACAGTTGTGTGAGACGGAGATGCCTTTGTAAGGGGTTGAAGGCTCACACTCGGCTCCCTCCGAACTCTTATTTATATACGAGCAGCTGTTCTCGAATCGTCTCTGTCTCTTTCTCCCGCTGTTGCCCTCTGTCTCTCTCTGGGTGTGGCTTGGGGGCTATCTGTCTCTTTCACTCCCCGCTTCTCTCTCTCTCTCTCTCTCTCTATCTCTCTCTCTCTCTCTCTCTCTCTCTCTCTCTCTCTCTCTCTCTCTCTCTCTCTCGGCGTTCGCTTACGAACGGCCTCGTGACAGTATGCTTGTAGGATGATAAGCCACATATATGTTGCAACTTGTGCACTCATTTGAGTGGCCACTAGGACGAAAATTATTGCTTTTTTCATGAGGTTAGTAAGTCTTTTAGTTCTATCATTGCTGGTCAAATAGGTTTGAAAAATAGAGTGAAAATAAGATACATTTTCCAATTTGTTGTGATTGTTAGTACAAATAGTTTCGTTGTGGGATGTGAGCATTTGGAGTTTGCAGTATCTAGTTTCATAGGCATTACGTGGCCCTACGTTAAGTAACAAGGGTGCGGTGTCTTGTCTTTATTCTGTCTACCCTTACTTCTCGGAGTGAATAAAGGTATACATATATTTATCTTTTATAACAGAGAAAGCTTTTATTGTATAATTTGTGAAATAGCAATTATAGTAATTATAAAAAGGCGTTTTGACACTTCATGTTAAAATTTTAAGCTAATTTAAATGCATTTTAACGTGTTTATATAAAGTTGTGTATATTTCCTTCGAAAACCTGTAGTTAACTTCCGGTGAAGCTGTATTCACTAATAAAATAATATTTAGGAACTTAATAATAAAATGTTTATATATGCTACAAGTAGGTATAAAAATTGATACATTTTTGAGGCATGGTAAATTTTCAGTGAAGCTGCCAGAGTGTTCCAAAACTCACAAGTTCAAGAATAAAAGAGATTTGTATTATAGTTGCATAATACATTTTTTTCGCTACCTACAAAACTTTGTGCACACTCAGATCGTAGTTTGTCATTTTTTAAGTTTAGGAGGTGCAAGGATTTCGTATTTAACGGTGGAGTTAATAACAATCGATGTAATAAAAACTGCATTGTTTTAGCTCGTTGCCATGGAAATACCGTAAAAGAATGTTCTGCGTGGTCGCCCATTTACAACAATTTTAGTATATAAGTTTCTCAAATTAAAACTGACATACAGACAGGACATACTGAGATCAAATAGTTTGATACTTTGACGTTGGAAGATTCTGTCTGAAAAATACAGAATTTAAAGCAAAAATAATGAATTGGTAAAGTAGGGGCAAGAAGGAAAGAAGACACCGAAGCAGTTCTTCTGGGTTATCTAGATAAAAAACATGAATATTTTACAATATGCTGAATAAAATGTTGAGAACTTAGTTTATTAACTTTAGAAAACAGCTCGCAAAAGGCCGGGCAGAAAATAACAAAGTACGAGGGCTGTTCAAATAAAAAATGATCATAACTTTTTTATGGACAACGTACCTTTACTCATCCTCATAATTTTGATAGTCCCTTCTCAAAACAGTCTCCCCTGAATGCGATATACTTGACCCAGCGTTTCTGCCAGTCTTCAAAGACATGCTGGAAACCATTTTTTGAGAGATCCTTCAAAACCACCTCCGCAGCCTTCACAACTGCTTCTGATGATGGATAATGCCTTCCCACGAAGGCGTTTCTTTAAGTTAGAGAATAAAAAGGTCACATGGGGCTAAATCCGGACTATAGGGAGGGTGAGGGATGCACTTCACGTTGATTTATGCAAGATATTCAGCAACAACATTGGCAATATGCGGCCCACGCATTATCGTGGTGCAGATCCAGCCAGCCTGCTTCACGGAAATATGGTCTTTTGCGCCTGATATGGACTTGCAATGTTTTCAGGACATCCCTGTAGTACTGTCCAGTTACTGATGTGTGTGCAGGTACAATATGCTGATGAACCATTCCATGAATATCAAAGAATGAGATGACCATAACTTTCCCATCAGAAGCAACCACTTTTGCGTTTTTGGAGGTTGGTGATGAAGGAGATTTTCACACTGAGCTTTGCTGTTTGCTCTCAGGATCAAAATGATGTACCCAAGTCTCATCAGCAGTGATTATGTTCAAGGAAAGCACCGGATCTTCCTCTAACATCAACTTTAACTGCATGTTACCTCCATTGCAGCGGGTAGGTGATACTGAACATAAACTTACCTGTTTCTCACAGGCGGGAACCAGGAGTACCAACAATGAAACTTACTACGACGTGTTTGTTTCACATTAAGCTAACAGAATATAATAAGATTGAATTTTAGTGTGAAAAATTATGTACGTTAAAACTTATGATCATTTATTTATTGAACAGCCCTCCGTAACTCAAATCGGTTAAAAAAATATCTATACTTGGAGGTAGCGGAAAACTTTCTCTGCCCACTTACAGGGAATTCCAGAGTAAATATCCATAAATACCTTATACATTTTGTATTTATTTGTGTTATTGTATTTTAACGACCTTTAACGAGATATCTCACGTTGAACGAGTGAGATGCATGAAATGATGCTAAAATAAGCTCGAGGGCGTACAGTAAGAAGTTATCTGTTATCTGTCATTCATCCGAACATTTACATGTTGAAAAAACCTGTACACCAGAGATGAAAAGAAATCCCGCAGGTTCTGCAATTTTGGTTTTAAAACTGGCAATATACTCATATCGCATGTTCCTAGTACTGTAGGTAAGTGATTTATCTAGAGAACTTGGAAGTCGTGTTAAGTATCTATCCATATAGATTAGAGTCAAGGTTGTGTGGTATCTGATACTTTAGTCTCCATCATATAACTGAGTTATGAAGGAATGTTCAGTTAGAAGTAATAGTAAATGAATATAAGAAACATGAACATCTAAAGCACTAGACACCTTTATTTAAACACTTATATAAGATTACTTACTCAAGATGACCTTTTATTTCTAGGTTTAATAACGTAATGAGTACGATAGTTAAGTAATAGCATTCGCGTTTTAAGCTTTAAGAAAACATTTGTATGCCTTACAGAGTCGGAGACAAAGGTATTTTGTTCTGTGGCACGGTAGGTATGCTTCCGTTTTGTATGTTCTCTTAAGTGGAGTTTTATGATTCTTGGTAAAAGCTTTAAAACCTTTAAATACTAAAAACCATAAACGAGGATGTATGTAGAGGGATCCGTTATCTGGTACCTTCCTACCGTCGAGTAATTTGTTTTATGGCCAGTAGCAGGTTTGTAAAATAGCAGGTATCCATATTTATTTACTCAGAAACCGCATGACTAAATATAGATTATATTGTTATGTGTTATAACGAGCAACTTGTTTCTATACAAAGTTGTTTTTAACTGGGAAATGGTTTACGAATGTGTAAATTTGTAGATACACCTAATCATATGTGAAGTATTCGGTGGATTCATCAGGAAATTCTTTGAGTCGTTAGCGGTGGATAGGATGCCTTCAACCAATGGAGAGGGTGCATTAGAACATGCCGGCAAAAAAAAAAAAAAAAAAAAAAGTTTAGCAGACATCTACGCAAGGAAGGGATGCGATAAGAAAACAAGCGATCACTTTCGGAAGCGAAGGTTGAGTATACACGCATCCCAATTGCAACCTTCTTCTTCTTCTTCTCTTCTTCTTCTTCTTCTTCTTCTTCTTCTTCTTCTTCTCTCTTCTTCTTCTTCTCTTCTTCTTCTTCTTCTTTCTTCTTCTTCTTCTTCCTTCTTCTTCTTCTTCTCTTTCTTCTTCTTCTTCTTCTTCTTCTTCTTCTTTCTTCTTCTTCTTCTTCTTCTTCTTCTTCTTCTTCTTCTCTTCTTCTTCTTCTTCTTCTTTCTTCTTCTTCTTCTTCTTCTTCTTCTTCTTCTTCTTCTTCTTCTTCTTCTTTCTTCTTCTTCTTCTTCTTCTGTCTTCTTCTTCTTCTTCTTCTTCTTCTTCTTCTTCTTCTTCTTCTTCTTCTTCTTCTTCTTCTTCTTCTTCTTCTTCTTCTTCTTCTTCTTCTTCTTCTTCTTCTTTCTTCTTCTTCTCTTCTTCTCTCTTCTCTTCTTCTTCTTTCTTCTTCTTCTTCTTCTTCTTCTTCTTCTCTTCTTCTTCTTCTTCTTCTTCTTCTTCTTCTTCTCTTCTTCTTCTTCTTCTTCTTCTTCTTCTTCTTCTTCTTCTTCTTCTTCTTCTCTTCTTCTTCTTCTTCTTCTTCTTCTTCTTCTTCTTCTTCTTCTTCTTCTTCTTCTTCTTCTCTTCTTCTTCTTCTTCTTCTTCTTCTTCTTCTTCTTCTTCTTCTTCTTCTTCTTCTTCTTCTTCTTCTTCTTCTTCTTCTTCTTCTTCTTCTTCTTCTTCTTCTTCTTCCTTCTCCTTCTCCTTCTTCTTCTCCTTCTCCCTCTTCTCCTTCTCTTTATTTTCCTTCTCTTCTGCTCCTCCTCCTTGGTTCCAATTCATGGATATGTGGTACATAAAATAATCATTATTGGAGCTCTGATAAACCTCATAATTGTCCATGAAAATATCCCTCCATGATAAAAAAGATTGCGTATGGTGCGCCATTATCGGAGAAATAAAGGAGTTATATTTTTCCGAGTCAACAGTTAATGCACAAACATGTAATTTGGACCTCCCCCCTCCATTTTAGAGAATTAACATACAGGGAGCGTTGGTAATACTATTCGTAACCGATTTGGAATCCAAACTGGTGTACTAACTCATTACATAATCCATATAGTATGAATTACTACTTGTCTCTCAAAAGGATGTATATAATACCGGAACCGATTTAGAATCCAAACTTATGTATAACTTCATTATATAATCCATATTGTATGGATTACTAAGAGTCTCTCAAAAGGATGTGTATATACCGTAACCATTTTAGAATCCAAACCGATGTATAACTCATTACATAATCCACGTAGTATGGATTAATACAGGGTCTCTCAAAAGAATGTACATATACTAGGAATTAAGCTTTACAATAAACTGCCATCTGAAATGAAATCAGTAGCTAGCCTCTCAAGAGAGCGTTTAAATGGAGGCTAAAAGCTTTTCTCATAAACAAATGTTATACAATATAAATGAATTATATTGAAAATGACCAAGAATATTTTGTAGTTTTAACTGTATAGATTCTGATTTAGAATTTTATTCCCATTATGACTTGTTAGCTGTAGGTGCACAGAACTTTGTATTTATTTACCATCTTGACAATGTTAATCTTGCTGATGTAATTAAGGGATCATATGTAGAATTAGCTTTTTAATGTTGTAAAATTGACTGTCAGAAATTGCAATCAATCAATGTATTGACAATGACATTATTATTATTATTATTATTATTATTATTATTATTATTATTATTATATTATATTATTAGTTATTATTATTATTATTATTATTATTATATTATTAATATATTATCTATTATTATTAATTATTATTATTATTATTATTATTATTATTATTATTATTATTATTATTATTATTATTATTAATTATTATTATTATTATTATTATTATTATTATTATTATTATTATTATTATTATTATTATATTATTATTATTATTATTATTATTATTATTATTATTAATATTATTATTATTATTATTATTAATATTATTATTATTATTATTATTATTATTATTATATTATTATTATATTATTATTATTATTATTATTATATTATTATTATTATTATTATTATTATTATTATTATTATTATTATTATTATTATTATTATTATTATTATTATTATTATTATTATTATTATTATTATTATTATTATTATTATTATTATTATTAAACTACAGTTGAAACATTTGGCAAAAAAACAAAAATTGATAAACACAAACTTTCATACTGGGTTTGCTAAGCATACTAGGTAAAAATATTTTCAAGAAAGTCTTCTATCCCAAATTGCGCTTTCTGAAAAATGTTTTTGTTTATTATTTTCTCAAAATTGGCTATATCTATGTTGACTAAAATACGAGGTTCGTTCAAGTTATAATACCAACTTTTTTCAGGACTGGGGCCAGATAGAAACTTATGGTATTTTTAAAAAATACACGTGGACTCTTTGTGAATGCGTAAGAGAGAGGGCAGCACTGTACAATGCATAGAACTCTAGTGACAGCGACTAGAGTAACGTCTGTTTTTTATACTTAAAATGGTGAAGCTTTCATTATAAGGACAGCGTATAATCATTCGTTTTCTCCATTTTCGTGGTGTGACACCAATTGAAACTCATCCCAGTTGAGTGAGGCATATGATGATGGTACCATGGATGTGTCTAATGTGCGCTCCTGGGTGCGACAATTCAATAAAGGCAGAACATCGTGTGACAACAAACCAAGACAGTTGCAGACATCGCCTCCAAATTTGGCATTTCCAAGGGATCTGTACATACAATTCTGCATGAAGATCTAAAAATGTTCAATCGGCGATCCTCCAAAACAACGTTATCCACTCGCTGGATCATGTCGTCAGATCGGCTGGTGCATCGGATTATATATAATTTTGTGTAGCTTTGAAATCAAGAAAACTTACCAAGAAAAAAGTAGAGCTAAATAAAATCATAAATTAGTTGAATTAAGTAATTTTTTTCTATCGTCATCCGTTTTGGAAATATTCCGTTTTGTACTTTTGCTCTTTTTAGTTTTTATTTACGTCCTCCAACGTTTTCATATCGGACGATAAATGAAATAGGTGAAATGGTATTCAAATTAGCGCAGGGTCCATAGAGCTTAGAGTTACTCGACACTCGTCTTTCAGGTTAAGGGAAAACCCGGAAAAAACTTATCCAGATAACACCCTGACCGTGATTGAATTCGGGATGTTTGCTTTGATATCATCACCTGATATATGTGCTTGAAAGTTTGTGATTCTTCTTTTCCGTTTCCATTACAAGAGCTTATTATATAATTAGAAATTTGAATATTGTTTCTACAACCAACTAGGCGCTTTATACGTTTAAACCACTCCTAGGTGAAACCGTATCGTGCATAGAACATAACGTTTTAGAGGAAGCCGCCTTGTGTTTACTTTTATAACTGCTGAGATGTTCATCCACTCCTTCGTTCAAATTTTTTCGACGCCAGGAATGAAGGGCATAATTTACATTTAAAGATAAACTTTAAATTTATAACTGACAAATGCCGAGGAGGTAACCTAGACCTATATATGGCAAACTTTTCTCCCTCATAATTACTTATATCACAGTGCGCACCACCTGTGTTGCCATATATAATGAAAACAGATATGTTTACATAAGTTTGAAAGAACTCTTGAAGCATATGCATGAGCAAATAAATATAACCAGTCATTAAACTGTTCCTGAGTGAAAAAGAAAGCTTTTATTTACAGGATACCTTTAGAATAGATATTTCAGATAAGTGAGGAGAAGACAACTTCTTTCTGAGAAGGACTTTCTTCTGTTTTCATACATATGTACCTAACGGAAATGGACATCACTGCAGAAATAAACTACAAAAATACACGGGAATGCCATCCTTCAATCATAGAACATGGGTTACTTCTGAAGGGCAACATGTATTAAACGTATGAGTCGATCTGGTAGTTTTGTATTTATAGAATACTTATAAATTAAACAATGTATGCAAATATCCAACAGCAGAAAGAGAACAATGTCAACGAAGAAAGAAAAATAAAGGTTATATAAGATCTAGGTACCTAATAAAATCTGAGAATAAATGTGCATTTTGTATGTTAGAAGAAAACTGACCGACCGGTTTTAAAGATGATGTGAATTCATATTATTTACATGAATAACAAACACTGAATAAGTGAATCATTTCTGTTTTCTTAACAAGGGTAGATAGACTCTTTCCTGCATACAAAGCTTCTTTCATTCTTCCCTATTATATAGACTTTTCTCTTTGTCTCCATATATGTCATTTATTTTTATAGTGAATTATCTATTTCTTTTACCTGTACTGAATCTTTTCCAGTCATTATTTCGATTATATGTATACTTTAGCACGCAAGTCCATCTCATCTATTCTCCCAGGCAACTTCTTTTCTTTTCCATAACACTTTCATTATGTTCTTCCTTCATCCATGCTTTCTAAACGACGTTATACTTGCCTCTCTGTTTCGTAAGCTGCCATATCTTTCTTGTCCACATTGAAATTATTCCCAATCGTTTTGCCTCGTTTAATCGCTAAGTCACAGTTTCCGCATTATACAGTGGAACATCCCTCTCTTCAATGCTCTAAAGTATTTGCTTGTTTTCTTAATATAAGCTTCGTATTGCCTTTGCTATCTTCTAACCTGTTAGAAAAGTTTATGCTAATGTTGTGACATCCGAAACTGTCGAAGCGTATCTCAGATTCGCAAGTGTGTATTTGGTTTTCCTCCCATAATAATAGCATTTTTAGTGTATATTGCAATTCGCTTTCATGTACATTTTCTTTCCTTCTTTCTTTCTTTCCTTTCTTTCCTTTCTTTCCTTTCTTTCTTTCTTTCTTTCTTTTCTTTTCTTTCTTTCTTTCTTTCGTTCTCTCTTTCTTTCTTTCTTTCTTTCTTTCTTTCTTTCTTTCTTTCTCTCTTTCTTTCTTTCTCTCTTTCTTTCTTACTTTCTTTCTTTCTCTCTTTCTTTCTTTCTTTCTTTCTTTCTCTCTTTCTCTCTTTCTTTCTCTCTTTCTCTCTTTCTCTCTTTCTTTATTTCTTTCTCTCTTTCTTTCTTTCTTTCTTCTTTCCTTTCTTTCTTTCTTCCCTTCTTTCTTTCTTTCTTTCTTTCTTTATTTCTGTAGCCTTTGTCACATTTATATAAAAATTTACACACAGTTATTCTCTTACAAATACTTCCAGACTAGAGAGGATAGAAATAATCCTTGCTAATGAAAAGTTCCCATTCTCTAGCCGAGAATCGAACCTAAGAGCTTTGGAGATAGTATACTAACCAACAGACCATAGAAGTAGGTACATATCTCAGGACTTAAATTTGTTTAGGACTGTTAAATTTGTTCTTATGTTGATAATGACATTCATTAATAAATCTTATGCATTACACATTTCTTGTTCCTATTCTCAACACTATTAAGCTACTTCTGACTGACCTTTTTGAACTCTGGAGAAGCTTTCTAAACCATTATTGATTTTCATGCAAACTGATAATCATATATCAGTATGGATAACTTTATCCAATATTATTTAAAGGAAAATCTCCTTTATTATTTGTTGGTAGCATAGATCACTTTTCCACTTAGCTCTTATAATTTCTGGGCCCCCTTCCTTCAATCCTCTGTATCAAAGACTGCCAGTCCCTTTCGTCGGCTGCGGAGAATAATAATACAATAACCGCTGCGTTTTTGTTCTTTGCGATCGTGTTGCGTGGAATTTTTGTCCCATTTCCAAGGTTCATTGTGTATATTTTAGGTTCCTCTCTTTATTATTTTGAGGTGACGTGTTCTATCGTCATCTGCGGCAGCAGTATTCAATTCACAAAGCTTTGAGACACGCTTTGTAATTCAGAACACTAAGATGAATCATTCAGTTCAACTTTAGACGACACCCTCTTTATCAAATGACATCTTAGTATTCCATCTTGGTTCATTTTCTTTCCTTTTTGATTACATTACTGGGCAGAATATACCCAGGTCCCGTTATTTTTAAATATGTAACATGTTACTGACGAACTTCAAAAGAAAATAAAAGGAAATAAGGTGTATGTTGAATTAAATTTCCTTTAGACACGTTTGCTACTTCTTTTTCTCCGAATCAACCAGTGAACAGATGCATACACAGAATAACACATTATCTTCCATACCTTAAGTTTGAGAAGAGAAATTACGTTCACTTGAAGTGGGCTGAAATGTATAGTATTTACGGTTAATGCGAAGAATTGATTAAATTACACTTAAGCTTCTTCCAAGGATACAACATGAAGATTTTCAAGTAAATCCCTCCATCATAGACTACCCTATACATAGAACTTTTTCAAAATGTTGATTTTCATAAAATTGTTCTAATGATGTTGATTAACATAACATATATTTAAGATATTTTCATGAATAATTACGAATGAAATAGATACTTGAATTTTCTGGCAATGTCCTTGATGCCCTTAGATGTCATTCTGGATGACTTGTGTAATTAGTATACCGTAGGAATAGACAAAATCTTTCTATAAAAAAGGCAAAAAAGAAACAAGCATACAAAGAAAAAGAAAAATGTAGATCTGTGAATCACTTCGGAAATATTTATTGCTGTTTGCCTGATTTTTCTTATGCTTATACTTTTCTCAAATGAAAAGGCGTTATAAATTTCTTTTTATTTCTTCCCCACGCAAAAGAATGTGATTTCAAAGGTAAAACACTTTTAAAAACGTTGTGTACTGTATTACCACATTCCCTTTGCACTTTGTTCACTGCGATACGGTACTGATTGTTTTGGACAATGCTTTCTGGAAGAAAGAGGTGAGGAGACAGAACAGAGCCATGCAAAAGTCCTTAGCTACTGTCCAGCAACGCAAAGAAGGTCCCTGAAAGGAATGTGTCAGCCAGTGCCACCCTTACACAGTGGGACAAGGACAGCGAATGTGTGTGACAGAGAACGCCTTCTACACAAGGAGCAGAACTGTCAAAAAGCATGAGCTCTATTCACTCTGTACACTAAAACCGAGAAGATTCATTCACAAAAGTAGAAGCCGTCAGAATGTTTTTGAATGGTCTGTAACTGTACTGACATGGTGTGTCATAAACCTGTCCAGGGAGGGTGTAGGAACCTTCGTCAATTCCCTTACGTCTCTGGCCTCGGAGACTTACTCTCCTGTGGAGGACAGTACAGAGAGCCGCCCGGGCACTACCGAAGTTCCTTACCACGACCCAGAGGGCGATGAAATGAGCCTGGACACTGGCACGTAGCTGCTTCAAGAGGCTCGGGAGGAAGGTTAATCATCTGTCCGCATCTGCCCGAAACACCGCGGTGAAAACAAATCCGAAAGGCATGAGGAACGGAAAGAAAGAACTGATATGAGAGGACACACGACAATTCATCCAGTGACAAAGAGAAAGAACGTAAAAGCCCAAGGTTCGCCTGGTTTAACTTAAACATTACCTCTTAGCGCTATCCCTCCCTGTGACAAAGAAGGGGTGACAGACTTCGTAAAGACATTGCCACTGTAAACCACGACTGCCTAGCCTCCATCAGTCAGCGACAGGTGCTCCAACCAATACAAGACTTGCTTATTTATAAACAGTGCTTTATACTGACAGTGAAATATGGTAATAATGGAAATATGGCTTCATAAACTGTGTCATACGACATGATTAAGAGAAACAAAGATAAGTTCAATTTACTGCATAGCTGAGTTAAATGTACTTAACATATCTCCGCATCATTGTGATACGAATGCTTTCGAGCTAACGTGGGCACAAATCAAAGCACATGTGTCGAAATATAATGTGACATTCAAGAAGGAGATGCTAAGTTACTTCACACAGTTAGAAGAATACCTGTTAACATGTAAAGAGTGTAGAAGAAATGTACTGGATTAATTGATATGTTGGATAATTTAATCATAAGTTTAGAAGAAAGTGATTCTGAACAGGACGATGACTTGAAGATTGGGAGTGTAACCTAGCAACCGATGACTATGGAGCTGAGTATATTAACAGTTTGCCGGGACCTTCTAAGAAACCCAACTGTGCTACCGCCATCTACCACTGGTCTTTAAAGCTCTGCGGTTAAAAGTATTAAAAGAATTGCTACAATATAAGCACGTGGAGTAAATCGGAACGTTGCATGGAAGTGATTCGATGTGGGATTAGACGGTGATGGGTTACCTAACTGCGCGGGCAATAATGTCCGCTCTCTAATTCCCATATTTAAAGTTAGACCAGTAAGTCGGTCGGGAGCAAACTAATCCGCGACCTCCCGAATGGGGGCTACAGAGCCGCGACTTCCCGAATGGGGGATACAGAGCCATTCCCTCGGTATGTCAAGAGATACTTTCACTTTGGGCTTGATGGAACGGAGCATAGTTAGCTATATACTACTTAGAGGAAATTAGAACTGCAAAGATTATACTTACCTAATGATAAAATTCAATGTGTATTTCAGTTAGAGTGATAGTCGAGTAACACCCGTTAATCATTGAGGTGGTTTAAAGATTTCTGCTTGTTTTTACCAACACACATAAGGAAGCGGGACTGCAGGAAATGGAAGTTCCTGATTGGTGGACAGATCATTGCTACGATTAACTGCTTAAACATTAGCCTTTTGCTAGCTATCAGAATTGAGTTATTTGTTCAATGAGACATAAATAACCGCAAATTCATAAAAAGGCAGTAAATTTAAATGAACACTAGCTAGATAGCGAACGTAACACTAAAAACAGCTGCTACGATAGGAATGATCCCCTATAATAATTTTTTTCACTAACAATTTCGTTAATTTTCATAATTGTGGAAATTAATGAAACAGAACAACTGTTTAAGGTTACGCGTAACACCGCGGTCCCCCACAAAGAAAGCACCGTTTATACCTATAACAATAATTAACCCTTCTCATTTAAACAGTTTCATGCAAACTTTAGTATCTTTGGAATTACTATTCAGTATCTTAACTTCTTAATTAGGTATGATAGAGAAATTATTGGTCCACTAAATATTTTATAAAGCATAATAAAATTAATAAATGAAGGAGTAATAACCCCGATAGATAATTCATAAATAACACTGGGGAACAAAAAAAAAAAATATTTTTGAATATTTCGAGCACTTCATGAGGCAATTCCTACTAATTTTGGGCTGAGAAAAACAAATATGACAATTAAAATTTTTTATTAGTTCTAGTTTCTATGATATACACAAGGTGGAAGTATTACATATTAACGGATTGAGAGAAAAGGATACATTTTAATTACATACATACTAACAACAATGAAAGTGCATTTGATTTTTTAACTGGTAATTACATGCTAAGAGTTCTAAATTGTTGGAGAAATACTTCGCAGATAGTCGTGTCTGAAGAGAATCATGTGGTGGCCTATTGACTTCGTCGTCTTTTAGCTTGCCTCTTGTGATAGAGTTCCGCAGAATCCCTATACAAAGACCAACAGTAATCCGCAAGCATTACTTCATTCCAACGGCCCTGATATTTTTGTTCCATAACAGAAATGTCCTGATGGAATCTCTCCTCATCTACATCACTAACAGCTCCACAACTAGGAGTGAAAAAGTCCAGGTGGGAGTGGAGAAAATGGATCTTAAGAGATATGTTGCATCGAAGGTTACGGTATTTTTGCAGGAGCTCTGTCACCAAATGCTTGTAGTTGTCATCTACGGTATTTTGACAGGTGTGCCAAGTCCCCCCCCCCAAAAAAAATCCCCCCAAATTTAAAAGCTTCACTATAAAAATGAAATGTCACTTTATCTTCAAAACAAGAGCTAAAGCCCGAAACATTTCCATTGTTGCCCAGTGTAATTAATAAGCTTAAAGAAAACAGAATCGCTCTGAATATTAATATTCTATGCAGTTGCGTTAACGTTAAGGAGTTGTAGGTTCCGTAATACTTTAAAACCACATCTTGGCTCAGGGTAAGAGGTCATTAAGTACGATAATTAATGACGGCTAGGTTATTAGGCAATTCTAGAATTAGCTTGGGTGGCTACATGATGGAAGGGATGTTGCTACGCATGGTTGTCGGACTTTCGTTATAATGGGAGAAACTAGTTGAAAACTCGTCTCATGGATGTTACTTCTGTTTTGTTTTCGAATTTGAGCGGCGTAAAAAATATTTCCTGTTATATCGCAATATCAAAACTTCTAGTGGAGTGTTATATATCCACTGTTATAAAAGACAGAGAACGTAACAAGAAAAGAGTTTACAAATACAGCGCATTTGAATAAGAAAAGTTATCTGGAGTAACTAGAAAAACAGATTTTAATCAAATATTGCGAGATTCTTAAGTAGTATTGTGGAAGAACGATTAAATTTGTATAAAGTAATAAAGTGTTCCCTTCGATCTACCTAACAGTCATTCAAGAATGTTTTCTTTAAACAAGAAATGTTTAAAATTTCTCAGTAGAGTCTGGTATGTGAATGTGTGTGTATGTGTGTGTGTGTGTGTGTGTGTTTGTGTGTGTGTGTATGTGTGTGTGTGTGTGTGTGTGTGTGTGTTTGTGTGTTATAGAATGTACTTAAAATTGAAAAATATTTTCAAAAAAATTAAAACAAAACATAAGAAAACATATAGAATATGAATATTGGAACACATCATTTGCAACTAAACATTGAAGTTACAGGTTCCTGGGGTTGCAGTGCACAACAAATGTCTCCAGATTGCACACCACATAGTGCTCCCTCTTCTTGTATATTATAGCATCTTATTTTTTGGGCCAAATACATTACCTCCATTATTCCAAGTGACAGGTAGAGAAAAGAAAACAAGGTAATTGTTCACAAACTCAGGTCATTTAAATAAAAAAAAGTAGCTCTGCCCAGAACGCTGGCAGCTTACATTTCCTCTTGAATCTACATTTATTATTAGGTTTCCTGATCCGTGACAGCACACTGAATGCATCCGGAGCATATGTTTTACTTATTTTATTACTTTTATGTGGATCTATTGGCATTCCAATGCCGTTAGACGCATGCTTCTTCCCTCCAGAGCTTGAAAGGAGCATAATGGACGTCAAAGGAAGGTGACGATCGGGCTACATCTTATGACACCTAGCAATTTTCCAATATTTTCTATTTGAGGGAATTGTGCTCACGGGTCGGGTTTCCTTTGTAGGCGTGGGCTCAATCTGTCCTTGCTTCCGGGGCAGAACAGGGTCTTTAGAGAAATAAAAAAGCCAGCGTTCTTTTACAGAAAGACGTGCCATTGTGATTGTTAACAATAACAGCGGCTTGTGCTGAGCAAACAACGCCTTGCCAACATGACGTCATAATGATAAGCTATGAGGGACACATTGCGACCTAAATAGGAGCGATTTAAAGCTTATTTATAAGTTGTGATGATCCTGATGCAATAACTGGGAAGCAGATTATGTTCTAAAATATTTTTATGAGACAAAAAATATTACGTAAAAATGTTTAAATATTTGGAGAAAAAAAAGTTACGATATTTTACTTAAATTCATGGAAATGGAAGAAAAGTGTTAATTTATTATTATTGTTCACCACTTGTGGATAGATAGGAATTCTTATTGCATTCTCCTAAATTTACAGTGGACAACAAAATTCTTTCCGAATTGTACAAATTCGTGCCGAGTGTCTCTAAATAGCGCCTTAGATTCTGAAAATAAATTTCCTACGAAGCATATCAAATATGCATTTTTACTTATTTTTATTATGAATTGAGCCGCTCTGCATAGCTTTTGAAAGCCATTGTTTTTCTAAAACAGATGTTTAAATTTGTGTTTTGACACTTTCAGCTCTAGTAACAAATTATCATTTCAATAGACCGCTGCTCTAATTTTGCACTAAAGTTTGTTAAATTTTCTGGTTGTATGGAGTTACACAAAGAAGCCCGGAGTGTAGATATACTCTTAAATGCCAAATAAGTTTCGATTGGAAAATTTTCAATAAAATATGAAACTGTTTCAATAAATGATTCATCATTTTTGTCCAGTTCATTTATAATACTACAAAAGTTTCTAAGTTTGTTCCATAACAAAAAAACTGCATTTAGGCAGTTGCCCCAGTTCATGATCACTGGCCCAGGAGGAAGAGGAAATTTGGGATTTTTTCTCTAAAGATATCAAAACTCAATAGCGATTTAAGAAGCAGTGTTTTTTTCCATTTGATACACGACTATCTCCATTGGCATATAGGAGTCTGATGTTATACATTCGCATTGTCTGTGGAGATCATGAACTACACAAGTGACATGTCCTCACGGAAAGGACTTGACTTTTTTAATCGTGTGGTGCACCATTTGCGAGAACGAGTAATACCTTGTATATTGTATACCATTTGGCCTTTCTTGTGTCTAGTTTCATTGAGTTACTTCACAGTTGTTTTATTTGTTGCAGATACACTCACGAGACACTCCCTATTTAATTTTCAAAAGACATTTCTTATTTTTGGAAACTTTGTACCTTGTCCTTCAGCAGTGCTTACCAAAAGACTTATTTAGTCAAAAAGTTTCTAATTGGAACATTATTTATTATACCTCTTGAGTAGCAAATCGGCTACAACAAATGCAGTGCATAAATCTAAATAACAATGGGAACACTTTATCATATTGTCGCGAACGCATTGTTGAGGCGAGGCGGCGCGAGGGACTAGTTCAAAGAGACAGGCAGTGCAGTGCGGAGATAAAAGCTCGCCGAAACTGTGAGGGGGAAGAAGACGGATTTCTGGAGAGTTCGTCTTTCTTCTAGCGCCGTCTTCATTGTTTGAGAACATTCCGGATAGTGAGTAAGCTATAAATAAGGAAGCCGCAGCTCGTCAAGGGGACAGTTGTTAATTGAACTCGTGTACGCAAACAGCTGTGTGAGCTGTGTTTGTGGTCGATGACCTTGCAAGTTGTATTGTGTATGTGACGTAATTCTGCTACTGTCAGGTTGATCAAAGTGTGTTTCTACGGAAATAAAGAGCAATTTTTAGTGCTTGTAAACTGGACTTTTAATTTCACGAACCCACAAAGTCGCAATTATCCGTCTCCTTCCCCCCATCGTTTCGGCGAGCTTTTATCTCCGCACTACACTGCCCGTCTGTTTGAACTCGTCGGCCGCGCCGCCTCGCCTCAACAATGCGTTCGCGACAATATCAATGATTATTATTATTGTCACAAATTGACATGGGTCAAATCAGAAATATATTTATTACCAGATATACCTTATTGGTTGACTTGTGTACACTAATCTGCTTTTCCATATTGTTGGCAAAACTACGAAATATTACTAAATATGTATTATACAAATACGAGGTCTGTTCAATAAAGAATGATCACAATTTTTTTTGACAACGTACCTTTACTCATCCTCATAATTTTTATAGTCCTTCTCAAAATAGTCTCCCCTGAATGCGATGCACTTGTCCCAGCATTTGTGCCAGTCTTCAAAGACATGCTGGAAACCAATTTTTGAGAGATCCTTCAAAATCGCCTCCACAGTCTTCACCACTGCTTCTGATGATGGATAATGCCTCCCACGAAGGTGTTTCTTCATATTAGGGAATAGAAAAAGTTCACATGGGGCTAAATCCGGTCTATACGGAGGGTGAGGGATGCCCTTCACGTTGATTTTTGCAAGATATTCAGCAACAACATTGACAATATGCGGCTGCGCATTATCGTAGTGCAGCATTTAGCCTGCTTCACGGAAATGTGGTCTTTTACGCCTGATATGGACTTGCAATGTTTTCAGGATAAGTATCCCTGTAGTATTGTCCAGTTACTGATGTGTGTGCAGGTACAACATGCTGATAAACCATTCCATGAATATCAAAGAATGAGATGACCTTAACTTTCCCAGCAGAAGCAACCACTTTTGCTGTTTTGGGGGTTGATGATGAAGGAGATTTCCTCACTGAGCTTTGCTGTTTGCTCTCAGGATCAAAATGATGTAGCCAAGTTTCATCAGCAGTGATTACGTTTGAAAGAAGCTCAGGATCTTCCTCTAACATCAACTTTATCTGCATGTTACCTCAATTGCAGCGGTAGGCGATATTGAACATGTCTGAACTTGCCTGGTTCTCACAGGCAGGAACCAGGAGTACCAACAATGAAACTACTACGGCGTGTTTGTTTTAACATTAAGCTAACAGAATATAATAAGGTTGATTTTTAGTGCTAAAAATTATGACTGTAGAAAAATTATGATCATTCTTTATTGAACAGCCCTCGTATAACTATTTGTTACAAAAATCTTCACTTATCTTAAGAAAAATGATGCCAATTTTTCAGATTTTGGTAATACTAAAAAAAAAAAAAAAAAAAAAAAAAAAACAATAACATAGTAACTTCCTTAACGACGAATGTTTCTCTGACTGACGACGCTAACAAGGGTTCGTGAAATCGATTTCAACTTCAACTAACTCAACTAATAAGAAAAATCGACATCATTTTTCTTAACATAAGTGAAGTTTTTTGTTACTATTAGTTATATTTATATAACACATTGCTTCACTGTAACTAGCTTCATTTTCTAGGTAATTACTAAATATGTTTTTGAATTCGTCAACGTAGTGCTGACGACGCAATTTAAACAAATGATTCAACCTTTAGTATGGTTTTATGCGTCATTCACACACCTAATCAAAAGCAGTTAATCTAACACTATAAACATATTCAATATACACAGAGCAGATGAATAATAAGAGTCTCAAGTTTGTTATTCTGACGTAATCTTTTGGGTTTAATGACATGCTGAACATTCTCTGATACTCATGATGTAATACAAGCAGTTCGTAAATATATTTATAATAGAACAAATAAAAAAACTCTCCCCAATAAATGACACCAAACTTCAAAGTTAATTCTGATTTATATGTTTATAAAATATTATATGAAAATACATATCTGTACGCATTTTTTCATCAAAATATGTATCTTTATACGAACTAAGATTGAAGATTTATGCACATGATCCTGTATTCAGAGTTTTCTCCATACTATTATAATCTGTTTAAGCAAAGTTTTCTTTAGTACACTTCAACATGCTGTGTTCAGTATCCTTCAATATTTATTTATGTTCAAATAAAAAAATAATTCCGAAAGGGCAATTTTAAACAGACAATTAGACTACGACTCCATTGGCAATAATTTATTGCTCTTATTGCTCTCTGCTGTCTAAAATTAAGAAGCGTACATTTGCCTGAATGAGGCTGCATAGGTAGTGTTCTACAGCAACACTATGAATTGTAGTGGCTGGTTCAGGGTCTTATTACCAAGAATGGGCCAGTTTCTATTTTCTTGCAGTAATTTACTGTCGGCGTCTTCGTGCCACTGGCACTAGTTCACTGCGACCACCTTCAATCGGCGTACTGCATATTTCAGCCGTTCCATTGTATATAACATTTTATGACTGTTTATTAAAATTAAAATCTCTATTATTCTGAGAACGAAAATTTATAAGAACAGAAATAAGAAATTTGAGGCCTAAAATAATGTAATGCGCTGCAAACAAACAGCAAAGGCTGATGTCAAAATATTATAAAAATTTGATAAAAAACAATGACCAAACAGCCCGCAAGGAAGCCAGTCTGCCAAACCGACTGCCGGTCTTCACGCCCACACGCGCAAGGGGAGGAACTGTGGTCAGCATCTCGGCACCTTCAGCCGGAAAGTTGCCTTTCAAGACCAGGGTTCCCTACCTAGCATAGCTCCTCAATTTCCTGACGAAGCTGAGTGAGTATTGGTCCGATACGCGGGACTTAAAATCCACAAACCCCAAGAGAGGAATCGATACTGGTCGCATTCCGTGGCAGGGACCAAAGCACAACGTTCTAGCGCAATAAGCCTCGGCGCAAGACAAACATTTTAAAAGGAACGAATATTTCTAACAAGATTATCAATGGGATTGGTTAGAAAAAGTTTATACTCAAATTACACTGTATAACAACATTTTATCTGAATAATTTTTATTAATTAATTTTGTTGTTTTGATTTCAATAAATTAAAAAGTTTAAAATATACGTCCTGGTCTAAGAAATTATTTATAAGGACGGGTATTCCGGATTTTTATTATTGTTATTATTATTGTTGTTGTATTATATTGTATTTTATTTTATTTTTTGCACATACTTCTGTAGTAAGTAAACTTATGGTAAGATGTGCCCTATACTGGAGCCGAGGCCGCGTAAGTTTTCGGCATTACAGTGTTGCAGAAAACAGTTTGAAGAAAAAAAAGTGTCTAGTGAGAGAATGTGGGACAAATGGAGTCCGGTTATATCTCACTCTGCGTGTGAATGTGTGCATCATTACGTCATCCGCGTGTAGTGTAAACAACATTTTAGCAAGCCCATACTTCCGGAACTTCTAAGTTCTTTTTATACGTTTATCCAGTGAGCCAAGGAAATGATAGCTCAAAGAATACACTGTTCTATTTAATATATGTAGATCAACCTTCAACGCATTTTTGAGGGATTTGAATTACGTCTATTTGGAGTTTTTAAATTGATTTAAGCAGAAAATGTAAAAATTGTACTGTCCACTAGTACGATGTTATAGTTTCTGAATTGAAATATGTGAATCGTGGTATCATAGCACCCACAGTACGTGCAGGCGCGCGCGCGCGCGCGCGCGCACACACACACACACACACACACACACACACACACACACACACACACACACACACACACACACACACACACACACTCTCTCTCTCTCTCTCTCCCTCTCTCTCTCTCTCTCCCTCTCTCTCTCACCATAAAGAATAAGGTTATTCACAGTACAACTGAGTGTGATGGCTCAGGTGGTTTCGTCTTTGGTCCGCATTCGAGAGGTACGGATTCAATTCCCGTGGACGGCCTCTCTGGCCCATGGTCTTTTTTTCGGAGTTTTGCCCGTGTCGCCAGGCGAATGGTGGGTTAATTAAACCTCCGAATTTCTTGTCGCTCCATTTCACCTCCATTATCATTTCATATCATCTCTCATCAGGGTAGAAGTGTTGGCGGCTGCCTCGGCGTTGCATGGCAGGATGATATGCTCCTGGTGAACACCTTTGTCCTCCGGTGGCACAGTCTCCGGTCTTCGAGCTGACCTAGTGGGCCGTTTCAGGAACGTGTCGTCGGGATGCCGGCTCTGCACGCCTGCCGGGCGTTTTCTGAGCTAATGACAGGGTGGCTTCCGGTCTCCGAGCTGGATGGTGGACTGTTTTGGGGCCGGGGTTGGAGGGATGCCGATTGTACTGGACTGCCGAGGAGTTTCAAACTGGTAAATTACATTGAGATCGGTGCCCTCTGCACTGTCATGACTTCTTGGGGTTGGCCGCCCTCTGTCTGCTCTCACCTCATTCGTCCTCCCGGGCATAGGAACAAAACATCAGTCCAATTAACGTGCCGAATCCCCTCCCTAGAATTCTACATATCCTGTACAAAATTATATTTGTTATGTTTATAGGTATTAATAGACACGTGGTAAAGCTATAGTAGACTCCTGAAAGTGCAACTAACAGGCTTTCTATCAGTCTACTCGGAAAGTAAGAAACTTCGACCAAGTGAGAGTTTCCGTGTGTTGGGTGGAACCGCAGTAAACATGGCACGTGTTTTCGCTTAGGCCACGTGCTTTCTTGTCACCAAAAGCAAACACTCCACAAAGCAACCTGATATCTACCGTACGACGTTTCTGGATTTGGTTTTGCTGCTGTAATTCCATACGATGCTGATTCAATTTCAATTAAGACCGCAACAGATGGTCGGTTTTAGTCACCCACAGATGTGGTTCCTTTTCTTGCAAACACTGGTATATCATTTCAGATCCTAATTCGTATGATTCATATAGATCATAAGTTTTTGGTCCCATTTCCAGATTAGGTGTTCAGCTAACCGTTTGAATTAGTTTGAGGCTTACTTTAATATAATTTAAATAATAATATAACAGCTGACGAAAGAAGATTTAGCATGACTGCGACGAACATTTTAGAAACGTTATTATAAAGTTAGAAACAAGTTTAACAAGCCTATTCAAGCACACCTCGTGAAATAGGAATAATATTTTAAAACATTGCATCCCAGGATTTAATTACCTAATTGCTTTCACCAATCAAACATAAACAAAATAAATTGTACTGCTATTTAACCTGGCGGAGGAAAGCATACTTGACATGTAACCCAAACACTCTTTAAATATAATTTTTGCTTGTATAAATAGCATTAAAAGCTTTAACAAACTAAAATAAAAGCAATAAATATAAATGCCTGAAAATTATAATTTGGAATAACGGAAAGCCGTATTTAGTTCTCGAGCATAAGCTGGGCCCCAGTTGTGGTCAATTCTTTCGGTGGCATCATTGGTGTCCCTTGAACGCAGTTAATACAATAATTTCTTATTATTATTTTCACGTTAGACATACCGCCTGTTCTATGATGGAATGAAACCCTATTTCCATCGTTTTCTCGGTCGTCCAAGACTTCTTCCTTCCGAATTACTGTCTGACACTGTTTGTACCATTCCTTTGTCAGACATCCTAGATACCTTCACTCTTCGCCGATATACTCCGCTTCCTCCGTTGTGTCTCTACAGGAACAATGTCCCTTGGCTCCCCGCTACAACTCCAGTTAAATACCTTGGAGTGCTTTTGGACTCTCGACTGACCTGGCGTGCTCATATCGATCGTCTTATATCACTGGCCTCCGGGCGACTTTCAAAACTCTCACCTCTGTTGCATCGCCGTTCCAGCCTCGGCCTACAGTCTTCATCGTTACTCTACAAATCACTCGTTCGTCCGCTTATTACACATGCCTGCCAAGTGTGGGGGGTCGCACACACATGTCATCTGCGTCGTCTTCAGGTCATAAAGAATCGCTTCATGCGCATCGCTACCAACGCTCCATGGTTCATCCGTAATCAGCAGCCCCATCACGAACTAGGACTGTTACCTCTTCACGACTACATTCGCAGGATCGCTCGTCGCTTCTTTTCCACGCTGCAAGAAGTTCCAAGAGCTGTGCATTATAACATTGGCGTCCGCACGAGCCAGCCCTCACGCTAGAAGAGGATACTACCACAGGACCTGCTTCTAAGTGATACATCTGATTCGAGTGATTCTAGTGTTTGATGTCTGTCTTACATCTTCAATATTGACATAATTTCTCATTGAGTATTATTGGAGTTCTAACTTAATGCAGTTAAGGGGCGGCGCGTTAGCCTACCCCTGAGTGTTATTGTTCTTATTGTACTGTTACCTTCTTTTCACTCTGATCTGTAAAGCATTGTACTGCTGATCGATCAATAAAAAAGTTATTTAAAAAAACATCCTAGATAAATGTGCACTCCACTTCCCCTTTCTTTTTTTCACCCATTCATTCACAGGTTGGATCTTGCACAGCTCCCTAATTTCATTTCTTACTCTGTTACAGAGTGACTTTCCAGCTATTCTCCTTAACACCTCACTTCAGTTGTTTCCATCATTCGTCGTGTTCTTGTGGTCTCTGCCCTTGCTTCCAAGGTTGTTATCACTAGTCGAATACTGTTTTATAAATGTTGACTTTTGTTTCTTTTCTCATGTATTTATTTCTCCATGCTAATTCATTAACACATCTTTGTTGCTTTTACAACTTGATGGCTAATTTTTCGGATCAAATTTCCTTCACTGATAGTACTAACACCCAAATAATTGAAATGCATAATCTGTTCTACTATTTTGTTTTCAAGTACTAATTTCCATCTCAACGTTTCTTTACTAATGGTTAACACTTTTGTTTACGGAGACTTCCATATTATACTTCTGATATTAATGATGGAACTCGTACAAAAATCTTTGCAACTATCTATATTAATAATTTAATATTACCAAAGGAAAAGCTAAGACTGTCTACAGCGGGTAGAAATCCCAGCCAACAGCTAGACTGAACCGTTTTTTTTTAACTTACGTCCTACAACGTCGACATATCGGACGGTGAATGAGGTGAAACGATGCTCAAATGAGCCCAGGGTCCATAGAGCTTAAAGTTACCTGACATCCATCTTTAAGGATAAGGGAAAACCCCGGAAAATACCTTATCCAGGTAACTCAACCTGACCGAGATTCGAACTCAGGACCTCTTGAACGTGAGGCAGACACGCTACCATCTACGTTACCGAGGCGGGCAGACTGAACCGTGGTTAGAACGTGCCAGTAAAGTAAAGATAGAAAACCCTATCAGTTCCATGATTTTTAATCTAGATTCTTCTAAATAACAGTATTTTTTTAAAAAAAAGGGCATGTCGGTCTTTCAAAAGCGTAACTCAAACGCGCGTTAAGATCTTCAAGAAAATTCCCCACCAGAAATTATCATTTAGATACCTTGTTTTGATTTTAAAATGTTTAAAATATTTCCATGAGAAATTATAATTCATATCTTGAATTTTATGGAAATAAACTTTGAATTTCTTCTTGAAAAAGCATATTGTATAATCTTGTGTAATCAATGTGTCATAAAATCTAGATTTTACCACACGAAAGAGTAGATAAGTATATATTTTATGACAAACTGGTTTGGCAGTAACCATTCCCGAGATATTCGTACTGAAACATTCATTTGTTTCTCATGTAATGAAAAGAGTATGGAATCTTAAAGTCAGCAATTAGAAATTAAGATAAAGAGTAAGGTTAAGTAAACGGAAGGGAACATCTTTGCACTGCGATCCCCACACAGATATATTGAATTTAACATCCCCAGGAGGAAGGGATGAAGTGAGATAAACGAAAGAGGCCACAGATACTCGTTGAGTCCCTAACAAATGCTGAGAGTTCATCCCAGGAAATCAGGAAATTAACATGTCTGATTTTGTTTCTTAAATTCCAATTGTTCTCATGTAATTGTGTCATGTTTTTCTTATTTCGTTAGTTTTTCTTCATTTTTTTTTTTTTCGCTCTGTGTCCGTAAGTCACAAACAACCGTTATATCCGCAGTGTGTGCTGATTATTGCTGTAGTTGCTGCAGATGTAGTAATTTTAGCAGTTGTTCGCACCTCTGTGCTTGCTATTTATGGGGTTGCAAGACTGGAAGCTTTCTCCAGCTGCCGCTCGTCCTTGCTCGGCAGGTGAGATGAGAACTAGCGACAGCTGTGGAACATTCTTTCAGTTGTGCTACAAACTTGTTCCATAACATCGCTTTAGCTCCATCATTACTGAGTTATACATACTGAAACATTTAGTTGTTTATTTACGCAATAGTCATTTTAAAATAATATCGCAAATTCATAACGTTAAATTTCATTTGCCCTTCTGAAATGATATGTTATACTGTTATAAACAAAGGAAATGTTTTATTACAAAGTCACTCAATGGATCTTTCATTATTGAAAATCCTGTTTGCTCTAATATACATGATGAATAAAATTCAACTTTCACTTCATTAATCTACTATAGATTAAAAGGATTTACAAAGTCATTTTGTATGAATATGATTACATTATAACAGTTTGTTATAAAAACATACTGGCGAGGAACGTAAACGCGTTTTAATTTCAGTTGAGACTACAATGAAGTAGAAAATAGTTATTTCGTAAAAGAGTACGTAAAATAAGACAAATAAACAAGAGAATCGAATCCTTTTACAACATTACAATATACATGCAATACATGTGTGAAAAAAGTTATAAAATCTTCAAGTATTTGGTTTTCTCCTATTTACTTTGTAGTTAGAGTGAAATCAACCCACCCCAGTCTATCGTTTCCTTTTTCAAATGTGGCTCTAACAGTTTTGATTAAAATACCATTGTTTAATCTATTTAGATGCCAAATGAAATGCACATCTTAAATCTTGAGGGAATGTCCTCGGAATTCCTCTTTATTTTGGTAGAATTTTGCAGAACTTGTAACCATAGGAGTTAAACAAAATCATATTACACAAAAACGCAGGTTACTTAAAACACACATTTATATTTATATGAAATAAATTTTTTAGTAGTGAACCATTTCCGAAATATTTATCTGCCCGACTTTTCCAAACTTAAACTTTGGCTGGCCCCGTAGCTCGGTAGGTAGAGCATCTGCCTCCCGTGCTTAGGGGTCCCAGGTTCGATTCTCGGCGGTGGGGATGGGGGTAGGGATTTTTCTCCGACCAAGATAATTCCTCATCTTCCCCAGAGTCTGGAAGTACATGTTCCAAAGGAGAACGGCCACCGATATGACCATTGGAGTTTAAAGTCAAATGGAACAAAAAACTGTTCTCAAATTGGAAATCGCTATTTAGTTTTTACCGCTTGGCCATCAAAGAGAATGAAGTTTCAAAAGCATCAATAATGACTACTTTTAAAAAAGTTGACTGCTGTATTGCCATATTCCCTTGCATCTACAAGAAAATTTGCAGTAAGGTAGTTTCTACAAATCTTGAATTCTATTAGCATGAAGTAGATAGAGGAATAAGCGTTTATAAGCATAGTTTGTCCAAGAGTAGGAAAAGTCATGAGACTGCAACACATCGGGGAGTTTTACTGTCTCTAGGCCCAAATGTAACGTAGCTGTACGGCGTGAAGCAATTCCCTTCAATGTGTATGTGGATGAATCCGATCAGTGTTTTAAAAATCATTCACAAAAGCCCTGTTTGTCACGTAAATATGAAAGGGTTTACACTATATTATTATCTCGAGCGGAAACTGATCCTAATGGGCCGCAATTGCAGGATGAAAAGGATTGGCATAGCGGAGGAATCGGAATGCAAAGAAAAACGCTGGAAAATTCAATTAAGTATATAATGTGATCATGAGAACAAAATAACATATTTCTACACTTATAAATTCATATATTTAGGCAGCTCACATGTTACCCGCCTCGGTAGCGTAGATGGTAGCGGGTCTGCCTCACGTTCAAGAGGTCCCAGTTCGAATCTCGGTCAGGGTGAGTTATTTGGATAAGGTTTCTTCCATTTTCCCTTATCCTGAAAGACGAATGTTGGATAACTCTAAGCTCAATGGACCCTGGGCTCATTTGAGCATCATTTCACCCATTCCATTCATCGTCCGATACGACTTAACGTTGTAGAACGTAAATAAAAAAAAAAAGTTGAATCCCCCGCCTTACCTTCATCAGGATCGTCCGCTGTGGTAGCGGTATTTATTTTTGCCCGTTTCCAACACTGATTAAGTAACTATCACAACAACAAGGAGGATTACGGATGTATGAAAGTCTGTATTTCCTTACTGTACAAGTTTATTGAGCAATTCCAATACACATTCGTTATAAGTCTATCTTACACGAACTTAAAAAACAAAATGCCAGAAATGGAGGAATTACGTACCTCCTTTCTGGAAAAGAAGCTCAATTTCTTACTTAGACTGAAGAAAGATACACTTAACTGTCTCAGGTAGTTAACTTCTTCGCCCAACTACCGTCCTCAACAGAGCAGATTCTGTTTTTTAATTCCTGTATAGTAAATACATTGCAGTTTTGAAAATAAAAAGCACAATAATAATAATTTGAATCATGTACCCAGGAAGGCATCCAGCGATGGTTCTGAAGTTACGATGGAATTACTGACTTTCAAAGCCTCAGGTCGGATTTTAGTCTTAGGAGCAGATTTTGAAAAATTAATCCCATTCCCCGCTAGTCCGAAATCACCCTCGCTTACGTTAATATATCACAAACTACAAAACAATCTTACTATGAATATATTGAATAGGTCAAAGAGAGAGGTTATGTGCAGGGGATCTATCCAAAAGTCCTAAGAACCTGGCCTCCTTCTGCCCGGGAGAACTCCGGGGGTCTTTCCATAGGGCAATACCTGATTTTTTAAAAAGGCCCCCCCCCCCATTGACAACAACGTCAAGACGGGATGGAAGTGGATACGCCACTTACGCGCGTCAACCCCGCAGGGAACACCACCGAAAACCTCGGTGGGGCCGCCTGGTGACCTAGTACACCTTCTACTAGCTCTGCAGGCTAGTACCCGGGACTTATGAGGCAACCCTCTACCCCCTCCGAGCGGCTGTAGCTTGGCAGGAGGTACCCAATTTCCCGTGGGTGTCGGGAACATACTGGCCCCTCGAGTCCAACCCAATCCGAACAACTCCCCTACGGGAGGGGTTCGGCAGTTCGGCCCGAGGTTCCTCTAGTAACGTTAGAGGTACCACGAGTGCTAAGGATCCACAGCGCCTGCACCACGGCAGCTGAAGGGGACGGATCCCCTCCCCTACGGAGAAAGAGAGAGGTGCTAACGAACGCTCTTAGGCTAAGGATAGTGGAGGACATTTGTGGGTGTTTATAGAGGGTTCGAATTTGTTGTACATTTTGAAAGTAAAAGTAAATAAAACTTTTGCTGCTACAATCATAATTTTAGATATGTTTCTTTCCTCTAAAGACATTATGTTGTATTTTAACATAGAACGGGTGAAAAGCTGAAAATATATTAGTATACCCTGCGATTGTCAGTGCATTTTGGTAAAATAGTTGGAAAATTTCGATATTTTGACTTTTAATTTTTTTATATATTCAGGTAATTATATCCTATGCTTTATACTACGCAATTAGTTCCTTAATGTCAATCATTTCAAAATACGAAAACGTCTATTTCTGTATCCATTACGTAAAGAATGTGCCTACATATCTAAGAAATGTATCTTAATTCTAATTTTCAAGTCTTCATTTACTCTTCAAAATGGTTCTTGGTCCATAGTTTATAACATATTAGACTGAAACGTTTAAGAACTTCACGGATTAAGGATTTAAAATTTAGCATGCATTAGTAAATAATTAAACTGAAATTAGTTTCATAATTCATAGTGAAAATTTGAAACATTCTATAAAATATAGACAAATATATTTTTTATCTTTAATTAAAATGAAGTGATTTATGTGCAACAATTTATTTAGGTTTATATACTTCAATTTTAGTGATTAATTACAAATAAGGAAGTTAAAATCTTAACAACTGCTCGACATAGTTCTTTAAGGCTTTGTGTGTACTACATTTATCTTTTATGATCGGTGGATATCCTACATAAAGAATCTTATAAGAAAACTGTGTATTTTTATCTATACCTATGGATAAAGTGTTCTGTAACAGAACGATTCATTTATTTTCCTCTCTGAAGTTCTTACAGCTCCTCTCCAATTATGTATATGTATGCCCAAAGTTGGCAGAGAAAGTAAGACGTAGCGGAGTATGAGAGATTGGTGAAGGAAGAGAAGGAAATGATAGTATCAAGGAAAAGCATACTGCATATAGATAGGAGGTCAACACAAAATAACAGCTGCTTTCACGACGTAAGTATTTTTCTATGACATCCATCCTTGAGACTTGTCAGTCATTGGTGCGTACGGATGAAATTTACACTCACAAATTCTACAAACAAAAGTCGTGCAAACTCTTCTATGTGCGGCAGGATGCTTTCTCACCCCAAGTTCGTTCACTGTCACGTTTGCAGGTCACAGTTAAATTTATGACCCTATTTATTGAAAGATAAGGAAAAGGCAAGGATGACAGATATGCTTTTATTGCATTCTTCAGAAGGTGGAAGAGGCAGTGCCTTTGAATCATAGTTCAAAAGACCGTCTTAGGAATTTCCAAACACCCTTACTCCCCATCACAATGAAGAAATAACGTCAATATAACGCAGCATTCACAATATAGCCGAGACAAAGCGAAAGAATTCGACGCGGGTTCCTAGATTTGTAAATTTGTAGACATTTGTGTACCGCAAGTTTTACATTGAATAGCAGCCAATAAAACCTAGCATGAGTATTTAAAATCGCATGTTTTGTTTAAAAACAAACAAACTATGTTTTGTTTAAGGGCAGATTTCAAAGGTCACCGACCATAAAAGTATATAGGCAATCTATAAAAAGGGTTAGCAGCGCCAGGAATTTAGGGGGGTTGTAGGTGGGATTCCCTCGGAGGTGGGTCCTAATTCGGCAGTCCCGGCCGACACCAGGAACCATCACCCAACCACAACCCTCTGAGCAAAACCTTGAAACAATGGAGGAAATAATGAATACAAGAAACTGCGAGAAATCTATAGGTCAGAGTTGGCGGTGCATGGCAGGATGATATACTCTGATTAAAGCTTCCTGCTCCCGTACGACGGTCTTGGGTCTTCGAGTCCGGTCTGGTGGGGCCGTTTCCGGAGTCGGGTAAGCTGCCAGTCGTGCTGGCGAGCCGGGGAGTTTCCAAATGGAAAAGTGCACAGACCCTGGCCTCTGCATTGTCGTGACTCCTCGGGACGTCTGCCCTCTGTTTTCTCTCGCCTCCCTTCCTGAAACAGTCCACCAGCCCGACCCGGAGATCGTCCTAACGGAGGAAGTATTTACCAGCAGCAACGCCGAAATACATGTCGAGACTTCTAGCCTGAAAGAGACCACCAGGTACTGAGATGATGATTTGATTTGATTTGATTTATTGATTCATCCATTAAAACATGTACATGTTTTTGTTACGTGCCATTATGAGGACGTCGTCTCACTGTGGCGGGCGGGCTCCCTTTTTATACATTACTCACATTCCGGAAATGTTCTCAATCAAGACGGCCCTGAAGAAAGACGAACTCTCTGGAAATTCGTCTGCTTCCTCCTACCGTTTCGGCGAGCCTTTATCTCCGGACTGCACTGCTCGTCTCTTTGAACTAGTCGTCCACGCCGCCTCGAAACAACAATGCGCTCGCGACAATATATAAAACATTTGACTATTACCTAAGGTCAAATTAAAAACTAAGTATAATATTTATAATTAAGGTAGCTAACTAAATATTTACAAATTTAAAAATTCATCCACGCTGTAGAAGCTATTGGCTCTAAGGAAGTTTAATAACAATTTCTTAAATTGATGTTGTGATTCAATCTTTTTTACAGATTCAGGTAGCTTATTGTAAAGATGTAAGCCAGCATATGTGAAACTATTTTCATACATCTTTGTTTTGTGTGACTTCACAAATAAATTATTCTTTGTTCTAGTGTTGTGTATATGAATTTCAGAATTTGTTTTGAATAAACTTAGGCTTGCTTTCATATGTACAAGAGTTTCATATATGTATATACTTGGCAGTGGTAAGATACCTAATTTACTGAAGTATGGCTTACAACTAGTTGTGCTTGAGACATTTGCTATGATTCTAATTATTTTCTTTTGGTATCTGAACACTTTTATACTGTCTTCAGAATTTTCCCAAAAAATTATACCATATGCCAACAAACTGTGTATATATGAAAAGTACACTATTCTCCGAACTTTCAAGCTTGACATGCCTGTAATCGCCCTCATTAAGAAACACATTTTACTAAGCTTTTTCGTCAATGCCTCTATGTGAGTTTCCCAATTTAAATTTTCATCTAGTATTAGTCCCAGAAATTTGATAGTTTGTACGTAATGTATTTGGTCTTGTCCCAGCATTAATTTTGGATACAATTGATTTCCACTCATTGTATTATAGAAGCTTAGGGCTGCTGTTTTCTCCTTACTCAATATTAACATATTGGCACTAAACCATTTTTGAATATATTTTAGATTATTTTCAATATGTACATCTGCCCCTTCCTTATTCACCCCTTTGATAAAAATATTTGTATCATCTGCAAAAAGTGTAACATTTATATTGGTTCTGTTTTCTACATTATCTGCCAAATCATTAATGTACACTATAAATAAAAGAGGTCCAAGCACCGAACCTTGAGGGTATGTAATTAAGCTTCCCAGCTTTCGCCTGGCGATCCGAGAAACAAAAACGAAAAAGGCCGTGGGTCATGTGGAGTGGCCAGTGCAATCCACCCCGCACCTCCCTAATGTGAGCTACAGACGAAACCGCCATTCCGGTCAACAATTGTGCGTTTTGTTGCCTTTTGTCTATCTCTTACAGTTTGTAGATACGAACCAAAATTCATGTAGATTGAAGGAATATTCCTGATAATCCGAACAATATTCAAGATATGCATTTTATTTATCGTTAGAGCTGGCGCAACGTAAGCTTGCCAGTGTGTCCTACCGCACGCACCGTTACGCCTGTAACATGTCGGTTTTACGTACAACGTTTCGAGCTGTGCATATCGCAATGAATGTTTACACTATTGAGTGCCTCTACTGTTTTGTGGTTTGATAGGTCACACTTTATTTATTGGTTAGGATGTACATATTACCTAACTATATATAGGTTTGCCTGTGGTATCAAGGACTAAATTTAGAAACAATCGTATATTATTATTTTGCGCCTTTAAAACATATTTGGTTTTTATTTTATTTACGTATCAACACAACAGGCAGATGACCATTGTTCATTATGCCAATACGTTACACAATATATATATATATATATATATATATATATATATATAAATATCTACTTAAGGTTCATACCAGAGAGAGAGAGAGGGGGGGGGAGAAGGGGGAAGGGAGGGAACGCAAGAAAATAAAGAAAATATATGCAAATAAAATTTGATTAATAGAATTGTTCACCTAGTACATAATATTCATATACTTAAATAAGAATTAATTTAAGTTAAAGATAAGTAAATATTAACTACTACTACTATGTTAAATTGCATTCTACCGTACACCCCCCAGGGGCCTACTTTGGTAGGTACGGGTTTGGCGCACCGGGGGTCCCGAGCCAACAGTCTCCCTCGTGTGGGCTCTTCTATAATAATAATAATAATAATAATAATAATAATAATAATAATAATAATAATAATAGAAATAAACCTATGTTTGATTTAATAAGAAAAAATAATACGTTTGTATCAATAAATAATTTAGCTGATAAGTTTTCGTATATAAAATACAGAGAGTTTTATAATTTAGTTTAGTTAAAATTGTTGTTACTGTTCTCCTTGTTTCTATGTTATTTTGTTATAAAATGTGAATTCATGTATGTATAAAGACCAAATAAAAATTGAATAAGTCCAGCGTATAAAATAGGTGCTGGACTTGAAAAAGATAAAACGGAGCCCCTGAGGTGTGATTAGCAGAGGCTAGAGTTTCTTTTTTTAATTTAAAATCGCAGGGTACGACCAAATAGAAGGGTACTGAGATCATGTAGCAGAATGCAGAAAACCTCGCCTCGTGACGGTGTGTGCCCACCTCGGTAGCGTAGATGGTATCGTGTCTGCCTCACGTCCAAGACGTCCCGAATTCGAATCTCGGTTAGGGTGAGTTACCTGGATAACGTTTTTTCCGGGGTTTCCCTTATCCTGATAGACGAATGTCGGGTAAATGTAAGCTTCATGAACCCCGGACTCATTTGAGCATCATTTTAACCATTTCATTCATCGTTTTATGTGACTTAACGTTGGAGGACGTAAATTACAACAAAAAAGCTCATTTAATAGGGACACTACAATAGCAATAATAAAGACTGGAAGGAAAACAGAAGCAGTGGGCATAAATAAAGGAGTGCGACAAGGATGCCCTCTATCGCCTATACTCTTTAATATCTATATTGATAATATGGTACAAGAATGGCAGTAAAGTATAAAACAAAATGTACTGAATGGAAGCATAATTTTAAATACAGTATTATTTGCTGATGATCAAGTGATAATATCCCACTCAGAAGATGACATGCAAAGAGCAGTATATAGTTTAAACAACATAACGGGAACATATAACCTTCAATCTCAGAACACAAAACTAAAGTAATGGCTTTTAGAAGAAAGAACAACATAAGAGCAAAGATAGTTATAGATAATAAAATAATAGAACAGGTTAATAGTTCCACTATCTAGGCTACACAGTAGCAGTAGCAAATAACAACAAGGATATGGAGGTGAAATTAAACAGATTCAATCAAATGTGTGGGACTATAATAAGAACGCTGAACAGGAAACATAGATGAAATTGTATAAGATAATGGCAGTCCCAACGTTAACATGCGGTTGCGAAATATGGACACTGGCAAAGAACCAACGCAAACAGCTAGAATCGGCAGAGATGAGATTTTTTAGAAGCGTGGCAGGTTATAAAAGAATAGACCACGTAAGAAACAAAAAAATAAGAGAAGAGCTTGGGATTTTTAATTTAAACAGTAAAATAATAAAGAACAAAAAATGAATGGAAAAATCATATTTTAAGAATGGACGCGGAACGACTTCCAAGAAAACTTTTAGATTATGTGCCGAAGGGAAAGAGAGATGTGTGACGCCCATTTCTACGCTGGAAGGATCAGTAGGCTCTTTTAGAGAACGGAACGGGTCACAGAGTCCAATTCTTCAAGATGATGATGATGATGATGATGATGATGGTGGTGGTGTGTTGTTCGGAACCTGGTAATGCTTCAGAGCCAAATGTGAAAGTCTTTTTCTATTGACGCGACACAAATTTAAGATTTACAAACTCTTGAGTTACTTAATGCGTGACTTTCTTTGAATAATTCCATTAAATAAAATGGGTTAAAGGTAAATAAATGTAAAGAAAGGTACGGATCATTCGCTGTAGCCGGAGAGGAGGGCTGCACGTAGGCTCCCGACCTGTTGTACTTGTATATAATCCCTGGGAAGGGAAGGATGAGGACAGAGAACCGAAGAGCGACTAGATTCGGATGGTAGGAAACTATCCAACGCCGACCAAGCCCAACCACAATCCCCCTAAGCCCAGGTGGACGTTTTCTGGTGGGATCCCCTCGGAGGTGGGTCCTAATTCGGCAGTCCCGGCTGACATCAGGAACCATCACCCAACCACAACCCTCTGAGCAAAACCTTGAAACAATGGAGGAAATAATGAGTACAGGAAAGTACGAGAAATCTATAGGTCAGAGTTGGCGGTGCATGGCAGGATGATATACTGTGATTAAAACTTCCTGCTCCCGTAGGACGGTCTTCGGTCTTCGGTCCGGTCTGGTGGGGCCGTTTCCGGAGCCGGGTATGCTGCCAGTTGTGCTGGCCTGCCGGGGAGTTTCCAACTGGTAAAGGTGTATGGACCCTGCCCTCTGCGCTGTCATGGCTCCTCGGGACGGCTGCCCTCTGTTTTCTCTCACCTCCCTTCCTCAAACAGTCCACCAGGCCAACCCGGAGATCGTCTTAACGGAGGAAGTATTTACCAGCAGCAACGCCGAAATACATGTCGAGACTTCTACCCTGAAAGAGATCACCAGGTACTGAGATGATGTGAAATGATAATGGAATTCGGGGATGTAATTAAGCTTCCCAGCTTTCACCTGGCGATCCGAGGAAAAAAAAGAAAAAACGAAAAAGGCCAATGGGTCATGTGGAGTGGTCAGTGCAATGCATGCCGCACCTCCCTAATGTGAGCTACAGACGAAAGCCCCTGAGTCATTCCGGTCAATAATTGTGCGTTTTGTTGGCTTTTGTCTGTCTCTTACAGTTTGCAGATGCGAACTAAAATGCATGTAGATTGAAGGAATGTTCCTGATAATCCGAAGAAAATTCAAGATATGCTTTTTATTTATCGTGCCCTACCGTACGCACCAATACGCCTGTTGCATGTCGGTTTTACGTACAACGTTTCGAGTTGTGCATATCGCAATGAATGTTTACACTATTGAGTGCCTCTACTGTTTTGTGGTTTGATAGCTCACACTTTATTTATTGGTTAGGATGTACATATTACCGAACTATTTATAGGTTTACCTGTGGTATCAAGGACTAAATTTAGAAACAATCGTATATTATTATTTTGCGCCTTTAAAACAGATTTGGTTTTTATTTTCTTTATTTGCGTATCAACACAACAGGCAGAAGACCATTGTTCATTATGCCAATACGTTACACAATATATAAGTACTTAAGGTTCATACCAAAGAGAGAGAGAGAGAGAGAGAGAGAGAGAGAGAGAGAGAGAGAGAGAGAGAGAGAGAGAGAGAGAGAGAGAGAGAGGGGGGGGGGCGGAGAAGGGGGAAGGGAGGGAACGCAAGAAAATAAAGAAAATATATGCAAATAAAATTTGATTAATAGAATTGTTCACCTAGTACATAATATTCATATACATTAAATAAGAATTAATTTAAGTTAAGGATAAGTAAATATTAACTACTACTATGTTAAATTGCATTCTACCGTACACCCCCCAGGGGCCTACTTTGGTAGGTACGGGTTTGGCGCACCCGGGGTCCCGAGCCAACAGTCTCCCTCGTGTGGGCTCCTCTTCGTGGTTGAGGGAGACGGTCAACGTGTTGGCCGTGCGTGGGAGACCCGTGGAGAAGGTTTTCGATTCTTGACTAGTTTAGAGTTTAGGATTTAGTGAACGAAACTTTTAGTAGATTTTGATTGATGTTTTTTAAGTACGTGTATTTTTAATAGGTTTTGTTACACTTGTATAGTGTTTAGAAAGTTTTATATCTGGCTTTTGCCATGACTAGCTTTTTAAAGGGCGCTGATGACCGTACAAGTTAATTACTGTAACTCCCTTGGTCTAGGGATAATATGCTAGCATCTGGTTCCCTCAGGTGCAAAGCTCAGAATAGGGCTTCCTTCTGCACTATGAGATAAACAAACGTTAATAAAAATTTCAATCGCCCAACGTGGGGCTCGAACCCACGACCCTGAGATTAAGAGTCTCATGCTCTACCGACTGAGCTAGCCGGGCTTACGGTATATGGGGAACAAAACTAATTACTTATAAACATAAATGCTACAACAGCATACCAAAATCAAACATACGTAGGTTGGTGAACCTGATATTAAAGGATACACATAAAATAATGACGTTTCAGTTTCAATTATCTGCTGATAAAATGCGTCCCACTATGGGATATTTTAAGCGATTAAAATGACTGCCTCTACCCCTGGTGGGACTCGAACCCACAACCCCCGGTTTAGGAGACCGATGCCTTATCCATTAGGCCACAGGGGCAACTGCTAAGTTTAGCGAAATGGACATTAAATAACACATATTTTCACAAAGATAAAAACGTAAGAGGGAAAGAGGTGTTGACAGCGTATCAAGTGTATTAGGAGTGCAGAACTGTATAGGAGGTATGACATTTCAGTTGAGCGGTATCTTGGAACATTTTCACTCCCCTCTCTGTTATTTTAAATCGCTAGATTGGTCTCTCATATTTCCAAAACGTGAGGTAATGTTCCGTGCATCTTAAACGTTTCTGAATTATATATTGAACGACTACTTTATGCATATCATGCAATTATAATTATTATAAATGTTACAGTTTTGTGCTGTTTTGAGCTGGAAAAGCTCAACGTCGCAATGTAATAAATACATTTTCCCCTCCTGATCTTGTTTTCGACGCTTTTTAAATAAACAAACAATAAATACATTTATTAAACTTAGTTATTTTTAATAAGTCGTATCGACGATGAATGGAATGGGTGAAATGATGCTCGAATGAGCCCAGAGTCCATAGAGCTTAAGAATTAAGAGACATTCAACATTAAGGATAAAGGAAAACCCCGAAAAAGGCCTTATCCAAATAACTCACTGTGCCCGAGAATCAAACACGAGCCGGACTTCGTAGCCACGGTCGTTAGAACGTATGTCTCTAGCGTTCCGCCGCGTAGAGGGTGCGGGTTTTTGAGTCCCACCTTGGGCATGGGTGTTTACGTGTATCCTGTTTATGTGTGAAACTAAAGTAAACAGAGAGTAAAATAAACAGAAATAATAAAACCAACGGTTAAATAAGGAAAAGAAAAATACATATCTATATACATAGATATATATTTTTCTGAATTAAAAAAAAAAAATATGGAACTTCTGGAACATCTACTCTGCGGGGGCCCTATGTAACATTTTAAATAGTATACATTTGGAACACAATTATACAAATTGGATCATAATATGCACTTTTAATGCTGAAAAATCTAAAACAATACAATTAAGAAAGACAAATATGGAATTGCACACACATAAACCCCCGAAATGTTATTTGGTTTTTGCTAAAATAGTTTTAATATTTATTTAAAAGTGAACAATTAAAAATTTATTATTATTATTATTATTATTATTATTATTATTATTATTATTATTATTATTATTATTATTATTATTATTATTATTATTATTATTATTATTATTATTATTATTATTATTATTATTATTATTATTATTATTATTATTATTATTATTATTATTATTATTATTATTATTATTATTATTATTATTATTATTATTATTATTATTATTATTATTATTATTATTATTATTATTATTATTATTATTATTATTATTATTATTATTATTATTATTATTATTATTATTATTATTATTATTATTATTATTATTATTATTATTATTATTATTATTATTATTATTATTATTATTATTATTACTATTATTATTACTATTACTATTACTATTACTATTGTTATTGTTATTGTTATTGTTATTGTTATTGTTATTGGTATTGGTATTGGTATTGGTATTATTATTATTATTATTATTATTATTATTATTATTATTATTATTATTATTATTATTATTATTATTATTATTATTATTATTATTATTATTATTATTATTATTATTATTATTATTATTATTATTATTATTATTATTATTATTATTATTATTATTATTATTATTATTATTATTATTATTATTATTATTATTATTATTATTATTATTATTATTATTATTATTATTATTATTATTATTATTATTATTATTATTATTATTATTATTATTATTATTATTATTATTATTATTATTATTATTATTATTATTATTATTCTCTAGTTGTACCACTATTGTGGGGATTATTGTTTCTGTATTCCTTTTAAGGTTGGGTCTCAGAAACAGAAGCTTCGGATACGAAGTGAAGTAAGGAATCACAGGCCACCGACCGCAGGCAGCAGAGACGCGCGAAGGTTCCTAACATACATTGACCTCTAGGAAACCTACAAGCGCCCCAGACTCACCTTAGGCCCATCATAAGCTTAATAGTCTCCTATAATTAACATATTCTCTCTTTCATCCTACAGCTTGTGATACTTCATAAAAAATAAACCACCCTCTACCCACCGTCTATTATTATAAATCTATCATAATGCCAGTAAGGAGCAGAGTCCCGGAATGGCAAAACGTGGAAAGCTCCTTGTCCTCGGAGGATGACCCTTCAACGACACCTCTATGTCGTGTTCTTGCCCTAACAGTACCTGGCTTGAGCATCCATCCTTCTGCTGGTTTGAGCTGTCTAGAGACGCCAATGAATGACACGTCGACCAAGCAGCCCTCTAGTGCCCATGGGAAATACTATTTCCTTTGAGCTAGCACCCCCGCCATCTATCCACGGACTCACGAAACCTAGAAGCACAACTGAAGGCGGGTAAAAGGGTCGATGGAATTGAATTAAAACAATATTAATTTCTTGGTTTAATTATATTTCATATAAAATATGACTTTGAATAACATTCTTCTTTCCCATGATTGAGTATGCTGCTTAAACATAAACAAAAATCGCTTGATATCTAACAGTTATACGAAGTTCGCTCGCTCGACGTGCTGGCTGGCTGTATACAGCCAGAAGGTTTTTGCTGCGTGCCCACCCATTAAGGGTTTTACCGCAGGTAGGATTTTTTTTTTTTTTTGAAAGATGTAGGATGAAGGTGATGTAGGTTTTTGATTGGGAGTTAATTTTGAGGTTACCAAAGTACCTTCGGGTTGAAGGGGAGGATGCAGTACTTAGCACCCATTTTTTTTTATTTGTTTTAAATATTTGTATTTTGGTTGGGGAGAAATTTAGATGCCAAACAGCTTGTAAGAATTATGAGGAGCTCAGCTTTAGCTGCTGATAGGTTCAGCTCCTGTGTTATCTAGGGTGCCCGCATGCCATACGGGGGACCCGATGCAGTCTAGATCGGCGTCTAGTGGGGTCATAATTTCCCAATGATCTGACAAGGGCGCTTCTGTGAGATGGTAAACTTGCGTATAATTTTGAAGCCCGGCGCCTAATTTCATCCTCCACGTATGGAAGACCCGATGTTTCGTGGAGCAACCTGGTAGGGAAATAACGTCCCACAGAATAAATAGACCACAGTCCTTCATTCTGTGCACGTTGAAGCCATGCTAAACAGCTGTCTGCTGCCATGCCCCAGATCTCGCAGGCATATAGCATCACCGGGATTACCAGCGCTCGGAAGAGGTACAACTTCATGCGGACTGGCATCGAGGTAGACCCCAGCATTGGGTACAGGGAAGCAATTGCGCCCTGTACCTTCGCCGAAAGGTCCCTGATGTGCCGGCGAAAAGTTAAACCTCTATCCAAGTTTACTCCTAGGTACTGGACAGAGTTAGACCACTCTATCCTTCGACCTCGGTTGCGATCAAACCGCTCTCCCACGCAGCAGAAACTTCCGCACTTTAGGGTGGCTCTGCGCAAAGAATCCCGCTCATCAGAAATCTATAAGGAAACGAAAATGTTCGATGCCATAATCAGGGTAGAAGCCTATCGTCCTCCTGCTCGCCCTCTTCAATGCACAAACTGCCAGCAGTTTCAGCATAGTGCTGCAGGATGCCGTCTTGAGCCCGTATGCACGTACTGCGGGGAGCCTGGGCACAAACGTCCAGCATGCAAAATTATCGGAGTACCAGGGTCAAAACCTGTGTGCTATAACTGTGGAGGAAATCACTCCTGCCGATATGCAAAGTGTCCCGTATGGCAGGAAGCGAGGATAGAAATGGTCCTCAATAAAAACGGAAAACGCACGAGGTTTGATGCACCTCCCAAAGTTTCAAACCCCATGGGAATACCAAAGGAGGCTTTTAAGGGCACGCGTTATCCAGGACTGCCTCCAGCTCAGAGACTGCAACACGTATCTGATGCAGCAGCGCTCTCATCATCTCAGCAAATACCGCAGGATGAATCTACTCTGCAGGCTTCTACTCCAGTTTCTAATCCTCCGGCCGTCACCAATACACAAGTGGTACCACCTCCAACACCACCACTACCACCACCACAACAACCAACTTCAAAACGTCCTGAATCTAAACACAGCACAGGACATACCATAAACCACAACAGGCTTCATCTTGCTGCAACATCAAAATCTCGCCCTCCTCCTGCATTAGGGCAATCCACCCATCAGAGAAGGTCAATGAATGCTCCAACCTTCAACACCACACAGTCGTTCCAACACGCTACAACACCTTTACCGGATGAACAGTTCCTGAACCTAATGGCGCGTATACCTCTGCATCTACAGCTGATTTTGCTGCAGCTCTGGCGGACGCCATGGCTATTCGCCCCCCATCTATTCCAGCAGAAACCATTTTGGTCCACACCACCTTTGTATTCTTAGCAAACCATGGCAGACACGAATAATATCATTCGCCACCTTCTAGACCTGCGCATTTGTTCATGGAACGCCAATGGACTCAGAAATAAATTACGTGAAGCAGCCAATTTTATTGCTGTTAACAAGGTGGACATATTTCTGGTCCAGGAAACCCACTTCTCTCCAAATATCAAAGCTACCATCCCTGGAATGCTATGTCATCGTGCTGACAGAGCTGATGGTTATGGAGGCACAGCAGTGTATATTCGACGTGGCATTCTACACCACCGTCTACATTTGTCAGCCACTGATGGCTTGGAAGGGACAGGAATCCAAGTCGAAACAGATAAGGGCCCACTAAACGTCTTTTCTGTGTACATCCCTCCAGGAAGAGCCATTTCCTATCGTGACTTGGACTTGATTTTCACCGGAACATCAACTTTAGCATTAGGAGACTTTAATGCAAAGAATACTTTATGGAATTCCACCATAACAAACCAACGTGGCCGCCTACTAGAACGCTACTTAGAGCGGAAAAACTTGGCAGTGCTTGCTTCTTCATCTCCTACCATCACTCATGGAGAGCGGCTTCCTCCTGACTGGTTAGACATAGCCCTATTGCACAATGTCCGCTGTCATCCAAAAATATTTTCACTCCCCGAACTCTCTTCCGACCACTATCCTCTACTACTTTTCTTCCAAGCTAAAGTAAAGCCTAAGCCCCTCACTCCATCAATTCATCCCAAGTGTACCAATTGGAGTAAATTTAACAACATTATGGCTAGCAAGCCAGCCTTAATAGAACCATGCCACTCACCAGAGCTCGCCGATGCGCTTGCCAACACCATTACCAACACCATGGCAGCAGCCATGCGGGAGGCAACACCAGTTCGTCGAGCCCCATACAATCCCCAGAAACCCCTTCCATTAACAATACGTCAGCTAATATCAGCTAAAAACAGAGCCAGGCGTAGATACCAACACACACGCCACCCGCAGGATAAACATGAGTGGAATAGACTCCAAGCTCTGGTAAAGATGGAAATCTCCGACTTCAGCAATGATGAATGGGAAAGACGTCTCAGCACCCTTGATCCTGCAGATGTCTCTCTCTGGAGGATGTCAAAGGCCTTACTGCGCATACCCGCTTCCGATCCGCCGCTAACTGATGGGAGAAGAATAGCCCAATCATCTAGAGAAAAGGTGGAATTACTGGCCGAACACCTGGCCTCCACATTTCACCCAGCTGAATCCCCAGATGCCGAACAAGTGGAAGAAGTAGAAGAGGTTGTAAACCGCTTTCTTCACACTCCATATGAAGCGAATGACATACCGTTTACAACACCTCAGGAAGTTGGACAAATTATTGCATCTGTTCGACCTTACAAAGCTGCTGGCTGCGACCAAATACCCTATGCCGCCTTCAAAGCCCTTCCGAGCAAATGGGCTGAATTAATCGTCCACCTCTTCAACAGTCTGCTTCTCCTCTCTCACTATCCTGCTACATGGAAGCACGCCCGCATAATAACTCTCCCAAAACCAGGGAAAGATGCAAAAAACATCTCAAATCACCGCCCAATCAGTCTCCTTCCTGCCATTAGCAAGCTATTTGAGAAGGTGCTTCAACGTCGGCTACAGCAAATCATGGACGACCTAAACATTCTCAGGCCAGAACAATTCGGCTTTCGCCGACAACACTCCACCTCCCATCAACTCCTACGCTTTGTCGATGACGCAATCCGGGGCTTCAACAATAGGCATTACGTTGTATCCCTATTTCTCGACATCTCTAAAGCATTTGATTCAGTCTGGCATGAAGGTCTTCTTTTCCGCCTAATTCAATATGCCTTTCCCCCATACCTGATCCATTTAATGAGCAATTACCTAGAAAATAGCACTTTCGTCGTTGCTAGAGACGATATTATCTCCCAAATACACTCCATCCATGCAGGGGTTCCACAGGGCAGCGTCCTTGGCCCGCTGCTATTTCTAACCTACATGAATACTATACCTACCATAAATGGCTGCAACCTATATTTATTTGCGGACGATACTGCAATCTCCACGGCATCCACCAAGCACCTGACAGCTGTACTTCGTGTTCAACGATATGCTGACATGCTAACTGTCTGGTTCCTCACTTGGAGGCTACAAATAAATGCCAACAAATCGCAGGCTGTAACCTTCAGTCGTCGCCAACTACAAGATGTCCCAGATTTGCGCCTGGCAGGAACACCAGTGCCCTGGAGTTCAGAAGCCCAATATCTAGGGGTACAACTAGACATGCGGCTCACCTGGAGAGCCCACATCACATCGGTCGCCAATAAGATCTCCAGACGTATGGCCATGCTCTATCCCCTGTATAACAGGAAGTCTCCGTTAGCACTCAGGAACAAACTACTCATCTACAAGCAGATATTAAGACCTGCCTTAACATATGCCTGCCAAATATGGGGCGTAGCTGCCAAAGCCCACCGCAATAAACTTCAGGTTCTACAAAACAGATACCTACGTACAGCAACGGGTGCAGATTGGTACATACCAAATGAGAACATTAATTCTGATCTATCATTTCCAAAATTGTCTGAATTCATCCTAGACCTTTCCCGAAAATTCTACGCCAGTCTCCCTGACAGTTTTAATCATTTAATCCGTGGCCTCGTGGAATATGATATTGACCCTGGAAGCTCTTATCATCATCCCAGAGCTGTCTTAGGCACCTAAAAAAATTTTCTCTTCAATGCAACTCCAATCCAAATTCTAAATATCTCAAAACTCTATCCCTATACCTATACCTAACTTCAACTTCAACTTCAAAACAACTTCTTAGGCATAAAAGCCACTATCTAACCACCGTCTGTTTCTAAAATTATCTCTATGCCAGTTAGGGACACTGTCCCGGAATGGCTAAAGGTCGAAGGCCCCTACTCTTCGGAATAGGGTTCACCTTCAACGACACCATTGCTGCTGTGTGTCGGTAGCTGAAGTTTGGGCAGTCTGCGGGGGTGTGGCACTTTGTGAAAAGTATGGCGTGGCTTTTGTCCGGAATACGAAGTTCCACTTCAGGTCCTTAAGTTGTACGTCGGTCGCTATCTCATCGACTTGAGTTTGACGCTGACGCAATCAAGGCTCAAAATTTAGCAACAATCACATTTATTATATTGTCACTTTAAGACAAATTAGGGTTTCATTTTATTTGTTTATAAACGTAACAGGCAGATGTGCAATGTTCATTATACAAATACATTGGTTCATACCAAAGAGAGAGGAAGGGAGAGAGAGGGAGGGGGAATGCAACAAAATAAGCAAATGAAGAACTAAAGAAAGGTTTTGTTAATAACATTATTATCTTGTACATAATATTGTTACATATTATATAGGTATTACGTTAAGTAAATATTAACCATTTTTAACATTGTTAACTACCCATGATCGTGGGTTCAAAACCCAGAGGAAACTTATGCGGTCTTTCACGCGCTATGACACGCTAAGAACAAAATCAGTTAAGGAGCGTCCACAAATAAAAAAAAAAAAAAAAAGAGTCAATTATGTCATTTATTGGCGAATTCTAATACAAATCAACTACTTAAATGTAACTGACTAATTATTCTATACGTAAATTCGAAAAACAACGCTTTCAGGCAACCAAAAGCAAAATTGGTTCCATAAATTCTCTTCAGAAATTTAAAGTTTTAAACTACATGTTCGAAGGGATAGTTTAAATATCCAGATCCTTCAAAAAATAATAAATATTCTTAAATGTTATGCAATACTTTTATATTAAATATGAATATTTTGGTTCATAAGTTTCCAAATAAAAGGTTCCAACTATATGAAGGTTTTATCTAAAAATCACATACCGAAATGCTATGTGTTTAATTTTGTCCTGTAATAATTGTTAATAATAATTGTTAATAGAGTCTGTTAAATTGAGATTTTATAAAATGATCTTATTTTTTCATAAGCTCAAGATTTGTTAAGATGAATCAAGAACAAACGGGTTTTACCATGGATTTATCTTTGGTAATAGATACCTCTCAGAGGTTTTTGTTAACAAAGATAAAGCCATGGTAACGGTTCCAGCAGCGCGACTATACCTACCGCAAAGCTCTCCCAGCATTTAGGACAGTCAGCCTCAGCTGAATGCAAGGTGACGTCATACAATTACCCCAAGCTTGTGGAATTTTATAATAGAATAAATCGCATGTATAATGAGCAGCGCAATGTCTCGTTAAACGAGATACGTATATTGCTATTAATTAGGAGTTTCACGAGCAAAAGAAGTGAAACTAAAAATTCTACTCGCCCAACGTGGGCTCGAACCCACGACACTGAGATTATGAGTCTCATGCTCTACAGACTGAGCTAGCCTGGTTGATGTTTGAATAAGTGTTATATAAATAATAAAGTGCAACGCTGTTTCCAGTAAGCGTATGCAATACTGAAAATGTTACTTTCTAACGTTTTTCAATACGTAAATATTGAATTATTTTAATTATTATATGTTAGTTTTCGGGGATATTTGGTTTGCATTTAATTTAATACCCTTTTAAATGTTTTACAGAATGAAATTTTTAAAATAGTATGTTTTTAAATATGCATATCGTTTGTACATCACAACCGATAAACTGTTCAACCATTACTTTTAAAGATTATCGTTAGATAGCAATAAACTATTTTCTGTACCCTTTTCTTTCAAAATAAACAATTCCAAAACACTGGGCAACATGTAACTTTTTGTAAATGCTTTGGAATATGCTTGAAATATTTTCAATAAAAAACTGCTACTATTTTGGTTAACGACTAAATAAGTATAGCAAAAAATTCTAATTTTGAAATAAAGCTATATTATGTATATTTTATCATGCATATCAATCCTTAATATTAAGAAGGTAAATTTCGTTTGGATGTTTTTTATATATGTTTAGTATGGAGTAGATAAAAAATTCTTGTACCCCTGGTGGGACTCGAACCCACAATCCCCGGTTTAGGAGACCGATGCCTTATCCATTAGGCCACAGGGGCAGGTGGTTATAGCCGCCTACTATATAGCAGAACTATTTAGCTCTAGTGCTATAGCGCTGTCTTACTCATCTGTTCATAGAACAGTGCATTAAAATAGTTGTAATAATCTGGCGAACAGCAACTGACAAAACACTAATGGAGCACTTGGAAGCTGTGTGTCTGATATGAATAGTCAATTAATTATATGCGCAAATGTAAATTACCATTGCAACCGCCCTTTGTCGCTTCACGCGAAGGGATTTCTTGGTTAAATGCTTTGTTGAATACAACATTTATGGATTGTAAGCTGCAAGCATTCGAATACATCTTATGGGTTGCTATGACATGAAAATATTGGAAGTTACTTAAGGATTGATTAAATCTAAAACTTAATGTTTAAAAGCAGGTGTCCACGGTATACGCTGTAGGTCCCCTTGCCTCACCGTCGTCTTCTCTATCACCCTAACATTGGAGGTATTGAACACCGCCCTCTGGGTGCCACCAGCTGAGAAATGGGTCTAAACATCACATGGTGGGGCGAGGTTACCCCAAAGACCGTAGTTGCCACATGGGGAGTGTTGGTAACCAACTATATATAAAACCATTCACGATTGTGGGGACTTTGTCAAGAAATTTGATGATCTTGTCACTTCAGTACAATTATAGCCACCTTATATCAGTTTCAACGGATGTTTAGTTCTGGGTTTACCTAAAAAATTAATTATTTTTGCAGATGCAATACTTTCCCATAACTGGACGTGTTGGATGTGCCAAAAAATTGAACCATACCAACTATCTCGCAAGAAATTACCGATATTTGAAGAGTGCTAGGAGTTCTTTACAAATTGTAAATTTACGGGTCACGAAGTGACAATATAAATATTATTGAAGGATATTCGCGTAGTGTTTACACCAATAAAGTAAACAACTTGTAGGGAAATAAACCATTATCATGCGGTTGTACTTTGATTAGTGCAACTTGATAATTTAGTATTATTTACTGCCATCTGACATGGAAAACATAATGATTTTCTTTATTCAAACATTATTTAAAATCACAACTGCAAGCATTTGGAATAGAAAGGAATTTATGCAGATGAACTAATATTCCTATTATTTCTTAATTTGTATTTACATAATTTCCAAATAGCGTACTTTATTCTCTTAGAGTTAAAATAATACTCTGATCTATTCATAATATTAAAAATTCTGAAGTGCCGCAGTTGCGAAAAATATGCACTTCAATGAAAATAATGCTGTGGACATGTAAGATGGTATGGGGCATTAATGTAGGTATATGAAGATAGTAAACGAGATATTAATGAAGGAGGCAGGACTTTTGGTGGAGAGAAATACCTCGGATAGAATATGAATAAAACTGTAAGTTAAAATAGTAAAAATGATAAATCGTGTTTAAATAGCTATATAAAATTTAAATAAATCATGCATTGGAGTAAAACTAAATTTCTGAAATTAGTAGATATAACTAATATCCATTGTTTTATTGTGCTCATTCTCCAGTTTGTCAGTTGTCATTGGTATAAACAAAAATGTATGAAATTGAATGATTCATTATGTAGTCTTTGATCGCTGACGTGTATGACGGAATAGTAACCAGTACAATGAGCAAAGTTGAATGTTTCTCATTGTGGGTTAGACTGATATGATGTATAATGCAATAATAAGAAAAGGCTATTTGCGTCCGGGAAACTGCGGTCGGTGCCTCTATTGCCATCTGCCATCCGAGAAAAGAGATAGACAGCTGGTTGTCCGCCGGTCAGCTGCTCGTGTATTCAACCTAGGTTGCGGGAGAGCCGGGGGCCGGGAGGAAAGGAAACGCCATTCATGCGCCAGTCGTAGCGGCGTTCAGTCGGTGGCAGTGAGAGCTCAAGCAAGGTTGGTACCGGTCCACCGGAACAAAACACTACAACGTGCGAAAGATAGTGTCAGTCATTTGTTTATGCAGCGAGTGTATTGTGTGGGTGCTGGGACATTTGATTATGGATGTTTAATGCGATAAAGCAATACAACTTATCCAAGTAGATCCAAAACAGTGTTCTAGTGTTATCAAACGAAGCGAGATATTACGCAAGGTGTTGTATCCAGTGAAGACATCCGGTTCGGACATTCACATGAAGAACCTCTTAGGAATCTGATGTAACTTTCAAAACATTTCAGTAGTTAGTGACTCAACACCTGCCGCACCTCGGCGTGAGCTGCGTGGTGAGCGTTTGTAACCGAGCAGCTGATTCGATATTCAAAACTGTGTATTGTATTCTTCGTCTCCTCGGAACGCTTCGTGCATCCTAAAATATATTGACATTGAAAAAACACCATAGGGCTGAACCGTCGAGTGCTTTAAGTTCAAGTTTCAGTACATGATAATGAGCTTTATACGGGAGTGACAATGACACATATTGGTTTGTGATCGTCATTATCAAGAAGACATTTTAGACTTTTTAAAGAACTGAACTGATTATCAATATGGTGCGAAGTTTGGCCCAGTGGACCAAGACTCTCAGCTTCCCTGCCAGGATATCTCCGCAGAAACAGCAGGTGGTGACAGCAGCGACACAGACCTCCCCGACGCCCGCCCCCGCAGTCACACCAGACAAGACGTCGTCATCTTCGCCCCCACTGCCACTTATTTCCTTGCCACTTGAAGTGAGTACCCACTCTTGTACATTCAGACATCTTCAAATAAAACGCTTCAGGTTCACCAACCGATGAAGTTTGCATACCTTTGTAGTTAATGAGACGTAATGCTAAAATTACCAAACTTGAATTTGATTTTCATTTCTTTTCCTTTCTATTTTGGCCTTGCTCTCAAAATCTAGTATATAATTAAAATGAATAATTTAAACAGTTCGTTATTCTGAAATAATATATATCATGGAATGAGAAAAAGCTTTTAGAAGATTATACTATGATTTGTGTGCCAGGGTTTGTACAAGCCGTAAAGTGTAGAATTTGTCCAAATTATATATTACTTAGCATCACCAAAGGGAGATGCTGGGGCATGTGCCTCGAGTATTTTCTTCAGTTTCAGAGCTAGATTTATTATGCCTAAAGATATGTGTTCATTAGATAAGATTTCTAAAACGAATTTGCATGTATTTTATTTTATTTTATTTGTGGCAAATATTACGGCAATATACGTAACGATGTGATTGCAAACATTCTTTCCCTAGAGTGATTTCCATCACAGTAACTTTAACATTTGAATACAATTCAAATATATTTTGGCTGGTGTGTTATGAAATAACGAACTATTTCAGTGATTCAGTTGGCACTGGAAACTCAAGTCTGGAATTTCATTAGCCAGGGATAGTATTGTTGTACATAAATGAACTTGAAACATAAGGTCCAAAAGATTAGTTATTTTGACACATGTTTCTATAATGTGTCCAGTCGTTAAAGTATATTGCCCTATTGTTATAACAATATATGTAATCTTTACAATAATCAATGCGATGTTAATGCTTTGTACATTGTTGTTCCATCTGATAGGAACAAAAGCAGAAATCGGAGTAGAAACATCAATAAATTATTGAAAGTTTCCAGGGAAAACTGTGTGATCAGTATAACGGAAAAACACGTCTACCGAACTACGTCTAACAAGAATGCGACACACGGATCTATTTCTAAAACTGTTATTTACTTTCTGTGCTACTTATTTTCAGTAAGTGGGGAAATCATTGCTTTCCACAGCAAAACTCGTTTCAGAAATTTCAGTTAAGTACAAGTTCTCCTAAAAATCATGTGTATGTGTTAACTGAAAAACAGAAAGTCGTTTAAATTTAGTATTTAAATTCCTCCAAAGATACGACACGTAATTATATTTTCAAGAAAATTCCCCGCACATCAGATACCCTTTACTTGTAAAATTTATAAAAAATTCTCAAAAATGATTCTGATAATTTTGATTAAAGTATCATATGTTTAAAATACTGTTATGACAAATGAAATGTATATTTGGGAATTTCCGCAGAAATCCTCTTCATCCTGAGTGATTTACACTTCTCGGAGAGTGTAAGATATACACCAAACCTTGCAGCACAAAAATGTAGATCGTTAAAACACATTGTAAGTCGATTCTTTTGAGTGAACCATTTCGGAGATATTCCTTGTTATTTGTCTTTCATCAAATGGAAGGCGTTATTTATTTGAACTCTTGGCCATACAAAGAGAACGGAATTGTATCGCGATCAGCTGTTTAAGAAGTTGACAATTGCTTAAAGCCTTCTGTATCGCCATGTTCTCGCTCGTATATGAAAATTGATATAAAGTTAACGTTTATCTCCATTTACAAGAATTAGGTGGAGGAATAACCATTCCTGGTTATCCAAAATGGAAAAGATCGTGTGAGTGTAGCAAATCAGACTTGTTGGTTATTCATAGGACATCAAAGCATGCATTTGCTGTGGGATCTCGACATCTATCAGAATGCATAGCATTGTTATTATTATTTATTCGGATCACAAAAGGTATTTTCAACGAAATTTGGCACCGAATTTTTGTGTGTAATCCAATTCTTTGTTTTTACTGCATGTAAACATAGAGCAAGTAATAAAGTAACAATTGAAGGTTATATTCAAGAAATGTAAACTCCTTGCCTTATTTTATCGTTGTCTTAAGGCCGTGGACTAAAACATTTTCTTCATAAATACTCTTATTAACGTTTTAAACTATTGAAAGCATTGAATTCAATTTCAAATGTGATCTTATTATAGGCAAATTTCAAGTCCTAAACTCCACCTCTTGGTTCATTGTTATATTTAGGATGATAAATATTGACCCAAGTGAATCTATTGCGGATGTTACCGTGACCAAGACATTGGATTCGTCTAGCAGCTATAGTTGGACTTGCAATCAGCCACGCCTTTCATGTTTCTTGTTCTCCCTTCCGGCGCTTCTTGATCTTAACACGCACAGTTCCCATCACCCACGTGTCTACCTGGTTCTTCTGCATGTTCCATCACGTCTTTAGAATTCTTCCACAATTTCATATCTGTAGCATCGGTGTACAAGTGCAAATTTGTTAGTTAAACAATATATTCCGCATCTCATCAAATTTTTCCAGCTGTTTTTACGTATTTCACTCAGGTTTTCATGATAAAGCCAGTGCTTAAGTCGGATGGAGGAAAACCTCAGGGAATTGAAACAACGGTTATTCACACATGCGCGCGAGCGGATCGTTTTCTAAAAATGCCTTTTCTGGAGCTTCAAAATGTATTGTTACCTACTTTCTCTTAAAATTATACCCATGTTATTGAACCTTTCTTTGTGAACCTTTGTTTTCAAAAAAACCTTTCGGCATGATCTTTAAGGACATTTAAGGACATTTTAAGGTAGCGTGTTACAAAACGTCGTGTGAGGATGCTAATTTATTGACATCGCTTGTTTTACATTATTTTCTACTCTTATCGTCTTTACAGAATTCTTTATTTTACGAAGATTATTCAAAGCGATAGGCCTCAGAAGCCAAAAAGCATTACCGAGATAATGACCCATCTCAGCTATTTCGTTGTGCTTCCTTTGTGTTACGTCATGTTCATTGCACCGTATTTCCTTTCTTTCATATTTTTGTTAACAATGACAGTACAAGATAAGTGGTCCAGGTGAGGACTGCTAAGCTTGCACGAAACATCCGTTTATACTGGAGATGAAACGGCCTTTGATTATTTTGGAATATTTATCGATCGCTGTCTCTTATTTTTAGCTCTCTGGGAGAAGAGCAAGAGAGACATTCTAACGGATCGCTCTTGAGCTGTTGACTGGAGGAGGAAAATTCATGGATGTTTCTAAAGGTGGTTTCTGCCGGGAAGTCCCGCACATTACAACGGAATAAATATCTTTTCACTTGCAAGATATCTTACACGCTGTTTTACCCGACAGAAAGGAAAAAGCAACGTTGATATCCTTCATGACTTGGGGAGCAACAAAACACAAGAGTTGCCGTAAACCTTTGAAACAGTGAAAACTATATCCGCTTGAAAGAAGTAATAAAACTTACTTCTTCCTGATAACATAAACTTATTAGTACTATTCTAACATCACAGGCCGTTCATCAAAGACACCATTCTAACAAAGTACTGATATTACGCTGGTTTGTTGAAAATTTACATCTACGACCTAGAAAGAAGCGAATATGGTTTGTACCTTTACAAAAGTATACTGTTCACTGGGATTTAGTAACAGCTGCTCCTCCTTTTGGGGATATTTGAACTGGTGCATGATATTTATTACTGCGATTGTGGATAATGCAGCCATTTTTGAATCACTACATTTGAAATTCACTCGTTTTCGTCGTTTATTTTAAGATAATTTCCCAAAAATGGAAGAAACAAAGGGAGCAAATGTGGATGTAAGCTAAAGCATCTGCTTTAATACCAAAACAGCTATTGCCGAAATCAGAGTTAATAATGAACTCTGAATTACGTAAGGATTTATGGTTAATGTTGAATGTTTATTTATTCGTCATTTGGTAATTACAAACAATTACAATAGACTTCGTCACGTTAATAGTTATTGCAATCATATTTTAGCTGTGAAGTAATGTATCACCTTCAAAGATACAAATCGGATGAAAAATAAGTTAATTTCACAAGTGTGATATTTAATGATAAATATAAAACCTATTCGCCCCTGTTGTGACCTAAGGCTACTCTTTACCTTATTATCTGTAGTAAGAAATAATTGTATTCCACACCCAAAAATGGATGTAAAGATTTCATTAGTGATATTTTGAGAGTTTTGGGAAACTGTATGTATATTGTTTATGTAAAAAAAAAAAGATTAAATTTCCTCGCAATTTAAGTTCAGCGTCCAAGGGTGCAACAAATATTTTCAGGACCGTTCCACCCTAAACATTTTACATGAAAAAAAAAAAAAACTTAAAGCCTCACTTTATTCATGAAAAAATTAGTTGATTTTTATTTTCTCAAAAATGGCTTTTAACGATTTTGATTAAAATACTTTTACATGTAATGCAATATTTAAGTTGAAAATTTTCGGGAATAATCTGTGAATTTACCTATATTCTGTTTGGCTTTTATATAACTGGTATATCGAAAAATTATAATACCTCACATAAGGTTTAGATATCACTAAAGCACGCGATTTATGTCAAATTACTTTGTGATATTATTATTTACGCGATATTTCTTATTTCTAACTTGTGTGAAAGAATATTCCAGTTCTTTTAAGTGGTAAATTGCAATTTCATTTTTTTCGATAATACAAGGCCCATTTTTTAAAATACGATTATCGTGTTACCCTTTTAATATTATCTAAAACGAAATGTTAAATGCATACGTAATCACACATTGCCTCTATTTATAAAAAGCAGACACAAAAATAAGTAGAGTAATTTGAGTAGAGAAAGGCGTGATTAAACATATATAAGTTTTTGTTACGTTAGCATGATTAGACCTGTATCGTCCTAAAACAAAGACGCCACCTTTTGCAGGTTAGGACACGTTTTACTGGGGAGGACCTTACCTTGCCAGGAAGCCCGGATTCCTTTCTTCTCTTGGTGCTGTTAGTTTTATCTTTAGCAGTCATCTGTTTTTTAACAGAAGTCGTATTATAGCAAGCCTTTTAAACAACAGAATGCGCCTTTGACGCCGTTCATATCCCAAATTGTTAATTTAGAAAAGAACGCTGCACTCACATCTGTGTAACATAGAATCGGATGAAATTCGTATTTTAAAACAAATATTTTGTTTATTAATGACGCTGTCAATTGCCTGTATTATGTCAGCAGGCGTTTTTATATACCAGTAAATCTATCTGTATTGGGGTGTGGATTCGTAAATCTTGCATCATTCCAGGAGTCAAATAAAGATTTTCAGAGTTAATCTCGCCCCAAACTGAATGAATAATTTTAGTTATATATTTTCTTAACATAGTTTTAAGTAAGCAATTGAAGTAAGAAGCAAAATGCATCTGTTGCATTTTCTGTAAATAACTGTTCCAATTCTCATCTCTTAAAACGTTTTAGAAAAGTCTACTTCGAGAAAAACGTAGAGCTTATTAACATAGTATTTCTATGTAGCATTAACCTTTCGCATATATTCGCAGTTATACGATTAATGTTTTATATCGGTGTATAATCTGTGTATGTAACATTCGATTGTGAATTATCCTGCTTTTTGCTTCTGGTCACGAATTCATGACAAGTAAAAGATTAAATTCTGCGTACATATTGCATTATTCAAAATCATTTTAGGGTTTTACATGAAGTAAATAGAAGATTCAATTGATTGGAGTAACTGTAATTAATGTAGAAAAATATTATACATAAGATTTTCTCAGACATTAATATTTTTAATATAAGATATGTATTACGTGGCTCACATGCTTCAGTGGATATACACCATAAAGTATTTAAATATTCAGTGAAATTTAGGAGTCTTTTCCTATAAATTATTAGATATGTTGTACAGAATTCATAACAGTTTGATATATAGTGAAACTATCTGACCAGCATAGTAAAACTGAATTCTAACCACAACCTCAGCATTCTCCATTGTTCCTTACCTTCCCCTTTCGTCTTCGATTCCGTTTATAGCCCGGAAGTGTTACGATAATGTATGTACGTACCCGAATTATGACTGACTCTTACGTAATTTCTGACATGTCATTTTGAGACTCCCAACAGATACAGTAAACAAATCATTTTCAGGAAAGGTTTTCAAACGTCTCAGCGTCTCTGGCAATGTGTTTTGCCTTTGGGATGTGCGTTTTGCAGTAGTAGCTTTTTATCAGGAGTTATGCAAGAGTGTTTCTGTTGTAACAACCCATCGAGTTAATCTTTTACTTCTTCTGTGTCTCACGTTACCAATCAGGTAGTTTCACCTCTTCCAAACCCACAAACAGCTCCCAGGAGCAAGGGGTAATACAAACACTTCCGCGTTCTATCCTTTTCATCAACTTCAACAGTAAAACCATACCCGTACTTCAAAAATTGTGTATTTTTATTCAAATTGTCATCCACTTTAGATAAATCACTTTACTACTCGCGGTATTGTGATATCATGTGTAAAATAATCTTTAGATTGAAATATGCCCGCCTCGGTAGCGTAGATGGTAGCGTGTTCGCCTCACGTTCAAGAGGTCCCAATTTCGAATCTTGGTAAGGGTGAGTTATTTGGATAAGGGGTTTTTTCCGGGGGTTTCCCTTATCCTGAAAGACGAATTTGGGGTATTTCTAAGCTCTGTGGACCCTGGGCTCTTTTGAGCATCATTTCACCTATTCCATTCATCGTCCGATATGAAAACGTTGGTGGACGTAAATTAAAAAAAAAAAAAAAAAAAAAAGATTACATTGAAATACGCAAAACGCCATGTCTAATACCGTGTGCTTGTCAGCCACCCCTAGGGGCAATTATTATACAGATCCGTAATTGCCAAGCTTTTCACTAAGAAATCACATAACATATACTTACGCATCAACTTAATTTTCTGTTTGACGTCCTCCAACTTTAAGTATTAACGGACGATGATGAAATAGTTGAAATGATACTCAAATGGACACTGGTTACTTGACATTCATTTTATAGGATAAGGGAAAACCTCGGAAATAAATCATATCCAGTTAACTTCCTTACCGAGATTCCAACTCAGTAGTACCTCTTAAATGGAAGCGCATACGCTACCCCAACACCACAGTTGGTCACACATAAAAATGTGTGCTTAAAACACACTACTGGCATAAAAACAATATAACGATAAGTGATTATTTACATTTATTAGTACACAAAGATTATTTATAAAGTTTAAACAGTTTCAATTTTCCCAATGTCGTACGTCATGTGAAAACTATCTAATGCCACCATAATTATTATCGAACATTATATTTTGTTATTATGTGTAAACTCATTCATTCAGACAAAATAACAATTATCAAAAATAGGACAAATACAAGTTGAAGTTGCTGAAATATTAAAGTAATCTTGAGCTGCTACGTGTACAAAACCCAAGAAACCTGCAGAATTATAGGTGTAGCTAAAAGTTGAAAAAAATGTGTGTACATTGATTAAGAAACAAAATAAGCAAATGGTGCTCATGTCCTATTATAATTATATCCAATTTGGTAATCTAATCCAATAAGCTTATATGGAAATTGTAAAATTAAAATGTTCAGTGGTAATGTAAAATAATCTTTACACATCTAGTACAGAAACGTTAAAAATGATTAAAACCATTCAAAGAACATTACAAATATTTATGAATAGACGCTTAAGAATATTTATATTAAAAAAATCGTATTTCACATTTGAAGTTATGGGAAATAAAAAAAAAAAAAAAAAGAAATAGAAATGAGAAAACGAAAGTGGAAATGGACAGGACACTTAGTAAAAAAGAAGATAAAGCAGGAGAACGAATGGGGTTGGATTGAAATCTCTGAGGATGGAAAGAAACTCCTGGAAGGGAACAGTTACTGAAGAAATTACTAAAGAAGGGAAAACATCGAATGAAATAAAACGGCATAGATAAAACGTTGTGAATACCATATGCTGTCCATAAGAAGATTTGATTGATAATATGCAGTTATCTCGATTATTCATCTTCAGTACTTTAAAATATGTTGCAGACAGTCCTCCTTAGGAATGCTCATGGGGCAGAGGACTATAATGTATTCGGTATGTCCTTCTAAGAACCAGCTTTAAGTGGAGAGTGGTTTGGATATTTTTATTTTTTCCCCCCACATTTGTTGGTATACATAAACTAATATAACAGGTGTCAGTACTTCGTTTTTTTTTTTAAATAATTTTTGTTTCATAAAAGCTAAATAGAAAATAAAAACTTCCTTCACTTTAGGAGAATAATCATAAAGATTTTCAAACATTTATGGCACTTGAAGAGTGCAGAAAGACTTAGTCATATATATAGAGTTCAGGTATGAAGTTAATGCAATGTTTGCAATCTGATCTTTAGTGGACAGGAAGTTATGCTGCTTTTTGTGTAATATTTGCACTTTAAATCATGTTTTTATAAAAATTTTGTATCAACTTCGCATGCCATTTGACATTTCATTACAGGTTTTACTCTTCAGCAACTGTGTTATAGCATTTTCTAGAACTGGGATTATAAGTGAAACTAGCGAAAATATATTTTACTAACGAAACGTTTTAAAAATACATCCGAAACAAATCCACTTGAACTTCTGCTTTTATGCACATTATAAAACCGTTTAAATGGACAGAGTAAAACGTTTGTGTATAGTATAAGAAACTTCAAGTGATTTATAGCGATTATGCAAGTTGCATATGTACAGCCCGCCGGTACTTATTTACGTGGGAACATGACAATGGACTATAAATTAATCCTCCGCTCCGATGTGAGAGGTTCAGAGATCAAACAGGATGCAGCTATAATCTAAGGTGAATGAAAAGACAAGGATCTGGGAAAATCCAAGCGAGATGAAGAGAATCCCTCACAGCATTAGTCACCCCAAATTATACACTCCTGGAAATTGAAATAAGAACACCGTGAATTCATTGTCCCAGGAACGGGAAACTTTATTGACACATTGCTGGGGTCAGATACATCACATGATCACACTGACAGAACCATAGGCACATAGACACAGGCAACAGATCATGCACAATGTCGGCACTAGTACCATGTATATCCACCTTTCGCAGCAATGCAGGCTGTTATTCTACCATGGAGACGAATCCTGGATGTAGTCTGTGGAACGGCTTGCCATGCCATTTCCAGCTGGCGCCTCAGTTGGACCAGCGTTCGTGCTGGACGTGCAGACCGCGTGAGACGACGTTTCATCCAGTCCTAAACATGCTCAATGGGGGACAGATCCGTAGATCTCGCTGGCCAGGGTAGTTGACTTACACCTTCTAGAGCACGTTGGGTGGCACGGGATACATGCGGACGTGCATTGTCCTGTTGGAACAGCAAGTTCCCTTGCCGGTTTAGGAATGGTAGAACGATGGGTTCAATGACGATTTGGATGTACCGTGCACTATTCAGTGTCCCCTCGACGATCACCAGAGGTGTACGGCCAGTGTAGGAGATCGCTCCCCACACCATGATGCCGGGTGTTGGCCCTGAGTGCCTCGGTCGTATGCAGTCCTAATTGTGGCGCTCAGCTGCACGGCGCCAAACACGCATACGACCATCATTGGCACCAAGGCAGAAGCGACTCTCATCGCTGAAGACGACACGTCTCCATTCATCCCTCCATTCACGCCTGTCGCGACACCACTGGAGGCGGGCTGCACGATGTTGGGGCGTGAGCGGAAGACGGCCTAGCGGTGCGCGGGACCGTAGCCCAGCTTCATGGAGACGGTTGCGAATGGTCCTCACCGATACCCCAGGAGCAACAGTGTCCCTAATTTGCTGGGAAGTGGCGGTGCGGTCCCCTACGGCACTGCGTAGGATCCGACGGTCTTGGCATGCATCCGTGCGTCGCTGCGGTCCGGTCCCAGGTCGACAGGCACGTGCACCTTCTGCCGACCACTGGCGACAACATCGATGTACTGTGGAGACCTCACGCCCCACGTGTTGAGCAATTCGGCGGTACGTCCACCCGGCCTCCCGCATGTCCACTATACGCCCTCGCTCAAAGTCCGTCAACTGCACATACGGTTCACTTCCACGCTGTGGCGGCATGCTACCAATATTAAAGACTGCGATGGAGCTCCGTATGCCACAGCAAACTGGCTGACACTGACGGTGGCGGTGCCCAAACGCTGCGCAACTAGCGCCATTCGGCGGCCAACACCGCGGTTCCTGGTGTGTCCGCTGTGCCGTGCGTGTGATCATTGCTTGTACAGCCCTCTCGCAGTGTCCGGAGCAAGTATGGTGGGTCTGACACACCGGCGTCAATTTGTTCTTATTTCCATTTCCAGGAGTGTATGTACTTCGGGTCGAAAGGTTTTAACCACTGGGCAAAGGTGCCTTGAAACTAAAGATAACAAACATGAATCATGCTAGAAACGAATTTTAGACTTTGCAAGATCCCTTGAATGTAACCAGTTGTGTTATTATAGAAGAAAGCGTGTGCATATAAGTATAAACTGACACATGTTAGTGTAACCGATCTATACATGCAGTATATTATCTTTAATTCAGAAATCATTTTAATGTTTAGTTTGTATACAAAGGAGTCAGAAGGTTTTAATTATCAAATTATATTTATTATAATTTAAATATAAAATGAGCCCAATAAGCATACATATTTCTGGATATATTTGATAGATTAGTTTAACAATGTTATTACTCGAGTTTATTTGCTATAATCAAATACTCTTAACACCTCATCTCTTCCCCCCAGGGTATTACTGGGCATAAATCCTCCCCTATGTTAATTCACATCTATATCCTGGTATTTTCGACTTTTTTCTCTGTGATTTGTTTAGAAAAAGAGTTTCATCGTAGTAATCGCACTTTTTATAATATTCATTTACTACTACTTGTTGGATGATATATTTTCACTTTTTACCTATGTTTATTTGAATAAATAAAACGCAGTCCTTAGAAATCTTCAAAAATATGTACATATCATTTTCAATCCCGAAGTACAAGCGATGCATTATACCCTTGTAGGTATACATATTCTGGGAATAATAATATTAAATAATTATTTTTTCACGTTAGTTGCGTAAAGGATAAGTTAGCAAAGCAAGACTCAAGATAGAAAAATTCACTGACAATCGAGATTTGAATGACATCTTTTGGTATATGTCCGGCTGCTCTAACCATTTTTTTTTAATTTACGTCCTCCAACGTTGTCAAATCGGACGATGAATGAAATGATGCTCAAATGAGCCCGGGGTTCATCAAGCTTAGAGTTATCCGACATTCGTCTTTCAGGATAAGGGAAAAACCCCGAAAAAACCTTATCCAGGTAGCTCATCCTGACCGAGATTCAAACTCGAGACCTCTTGAACGTGAGGCAGACACGCTACCACCTACGACTCTAACCAAATAAACTACGTTTGTTTGAGTAACCGGAAGATCTATGGTTCAAATCCCGACCGTGACATTGAATGTTCACTCTGATTCAACCTTTTCATTGACATTATTGAAATACAAATGTTGATATATGTACATAGTTATGACACTAGATGAGAAATAACTATATTGTTAAGATATAGTTAACCATTCATATGCAAACCTGACTATGAATGACCAAAACTATCTTATTTAACAAACAGCCTAAAAAATACTATTATAATACCAACAACTGCCAAGCTTAAATCTAGATCTGTTAATAGGTCACTTATATGTTGAACAGTAACTTGAGGACTTTCATGACGATAACAAATATATTTATTATCTCTAGCTCGCTTTGAATGACTTTGTATGTATGGAAGAGAAAGTCTGACAAAGATCATAAAACTTGTGCACAAATATTTGCATTTTATGTTCTATTATATTTTACAATAAAATGTTAATTGTTAATGAAATTAAAATATAACCGTGTCACAGTTCCTTATGTTGCTTAATAAAACGTGGAAGAATCATAACGCAAATCCTTGCCTACGGCCGCAACGTAGTCCTTAAATTTCCTACAGAGTAATTTTAAGTACTCAAGTGAAGTTTAATTTGGATATTTTCTGGTAATTTCAATCTTAGATTAAATGAGTTACTTGTATGCACAAGATCAATCTAGTAGAGCGCAGTTTTTTAAATTGGTGCTGCTATTGTCACGCGATGGCACTGAAGTACATATGCATTATTAACTGTGTAATCGATCCCTTTAACAGTTCTCCTTCAAATTGGAACACAGCAACAGGGCAGGTTGCGTGATACCTGCTTGAAGTGAAATCAGAAGCAAAGGGAAATGCGCGAACAGGTTGGAACATGTATCGCGTTCCATTCTCTACCGGCGACAAGAGACTGATGCAATTATCCCATTCCTATCGTTGTTATTCCAGTTTTGGTTGGACCTTACCCAGCATTTGGAATGTTGCACTAACTAATGGATGGACCTACTAGCTAGACGGTCAAAGTCCATGTTAAACATCATCTCATTTGTAACATTGTTCAGCTTAGTTTATCATATTGTGAAATCTGTCGTGGAACTCCTAGACATGTATCAAAGCAATAAACTGATTTCAATGCCAGCATTGCTACATCTCAAGCATTTGGTGATGCTAAAGAATGTTGTTGCAACTATCGAAAAAAAAAATCAAGTTTGAGCGAAGTTAGCCGTAAAATTTGGAGTTAATTAGCCTTCAACTTTTTTGTATGAGAAAAAAGCCCACACAAAGTTTTGTTCATTTCTGGTATATTTACTAGCAGAAATATTCGGCGTTGTCAGCTGATTTGACCGTTTTCGTAAACCATAAATTTTCCAAATATTTATTTATAATGAGTACACCAACCTTCATACTGCTAAAATTCTTATACGTAAAGAAATTCCTCCAAATTACCCCCCATTCGACGTTTTTCAACCTCTATCCATTAGCGTGGGTTTTCACATTACAAACATAATGAAGAGATCAATAGTTATTCTTTTATTATTTAGAAATAAAACCATTCGTGCTGAATACCCTCAAAATTAGCATTGTCGAACATTTTCCATCCCTTCTCCCGTAGGAACGTGTATCATCCCAAAAGGAATGAACACAACATGACTCATATTTTTATTTACAAGAAAAATTGCGGAAACAGGTCCATGAAAATTCTAAACATTTCATCCTGCCGAACACTTTATTGCGCCCTCTTCCGTCCTCCACAGTATTTTCACTCTTTTTTTAATTGTTCCATTTATACCCCGCCTTTAACTACAATAGTCATATCGGCCATCGTTCTCCTTTGGAACATATCGAAGGTGTTAACTCGTATTCGTTGGATTTTTAATCATTAGATCACGCACACATTCGTACTCTCATTCATACTTCCAGACTCTGGAGAAGATGGGAAATTATCTTGGTCGGAGAAAAATCCCCACCCTTTACTGTAGGGAACCGAACTCGGGACCCCTAGCACGGCAGGCATGTGCTCTACCGACTGAGCTATGGATCCAGCCTAGTTTTACTCTTCTCCTTAAAAAATCGTGTAAAATTTTCCTTTTATAGCTTAAATCTTTCAGCAATTTCTAATCTCACCTCCCATTAGAGTTATTTTCTCTCATGTTGTGTGTGGATTTCGCATCTAAAACAATGGAGCAGCAATTTGTATGCTTTTATATAGCTAAAATATTGGGAAAAGAGGCTCATTCTTATACAAATTCTAAACTTCCGTATCGTCAAACTTTTCCAAGCTCTCTTCCGTTTGATTGATGGTTTCTGATACAATGCCCAGTATTTTGTTCTTGTCCTATATTATAGGTGGCAAATATGTTCCAAGGGTGCGTGCATGTGGCACTATTTAATGGTTCCATCTAAAGCTGTTTAAAGAGATGAAATACGATAGATTCATAATATAATCATCTTAACTTATAAGTGATGACAACCTCTTGGACGGTAAAACGGCTCAAGAGCTGCTTGTGGTACGTATGGGCAGAAAGTTATGTAAAACAGTTTCAATTTTTAGGCATACCTTTAAGAAAAGTATTCTAAAAGTTTGCGTTTCTTCAGAAGATCCGCTGTATGTATGTACGCAATTGAGCCTAATTCTTGAAAAATAAGCCGATATTATTGTAACTTTGGTTGTAGGAAGTACAAATTAAATTCGGTTTATAAGAATCTGTTAAAGTATTATTTTGTTTCTTTTTCGGCAAACAGTTGCACGCATGACAACTTTTGTAAATGGGAGTTTGATATTCATTTATTTTTATGAAATTCATTTATTTTAAATTCGTTTGAAAGCAAATTAGGCCGTAGCATGTATACATAATTGAAAATTATCGTAAAAAAATTAGAAAATGTTTGTGTGTATAGTGGTTTTATTTTGATGGACAGCATAAAAATTTGCAAGACTTTTATAATACGTTTTACTAATGCTACCAGTATTACAAACTCATATATTATAATGTTGTTTCTTTTTATATGAAGCCCTTTCATCCGCACTGAGTTTGTTGAGTGACATGATTTTGATTGAATGCATTAAATCGGTACGTTCGTGCGCCGTATCTTACTAGAACACTCCAGTTTTGCTTGCAAAACCGCGATAAAAGTAAGTAATGTGATGTTAATCATAGTTGAAATTAACTTGGTCACCAAAGCATGCAACTATCTGACCTACACAGCAAAACTCAATAGTTCCACCTTCTCATGAGGTTTTATGTTTTATTTCATAGAATGTATATTTAAATATATCACAGAGTTGTATATTTAGGTAAGAAAGGTGGAGGATGCTGAATTTAAACTTATCTTTCCACTGCTATCCAGTGTCAAGATCATGAATAATGCTGTGAGGGCGTATGTAATCCTTCTAGAACTAAGCTGATACCATGAAAACATTAGCAATCTAATGAAATGTCGTCCTGTCAGGTCTTAATATGATGTGGCAACAGTGGAGTGTTTTAACTGAGTGCCATTTTAGACAACAGATGGACAGACAGATGGAGCCAAAGATAGACGGCAATAAAGAGTCAATTTGGCTTTTCAAGTTGGTAATTAAACACCTGTACATTCCCTGACAATCCCTCTAGCTGAAGTGAATATAAGATGTATGTTGAGATGTATGGTGACTTAGATTTTACAATTCTGTTTTGAATTGGGGTTAAACATTGCAATTGTTTGCAAAAAAACAATCTGAAAGAAAAGGTGACCACCTATTTATGAGAAAAAATGCGTGAATGATGTGGACAAACGATTAAAGCTGTCTTACATTTCACATAACACTTGTTCGTCAAGAATACGCCCCTTTTGTGTGCAAATAAACGAGTGGCAAATTAATTCTGACAGTTGTGTTAGGGCAGGAGATAACTCTGGCATTTCAGGTTTCATTTCTTATGTAAATGCTAAAGAAATGCATAATTTGAAATCACGATATGCTTCTCAACTAAGGTAATTAATATTAAAAATAAATCTGTCTGTTGTGAACGCTATTTAGAGCATGCTAGAGAGAAATGCTGGCATGCACGCAGTACCACAATAATTACAATTGGGGTAATGGCAGCGGCAGAAGGAGTTCGCAAGAGAGAGAATATCGCCTCTAGTTGTCACGTGAAGTTACAAGTCTTATTCTTGCTCTGTAGCATGCAGGGGACCCTCCAACGGCCCTTTGTGATGTGTTCGTCACAGATGTGTGCACTGGAAGCAATACATTCCAGCAGCTGCGTACATACACCTGCGTACATTCACGGTTGGTCTCCCTCACCAATAATTGTCTCTCATTTCAAATAGTAAATAGTAAGTGTTATACGTATGTTTCTTGTTTGTGCAGCTGCAAACGAGAAATAACTAATACAGTTTGGATATTATTCCTTGCGGTATCTTCCTTTCTTACATTCCTGTTGAATCATTGCTATTATTATCTTAAACGTTTTTAAGAGGATCCTGATAGTGGAATTGAATATCAGAAAAAATTGAAACATGCCGAGCATTTATTAAGGTGATTAAAATCACAAAAGCACAATTAATATATTTTTAAAAAATGAAGGTATAACACGGCTTGTATAAAAATTAAGTAAAACTATTTGTGTAAGGTACGTAAAATATTATTTCAATTATTTCTAAAGTACAGTTCCATTGTCTAATGCCCATAGCAATTTGTTAGCACTGCGAAATATTTATCATAAGCCAGGATTATGCAGAAGCTCGACATAATTAAAAATATACTGAAAATGTCTCGAGTTTTGGAGTTGAATCTTAACACGACAGCTTTGTTACAAACGTGTTCCTATATATCCCTTTGCGGTAAATCGCCCAACTATTTTGAGCTCTATGATGCTTCAGACTTGTTAAGAAGTACAAAGTAACACCCTTATACGATAAATCCGCTCTTGAAAGCGCATGTATAGCAAAAGTTCTTTGGAGTTATCACCTCAAGTACGAAAATGTATGTTCTCTTATATCATCATGTTAATGTGTCACAATTTTAATTTAAACTACTTAAGTAAATTAAAATCAAAACAATTAAAAAATTTAAAGGTAATCAATGCTGTAATAATATTTCGATTTTGAAACTTCAGTGTCAGACATATTATTGTCAGACATTGGGTATGATAGGGATGTAAGTTAAAGTGAGGGTTTTAATTTACCATAGCGTACATAATTACAAGGGGCGTTTCAATTTATCTCCGCTGCAGTGCTGCGATCGCAGTTCCGCACATGCACGGTAGTCGCTCTGTATCAAGGAGAAGAAACGTGCGCTGTCAGCCGCGTACGCTTTGTTGTGCTTGTTTACAATGTCGGTGTTGATTGAAAATCACGCCGCTTGTGAAATCAGATCTGTGATTCGTTTTCTGAATGCTAGGAAAGTGAAACCAATGGAAATTTATCGGCAAATGTGCGATGTTTACGGACAAAATGTGATGAGTGATACAATGGTGAGGAGATGGGTCCGACAGTTCAATGAAGGACGTAGTGAACTGCACGATGAAGTACGAAGTGGGCGTCCATCTTTGGTTACAGAAGAACTGGTTCACGCGATTAATGGCAAGATCCAGGAAAACAGCAAGTTTACAATTAGTGCTCTTTCTATGGAATTTCCCCAAATCTCACGATCACTAGCTCATGAAATTGTTACCGAAAAACTGAAATTTCGTAAACTTTGCTCACGTTGGGTGCCAAAGATTCTTACTGAGCAACTCAAAACAAAACGGATGGGTAGTGCACTTCAGTTTTTGACCCTAAAGGGATTTGACTGGGACGTGTTTGACCACTCCCCGTACAGCCCTAACCTCGGTCCTAGCGACGTTCATCTGTTTTTGCATCTCAAATCTTTCCTTGGCGGTCAACACTTCAACAATGACGAGGAGCTTAAAGAAAATGTTTCCAACTGGTTGAAGACACAGGCGGCAAACTTCTATGATGAAGGTATACAAAAACTTGTGCCTTGCTATGACAAATGCCTGCAACATTTCGGCAGTTATGTGGAAAAGTAGTTTAAGAGTTGTAGAATTTCGTGCAATAAATAATTTGTCTGTACCTGTACACAATTTAATTTTATTACCAAACAGAACTTACTTTCTGGACGAACCTCGTATTTTATTACGTACACCTTTCTTCACGGCGGAAGAAAACACATGGTGAATGTTCAGAATCATATGTAATACATATCGTGTATTTATACCTTAAGAAAAATAACCATAAATACTTCAAAATGAGTTGCACCATGGCCTGCTAAAAGGTTGATTTGCGCTTGAATCGCTCCTCTCATCTCCTAATTAACAGGACAGACTTAATCGCACATTTAGGATTTACAGCCTATCTTTGTATGGAATGGCTATCTTTCAAGCTAAGTACGGCGGGTATTTACTGAGCCTTTCTAGAGGGCTGCTTGATGGACGGATCGTTCACCGTAAACACCTCCACCAATGAGACGGGTATTAGAGCCTGAAACTGTTAAGGGCTTCTACGTGTCTCTGTGATCCGTCTGTCTCCAGTTATTTTTGTATTTCATCCCTTCCTATAGAGAAGCCACGATACGCTAAATTTTTTATATAACGCCATGTGTCCTCAAATTAATCTAAAGTTCTACTTTCCGCTTTTAAGTAGGTTTTAACGGTAAAAGAGTTTGAAATTGTCTATTACTAATTGCTATACATTGGCACAGATGAAATAAACACAGTCAGAATAAAATATTAACTTAAACTCCTCCTGTGCGTTCTAATAAAGCAACGAACGAAACAGTACTCTCATTACATGGATGATGTAAGCAACAAGCCTGAAGTAGGTTACTAGCCAAGCAAAGCTAAAAATGAGTTTGAAAGCCGCAAATCCCAATTCCAATACTGCGGATACAGTAACCAAGAAGACAAATGAAACTTCATCAAACCAGAGACGTGTAATACTGCGATCATTGTCTTCGTTAAATCAGATGCTCCGAGATGAGGAAGACCTGTTCTGTATGTAATCGACCTCGAGGCACAAGGAGGTCGTTGTGGTCAGCCTTGTCTTTCAACATACAGTGAAAAATTGTCTTCTTTAAATGGAACGAAAACCCTGAATGTTCTTTTTTTTACGGAACGGCAAACAGCATGATTGTAGCAACATCGCAAAAGCCTTTCCTCGTCACTGTCCTCCCATCAAGGAGAGAAACAACAAACGTCCATATTCTGCCGGAAATGCAAAAACAGCTGCCAGACAAGCGAGTTTCACTTGTTCAGGCAGCGCGATTCCTTCCTCACTTAGCCCAGATGCGTCTCTGTTTCACAATTAATCTGCATCGTTTGTGTTCAAAAACTTGCTTTGCATTTGGTTATAAAACAATGGGATAACATTAACATCCGGTCTGGCGTCCATATTTAATACGAAAGTAAATATAGTTATTATCGTAGATTGTTGTCATTTATAGAATGTTGCCTCAGTAACAGTATAAGTCTGTTGGTGAAGCGTCGTATTTTCATTGCACTGCTTTAAAGAAAAAGCAATTTAAAAACACAGCGGAGCTTCACATTGTTACGCTACAGAAGACTCTAGGCTGTCAAAGTCTTACATGAGTGGACCTAGACATAGTTCTGGTGAATAGAGGGGGTGTTGCCGATTTTGGGATTACAGGTATCATTGCCGGACCTGTAATGAGGAATTGTCCTTCATCGAGTCGATTCTGTAGTAACCATGTCCTGGTTAGGTTACCTACATCAAGTGTATGCCCTATTCTGGCACGTCACCTTCACATCCATCTCCGCCGGAAAGTTTCTCTTTTTGGAGGAGCCATTCAGTGTCAAAAGTAATATTTTAAGGCCTTATGGAGACCGACTTTTATCCGTCTACTCGTTCCAAAGGCGCAGTTTCACTTTTAATGAGAAATTCGTCATAATTGCTGTTTTCAAGGCGAGTATGTTTGTGAGAGTACATAAGCCCAAATTTAGACTTCCGATTTGGAGAGGCTCCCAGGCAAAGCAGCCCTGTCATGTTAGTGCCATTTTAATTACATTATTTTTCTACAAAATGTAGGTATCTACTAAACATATATTTGGGGTATATTCCTGGGTCTCTGATGTACATATGAATTCTTAAGTTCTAAGTCAAAATGTGCAGAATGTTGAGACCCAACTATCGAGGTATTTTATATGACTTCAAGGTTTCTGGCAGTTTCAAAGTTTTCCCGAACGCCATGAAAGGCAAACGAAAGCTTTAAGTACATAAGCTTATTGTTTACGACACACTTTAAAACGATAATGAAGAATATATAATGGAAAAAGAAGTAGAAAGCTAACTTGGGTTAATGCTTACATACTTAGATAATGCATAATCAGTATTTCTCTGGAATACATCCTTGCGACATTTCTATGCCCATTTGCAGAAAGAACTGTGTTAGTAGTCCACTTATTGTATTTTCATAATAAAGCAGAACCGTTTTTGTCTTTTTGGATTTTGGACTCTAGACTTAGACGCATTATGTTTGTAATCTAACATCTGATAACACTCAAAATTGCACTTCACCTGAACGCGTGGCCTTGGTGCTTATGTGAAATTGGGGATTATCGAGTCTTAGTGTTGAAAATCAATTTATAAATGCATTAGTTTTATAACTTAAGTTCTTTGAAGAAAAATAAAAAGCGCTTTAGTGTAAATAAGCGTTTCTGATGCGCGACCGTCTCTTGGAAGCTGTACCAGAAAGCAACCAGAAAGATGACTTAACGTGTGGAAATGGAAAGTCTGATAACGTTATCAGAAACATAGGAAAGGGAAAGTAGGACATGCCATTTAAGTACACAATCGTTTTGGGGCTTTCCTTCACGCTATCAGTGTTGAGATACGTCACCTGGTATGAGCAAGCGAGGCACATCGGAACTGCAGAGGATTTACAAAACCTTAGCAAAAGCAGAATTTAAGCGTAAATGTTCAATACTCTTTTGTTGCAGAAAGACTCTGCTAAACATTATTTTGAATGTTTTGGCATATACATTCTAAAAATGGTATGTCTGTAGACTCTGCTTATAAAGGGTTTAAGGCTATTGTTATCTATAACTAGTATCTAAGTGGTGTGACTATAATTAAGGACTACTGAACGTTATGATGAAACAAATAACATCTTCAAGCTCATACAGGAAAGCCGGCTCCTTAAGTGCAGTGATGTATACAGAAGCTCTTTTTTATATAAGCTGCCTTTGTGTAGATGTTCAGCCTTTAGAACTACAGAATTTCAACGTCGTAAATCAGCCTCGTAGAATTCTGCGAATGTCCATAAAGCACCCTTTATTCTATCAGAATGATTGGCATAGTTTGAGATTAACGTCACATAAAGGTTATAATTTTAGTTTGCCTACAAGTGTTTTTTTTTTTTTTTTTCTCAGCATTACAGAATTCCTTTCCTTAACAAGGAGACGTCTTCAGTGCAAGAAAAGCTATATTAAAACATTTAATGTGGTAATGTGCATACCATCGGCATTGCGGATGAAGGCAAGCACATACAAGGACGTTGAGTGTGTCTTTGCCCCAACTGACGGCATTGGCACAAGGAGTTTTTGCCCGCGGCTAGGCAGCCCAGAATGACATCACGAAGGAATAGGGTGTGGAAGTTTATCAACGGAATCCCAAGCCGGATTAGCTTGCGACATATCCGCCAAGTTACATACTGTACTGTGATATGGCAATGTCTTGTACTTCACGTTTTTATACACATTCAGTATCAAAACGTGTGTTTAAAGAAAAATAATAATGTGTAACATTTGATTGGTATTCCGAATTCTTTGTTGTATATTGTCATACCTATCTTTTATTACTTATTTAAGGTCCGTTTTTAATATTTACGGCCCCAGGCGATGACACGGTTAATACATAAAATTTTGTAATTAGAAAGAAAATTTGGAAAGGAAACGTTTGAGGCCTTATTCGGGGCATTTATCAGTCATGAGAAGGTAAACCTTTATGTAAAACTGTTACGAAATACCATTTTTACCCTAGTTCCTATTAATCATGATCAATACTCTGAAAAATTGTTTCAACATACAGTTTGTTGCAGTACACGGAAATATAAAGGAGGTGGAGAAAGCAGAGTAACCATAAAGTCCCTGCATTTAAAGAAGGTAAGTTTAGAAGCGAGTCCCACCAGCTCAGTGGGAATGGTACTTTCCCGCATCCACACAGCTTGGTCCCGTAAATACCGTAAATCGCTGCCATTTCTAGGGACTTCATGGAAGTACGGTTACTCTATCTACCTACAGTTCTTTATTATCCAATACTTTTGCTCGGTATCAAGGGGGGAGGGAGGAGGCGATAGGTCAGTTGACATCTCTGCTTAAAATACTGTCAAATGCAAATGAAAAACCGAATATTTTGGATATCTTAAATGCCGCGGAAAATTTTGAAAGATATTTGCTACGTAATTTACTAAAAACACATTTTTTCTGTAGTAAGTTTTTGTCTATAGCAGTGTAATGGAAATTAATTGTTCTTTCACACTAGCCGTGTGTAGGACGCACTATGAAAGAGTAGAGCCAGACTGAAAAATTCAATGCCATAGCCGGGATTTGAACCACGGATCTTCTGGTCTCCGTCCAGCCGCTCTAACCCATTGAGCTACTATGGCCAACGTGCCAACATGACATTAAATTCTCCAACTGTACCTAATAGTGGTCTGAACTATAAAGCCCGGGCCTTAAAGTACTTACAGCATAAGTCGCCATTAAGGTAGTTGTCTCATGTATTTATGAGAACTCCTAGTGATTTACCGGGGAAAACACGGCTATGGCATTGGATTTTTCAGTCTGGCACTACTCTTTCATATCGCAGTGTTAGACTGAAAACTGGAGAACGTGGTTTACAGCGATTGAGGTTTACGGTAAAAGCGTTAGACGAGACAAGGGGAAAGATTAAATTTCTGATAAGAAGGCATATGGATTTTTAGGCTCCATTTACAATGAAAAGTAAGTGTAAACATAACGTAAATATAAAAAATTAAACATTGAATTAAAATTGTAAAGTTGTAATGTTTGCAAGGTCCAAGCTTTCAAGTATGCCTACGTTAAACATAAGAAAAGCGACTGTCAGTACATAATTGTACCTTCTCCCGTAAGATACTATGCAGCTATGTGTAGACTCACTTTCCCTATAAGAATCGCACTAAGAAACCTATAAATAATTTAAATAAATTATAATTGAAATTAAAGTAGTTTTCTAGAGAAAATTGCAAGAAAATGATTTGGAATTGTAAAGAGAAGATTCAAGTTGTACTTCATTCCAATGTATCTTAAACGTATTACCACGTCCAATTTTCCGGCACACCTGCGGCGCTGATATGATTTTTAATTGACAAGAGTCGTTAGCAAATTAAATTAAAACTAATGAACCCTACTTAATGTTTTCTTTTTTAAGAAGATAACACTATGAAAAAGTGTATGAAAAAATTGTTGAAGTAGGGGTTTGTTTCTAAAAAAAAAAAAAAAAAATCGTAGGATATCCTAAAATGTGCTGTCATGAACTAATATTTCGTTAACTCACGGATGCAGTGATGCTTAGATTTTTATTATCCTTAACTTTTGAAAAAAATCTGATAAATTAATTCAGCTATCATATTAAGATTTGGGAAGTAACTGCATGATTGTACATGTAGATGACAACGTAGCATCAGGTCACGGAGAAATTAATTATGAAAGGAATGTTTATGTTGTCATATAAGGATCGTGTTTGGCCTTACTTCGAACTGCGCCTCAATGCCCCTCACGTATGCAATACTCACAGTTCAATTTCCCACCAGTTACTTAGGCATTCTAGAAGCTTTCAGCTGATAGCGAATTGTTAACTTCCATATTAGTATCATCTAGGCAGCTTTATGACCTGGGGTGCCTTCATTAACATGCTAGAAACTATTGTGCTTATAATATTCAAGGGCGTTCTGCTTATAGTGCTTCACATCACCTCGTAGCTGTCGTTCTATGCTATGGAATGAATCTTGATGAATGTCAACTGAGCGCCCCAACTCCGCCTCGGTAGCATAGATGGTAGCATGTCTGCCTCACGTTCACGAGGTCCCGAATTCGAATCTCGGTCAGGGTGAGTTAACTGGATAACGTTTTTCCGGGGTTTTCCCTTATCCTGAAAGACTAATGTCAGGTAACTCTAAGCTCTATGGCCCCTGGGCTCATTTGAGCATCATTTCACCAATTCCATTCATAGTCCGATATGACAACGTTAGAGAAGGTATATTACAAAAAAAGAAGACGAAGAAGAAGAAGAAGAAGAAAGAAGGAAGAAGAAGAAAGAAGAAAGAAGAAGAAAGAAGAAAGAAGAAGAAAGAAGAAAGAAGAAGAAAGAAGAAAGAAGAAGAAGAAGGAAGAAGAAGAAGAAGGAAGAAGAAGAAGAAGAAGAAGAAGAAAGAAGAAAGAAGAAGAAAGAAGAAAGAAGAAAGAAGAAAGAAGAAAGAAGAAGAAGAAGAAGAAGAAGAAGAAGAAGAAGAAGAAGAAGAAGAAGAAGAAGAAGAAGAAGAAGAAGAAGAAGAAGAAGAAGAAGAAGAAGAAGAAGAAGAAGAAGAAGAAGAAGAAGAAGAAGAAGAAGAAGAAGAAGAAGAAGAAGAAGAAGAAGAAGAAGAAGAAGAAGAAGAAGAAGAAGAAGAAGAAGAAGAAGAATGCACTTTAGAGAAACATCAGACTGTAAACAATGCAATCCCGCCCACGCAAAACATTAGTTTCATTGTTCTGTCTTCGGAATCTAAGAGTGATATATTTAGCAAAACCACTTTTATAAAATAATCATTTATTTTCTAAAATATTGTTCTTTATTTTCTAAAAACTGCATCAAACGATATCCTGCGCCATGGCATAGTGGTATAGAGCGTTGCGCTTAGGTTCCCTGCCACGGAAAGCACCCAAGATCGATCCCGCCCTGGGTATAGGACCGGTGCCCATCGTGAGGAAATTAAGGAGTTATGCTAGGTTGCGAACGCTGGTCTAGGGGTTGGAGATATGTTGACCTCTCCTCGTATTGGTTGGTTGAACGCTCACCTCTGCCTTGGGTATGTGGGCGTGAGGCCGGCAGATGTCTTGGCAAACTCTGACCTACTTCGGACTGATACACCAGGGTTATGTATCAAACGATGATGTATGATTAAAATAACACGTGTTTGGGATACTGAAATGAATAAAACCTGCAAATTGAATTTAATGCATGTTGATGTTTTCATTCTCATTAAATTTTATATAACATAAGTTAGACATCATTTAGCCCTGCAGTTATAATAATATAAAATAAAATTAGCTAACTGAAATATTCGTTACTGTTTGGTATTACGTGAAATAGCATGTAGGAGTTGATTTGGTAGAGTGTATGAATCTATTTGAAACGACAAGCTCGCTACTTCTCGCATACAAGACATGGCTGTCGGTTGAATTCAGAGAGCTCTGACTTGAAATTAAAACAACAATTAAGGACAAATTGCGGGAAATCTTTTGTTTTTAATCTTTCCAGAGTAAAACTATCATAAAAATCGGTTGCTCGCGGTTGATGAACCTTCCGTGATACTCTGCCATTTCAATTTTTGTGTTGAATTGCTACGGTTTATAGCACACTTCATGTCACGCTAAGCCATGCTTCCAAACAATTTAGCTTAACCCTAGATGTCTTTGACATTAAGTTAAATATTACTGGCTATTATGTCCAAGTTTTGCTTCTTAAGAAAAATGCTGCTAACACTTAAGCATCATTTGGTACATACATTTTATATTTTTAATGAAATATTTATAAACTAACCTTTTCCAAGGGCATGTTATCTCTCATTTACTAAAACAGGGAATTACAAAGGAAATAAAAAAGTGAAAACAAGAATAAATGAAAGAGCATGTAACTTAATGTGTTGTACAGAGCATGGAATCGCAATGACGGATTTGCGAACAAGACAGAATCGATATTTAACCGTGAAGTGAATTGAACGACACTGGAGGTCCAGTCCATCCATTCCTTTCTTCTTGGCTGTAGTTCCCCGGAAGGTTCGAGTTACGTAGACGGTAACGTTTGCTAAACAAAACTGCACAACTTTGGGCATAATAACTATTGAGGGGTTTGCAGGAAAAAAGTATGCACTCAACTCTTAAAATTGTTTTTTATCAATACTGTGACTTTGTGGGTTCGTAAAATTAGTCTAGTTTGGAGAAATTCAAAATGTTCTTTATTTTCGTAGAAAGACAGTTTGTACAGCCCTTTGTAGCAGAATGACGTAACATACACCAACACAATCTCTCGTGGCTTCACCACACATAAACAAACAAAAGAATGCACTTTCAAATCACTAATACGATTATCAGTTCTCAACTTGCAACTTGGTGTGGTTCAAATATCTACACAGCTCTCACACTGCACGAAAACTGACCATTGACCACTCTCTAGCAGCTCTCACTGCACTCTGTCCAATCCCGACCAACCGAAGTGCTGGCTGGCTGGCTGTATAAAACCAGAAGGTTTTTTCTGCGTGCCCACCCGTTAAGGGTTTTACCGCAGGCAAGGTTATGCAGTTGGGATTTTGTAGGATGTGTTGTAGGTTTTATATTCCTTCAGGTTGTGGGAATGGATGCAATACCTTGCACCCTGGTGTTTTAATTTTAAAGTTTGTTATTTAGTTTCTCGAAAGCTACCGAACTAGCACGATCTTTCGTGATGTAGCAAGAACACCATGGAACTGTCTGTCTCTTTCTCCCCGTTCTCTCTCTCTCTCTCTCTCTCTCTCTCTCTCTCTCTCTCTCTCTCTCTCTCTCTCTCTCTCTCTCTCTCTCTCTGGGCGTGGCTTGGGCGCTACCTCTCTTTCACTCCCCGCTTCTCTCTCTTGGCGCTCGTCTACAGTGCCTCGCTACAATACGTAGTATAATGGACTGAAAGAACAAAAATGTCTGAGTACATTATTCATTTCAATCTTAGGAAGTTCCCTTCTTTGGGCAATTCACCTAAACTGGGACATATTTGGACCCTCGACGTCGTTTTTAAACATTATTTTCAGTCAAACATTAGGAACATGTTTGTAGATCCACATGCATTGGAAAGTCAAAATCTTTGAACAGGGAAAAGAAAAATCAATTTATAACGTCTGTAAGAAAATATGAACATTGTTGCCGAAAATTTATTGTATTCATTGTTTTCACAACAAAAATGAACGTTTGGGTCGCCGAATATGTTAATACATAAGCAATAAAGTACAATTAACATCTGTTACACCTATTGGTCAACCTTCTAGCTTTTCAATCCAGAAGTTTGTTTCGATTCTCGGCTAGAGCTTTAATGTGAATAATTCCATAACCTTCCAGAGTTCAAATACATAAATGTGAAGGTAAATGTGAGCGTATTTTAAGTGTAAAAAGGTAATAAAGGGTTAAGGAAGCGACAATTCAACGTGTAAGGATACCAGTGCCCCCCCCCCCCCCCCCAGTTTCTAGGTCAAGCCCCCAATGATATAGAAGTTAAAGGGGACTTCATAAACGAGGCAATAAGAATTAAAAGCATAAAAATTAAAGGGGCTGGTTGTGTAACGGTCACTCTTTAGTCACTCAGTTGGGAAGAGGGGGTGCTGCACATTAAGCCTGTGTATGATGGCATGCATTAACGACTATATTATACAAATATGCTTGAAAGGTAGACCAAACTGATAATACAGCTGTGAGGACCGTGATGTGACACAACAGCTGCCAAAAGTTAACACTCGCCCACTACAACCTGTCTAGAATGGAAATACCAAAGCTCCACAAACAGCTGACGGTGTGTTAAGGGAAGCATCCGATGACGTAATTCTGGACGTGGGAGATGACCTCCTCGTGATCCGTGTGGTGTGTTGGACTGGGCTGGACCGAGGGGTCAGCAAACCTGTACATTCCACCTGTGTAGTTTGTATTGAGCACATGTAGGTGGCAGTGCTTTTAGAAATGTAAAACATTTAACATTTGTTGCTATATAATCTTATAGGGAAATGATGTTATCTTAAAGGAAATAATGTGAACTTTACGGTTTAAGGTTTAACACAGATGTGTCCAAGATCATATACTGCTTGTTAAAGAATAGGATATTCAACATTACGTATGTCAGCATAGTAATCTTTCGGCACTAGTGTGGTGTGGGCTATTTTATGTATGGTTAATTGATTTTATGGAATCTCTTTTAAACTATCCCCTTTATTACCTACACCTGTGCATTTATTTATATTATAACTAATATTATTTAAAAGGGTATCTTGAACACTCATTTTAACGGAAAACATTAATTATAGCATAATTCCTAAATACGTGAAACTATTAGGACAATGTTATCTGTTGTTAGTTGTCAACTATTTCTAATGCAAATAGTTAACGTATAAATCTGTATTAATCTTTTGTGGATTAAAAGGTTAGAATAAATTAGTTGGAACAAATACCGATTCATTAGGCCCAGCGATTTGGTTAAGGCCGGCATCCGGAAGAAATTAGGTCAGAAGTCCTCATTTTGTCCTATCTGTCGACGGGCTTCGTAGGGGTTTTCTGTAGTTTCCAAAATGACTTGGTGTACAAATTCCGTACTCCTTCCCACAAGAAAAACTACAGGGCAGGGTACAGCATGAAACCCTTGGCTCTCACTATCTGCAGAAGGAAAACAGTTGAGGCAGAATGCATTTTGGTATAAGGTTTATAACAACGTTCTAAGAAAGTCCCAAAGCTGTTTAAATATGATGCCATAACCGGAAAAAGAAAGAAAGAAAGACTAAAAACAGCTAAAACCCTTAATTGATTCCATAAAACTTTTGTTTGAATAGATAAGGGTTCGATAGTGACTCATTCTTTTCTATTTACCTTAGACACATGTTGTGTACACCTATTTTCTAAGTTTGACTGAACTGGTTGTTCATTTATATCTGCCAGTAATGTTTTTTTTAAAACGAATATAAAATATTGTGTTCAAAATCCTTTTATTAGTAACCCGAATAAGAATGTATGGATTTATATCTCGGAGGTAACACATTGAAATTAGAATTGATTGAATGTATTCACGAGGCATCCACGAGAGGAAGGATGAGGCGAAAGGAGACAGGGCAGCCGTCGTGGCCAAGGAGCCACGACAATGCAGAGGGTAGGGTCCCTACATTATACTTAGATGGAAACCTTCCTCGGTAGACCAGAACAACCGACATTCCCCTACTGTGGTTCGGAAGCAGTCCCAGCAGCCAGTTCGGAGACAGGCAATCGTTCTATTGGAGGAGGAAGTGGTTCACTCAGACCATATCATCATCCTGCCATGCACCACGGAGATACCCGCCGACACTTCTACCCTGAAAGAGACCACCGTCTGAGGCATCCCGCTCGTTGTAACTTACCTCGTTAAAATTCCATTAGTTTTTATAGTAAATTAAAATGTTATTTTGTCATTCCAGTAACCCAAAATTGTTTTAATGAAAAAAACAACATCATTTTTGAGAAAATCGAAACCAGCCAACGCTTACGACAGTAAAATTCAGTTAAAACGAAGGAGTTTTCCCTTACAGTGCTTCATTTAAATTCCGATGTTCTCAAAATAGTAGAGCAAATGCAGAACTGCTGCCCTAGAGAACAGGATGGAGAAAGTAAAAAAAATAACCGGATTCATTGTTTTCAGAGAAGAGGAAAGCAAGCGTAATGCCCCAATACAGAGCACTTCTATAACGTCCAGCGGGTATGACGATAAGTGAAGCGTAACGTATGCGGTTTACAAAAGCACACTAGAGCCTACTCAAGCATTATCAATCGTGCGTATATGAGAACATTTCATCTAGCGTACACGGTGAAAATATAGCCATTAAGTTATAATTCTGTAACTAGAGTTACGCACCAGTACGTTAACACTGCAGCAGTGGAAATAACTTTGCAGTTTTATTTATACTTGTGCACGTCAGTCAGGGCTAGTATTTCCGGTGCATACCTCTTCCTTAACTTCCTTGTTATGGCTCGTAAAAAACTAAGGAACTGATATTAAAGCATTGCACTTTGCTGTTTTAATTAGAGTAATCTAACAGATGCATGCAACCATTTTAAATTTTGATTTTACATCGTAAATTGTTCCTCTCACTTTCGAAATTAATAATAATAATAATAATAATAATAATAATAATAATAATAATAATAATAATAATAATAATAATAATAATAATAATAATAATAATAATAATAATAATAATAATAATAATAATAATAATAATAATAATAATAATAATAATAGTAATAATAATAATAATAATAATAATAATAATAATAATAATAATAATAATAATAATAATAATAATAATAATGATAATAATAATAAAGTGCAACTAGACACTATGACAATGGATTAATGGCATAATAAAGGATTTAAAATTGGCAGGAATCACTCAAGACGATATCTTAGACAGGAACGTCTTTAGAAAGGTGCATAAGTGGCAAGTTGACCAAGAGGACAAACCAAAGCTAAAAAACGTCTCTAATTACTTTGCGTAATCCTACAGGACTCATCCCCCCCAAATAGACTTTTTTTCTAATCTCATTCGTTTGCTTACTTTCAAATTCTTCTTTTGTAGACAAGGTAGCAAATGCTTTGTTCCTATAATTCGTCTATGTAACTCGATTACCATAAGAAGCAGTAGGTATATTAAGAAAATGTGTGCACTTAGAATTTATTTGTTTTAATTTTTATTAACACACCAGAAAAGCAGATTTAATACGCTCAAATGAGTCCAGGGTCCATTGAGCTTACAGTTATCGGCCATTCATCTTTCAGGCTAAAAGAAAACCCCAGGAAAACCTTATCCAGATGACTTGTCCATCTTACCGGATGGAATTCCAGGTCGCCATAGAGAGCCCGCCATCAGTCAGGTTCAGCTGATCAAACAGCCCCTTCAGCGCCTCCCTCCAGAGTACTAGCACCACCGCAGCACCAGCAACTTCTTCTTGCTACCTTGAAAGACCGGAAGAAGAGAATGAATGAAGTCAAAGGAAGTGAAACGGGGGATGTGAGTTAAATATCTTTACCAGCATTCACCTAGTGATCCTAGGAGAACCCTCCAAAACTCCTAAAGGTCAGGAAAGTCGGCCGCAGGAATCGAAAGCACGACTTGCCGGATGTGGACCACAGACGTTACCGACTGAAGTGCTTCCAGTTTGTTCAGCTATGTTCACACAGAAGAAAAGGAAACGTATTAGCAATCAGCAGAGATGCGGACTTGTCGACAAACGAGGGAAGTAATTATGGCGGTCGTTGATTGCTAGAATTGGGCAGAAGTGGAAAGGAAAAAACGTTAACTGATTTTTGTTTGTATTTGTTGTTTTCCTTTGTTCGCAACAGAGCTTGCTTACGGCACAGAAACGTGTACGGTAACTATATTTATTCTAGAAAAGCTACATGTTTGTCGCCGGTTCACAAAAAGCGATAAATGCTGCGACACAGTTTGTTGGAATGCTTGGCACTCACAGGTTAATAAGCCAAGCAAGTTGAGCAGGATGAAGGGCAAATTAAAAGCGGTGGCGTCGCTTACAGTTACGAGTGTTTTAACTTTATTGGCTTGCGTCTTCATTGCACGACATGACTGCACGAGTATGTGTGCATTCCAGACTCCGTGCGCGGATCAAGAAGCGTGACGCTTGCTCAACTTATTAGAGGTCTAAGTGCGGTGCACTCAACCAGAAAATGTGAGAGCATTGACTGTAGACATAGAGTATTAATAGCTGTCTGGATAAGACCTTGCGAACAAAACACTTAGGCGGATAAGAGGAGAGGCTACGCAGACTGCAATCGCAGGTACAATATACGAGAAAACTGGATTTTAAAATTCAAAACAATTATGTTCATCACAGGTGACCAATCCATAATAAAGAGCTAATTTTCTGGTGGCATATTTGTTCGTAGGCTTAAAGAATTTATAATCATTTTTGTAGAGTAATATCCGAGATAATTACTTCTTAACTGTTTGAATTATTCAGTACTTTGCTGTTCTTTTAAAGATATGTAGGTTTTTAGATATTTCTCACGATTAAATAGAAATAGCATGGGATTTTAGGACCAACATATATCGTGGTTTTGTATCCATCCTGTGTTTTTGTATCTATAACGAAATAAGAGCTGTTTCTGCATGATTAAATTGAAGTAGATAAAAGAAAATGCTTACGTAAGAATAGTTTGTGTACGCACTAAGAAACGATAAAGTGACAGGAAAAGTCATGTGAATATAATTAAATGAATATAACTAATTCATAAATGTGAATTATTTGTTCTGGGGTTAAATGTTTTGTCGGAAAGAAATCTCAATATTCCTACTTCCCATACTTTGACGGTATACATTTCAAATAATGTGAGTGATTTTACAATTATTTTTATATGACCTGCTTATTTTTGGCTAAAATTAATGTTTATAGATTACAAATTAAATGGTCGGTAATTAGCCATTGAAATTATCTTAATAATTTTATTAATATAACTGTTAAGCAATGCTATCTTAATACAGTAATTATCTCTAATCTTTTACAGTTATTTCCAGTTTATTAAAGATTCATTTTAAATGCAAGAACATTCTCCTGCATGAAACAGTACTTCTAGAATAGTTTTCTAGCTTACCCACTTTTAAGCAAAATGTACACTTTGTTCATCAAATTTAAGTTTAAACATTTATTCTGAATTGTGTTAGTCATTTTCCTATTACTATAATTACTATTTCAGGACAATTATGAAATGTTTGTTCACTATTATTGTTTATTTTACTTACATTATGTTCACTTAAGCGTGGAATTACTCGGAAGCAAAACAATTCAACAATGTAGAGGATAAACGAAAATAAAATGCAAGCAAGAGAACGAAGAAAGAATGAATAAAGGGAAAACGAGTAGAAAGTGCATTGATAAAATTGCGAAAGAAAAAAATATTTAAACAACTAAACTTTAAGATTAAAACGTAAAGAAAGAAAAAGAACAAAGTTCAGTAGGAATGAGTTCAAAAAAGATAAAGAACATTAAAGAAATTTACTTTACACTGCATGGATCCCTTTCAATTGCATTAGAAATACACATTAGTTCCAATTACATAGTAATTCATTCAGTTTGTTCTTAGTCTATCATTTACTTTGTTTTGGGTTTTGTAATTGTTGATGAAATTTATTGAAAATATCTCTCAATAACATGGCAATTGTTGGTTAATTTGACAACTGCGTACAGTTTTTGTTTTGTTTTGTTTATGAAAGTGATAACGAGTGATGATTTGGAATTAAGCATAATTGAATCCTATACCCCACACTTGGCATGTGATGAGTGTTTCACTTGTTCTTGATCGATTGACTTGTTTGAAAAATCTACTTCTGAGTGTGCAATTTCCGAAAAAAAAAGTATTGTCATATAGGTGGCAGAGGAAAAGTATAAATATGTTAGAGAAATTAATAGTCAACTTGACCAAGTTTTCGATGAAGTTGCGCCAGTGGGCGGACGATACGTGTATAATTGTGAATTGTGAGGACCGGAAACCACTGCACCACGCTTGGCTGCGGTCCCGTGGCATGCTATACCTACGTCTTGAAGATAACACTCGAGGTGACCCGGCAGGTGTGCTGTGCATCTGCTGCTATTATTATTTGCGGTAAAAATGGAAATGGTCATGTAATTCAGTGTGACCGCTGTCTGTATCATACCTGCATGGTGTGTTAAATCTCTTGTTTCAAGGGTTCAAATCGTGTCTTTTAAGGAATGTGTAACAAATTAACAATTAACGGTCGCCTTCCCATGTACAGCATATTTTGTCAGTTTATTCATTTGCGTAAATAACATTTCTAAATATAAAATATAATAAATATTCAGGTTTTAAGAATAAATGCTAAAATCACGTTACCATATTTGCTAACAGTTTTCAACAGTGGGCACTATGGCTGATTATTTCATTGAGGTGCGTCATATAAACAGTGTTTGGGTTATCTCTTTCTGTTTGGTAGTCAAACATGCTGTTTCCACATAGATTAGGGCAGCAAAACGGCATTTTTTTCTTTACTCTTCGTAGCTATTCCTTATAGCTTGATTCGCATTCTTATTACCACCTTAGAAGTTCAGGCGAAGAGATAAGTAGTGTACAAGATATTGATATAGAGAATGCCTGTGTTTTGCAACACATTTGAATTTTTCGAATATATATTTGGATATATGAAAACCAATAAATAATATACTTTTGATATAAATTATTCATTATTTTCTGACATCCCTGATGTATTGTACACTTCCTGTTCAGGCAAACTGTGCTTAGTATATACAACCCCACCAATGATTACAAATTAACTACCCTTACTCGCAACCAGTGTTCAACCTCTTAAAGTGGCTTTCTTATTTTTTTTTTACAGTGGCAATGTTAATACGCCAATTCGTTTTCGGTGCACATACCTCAATATTTTTGTTTTGTTTTTTGTGTGTTCAGGGCCACTAATTTGTTGTGACAGGTCAGGGAATAGCCAATAGCTCCTAGCAGTCGAGGATAACGGCTTATACAGTTTGTTGTGACGTTTCAAAAAACTTGCAAGAAAGCTCTGATTATGTTACATTCGCCTCTTAATTCCTCTAGAGTAGCATAATATGTACATATGTAAACAAAGGTGGTAGTAAGTGAATTCAGTCATTCAGGCCTTGATGACGATATGTATTTAATATTAATGGTTATTTACTTATTAGTATGAATATGAAACGCGTCTTTAAGACATTTTAGAGAAGTAAGGCACTTTGGCATGCAACACCGGTATTTAGGTGCGTTGTCACCGCTTATCCTTTACTTTTTGTAACTGCTGTTTTGCCTAACATGTGCGCTTACATACACGATGCCACCCATTAGTTTTGTTTTTCTATGTCTGCTCAAAAAGAGGTCACATTCATGAAAATTCCCCGCGACTTCAAGCTCCGTTTTATATTAATAACACATTTGATACATTATCTAACAGGGTAGTTTTTATTGTAATCATAAACAATGTCACAATCCCGTATCCCATATCCAAGGACGGTTTTAAAGGGCCTGGAAGTGGGCTCATGTTTCTGAGTGGCCTTGCAGGGGCGGGAATGTCGCTACACCGGCTGTGGTCATCTCCCACGACAAACAAGGTCGCCATGGATACTTCCATAGTGCAAAAAAAAAAAAAAAAAAAAAAAAAAAAAAAAAAAAAAAAAAAAAAACAACAGAAATTAACTTTTACCCAGTCACTAGAGCAGCTTTCCGTCTCTAAGTTCTACAATTACAAGTTTAAGGGTGCTGGTTTGATTCCATAAGGGTACTTTCCGTATTGTCCGTCTACCAAATGACTAAAGTTGTGCAAGTTAACCCTCAGAACGTTCCTAACATGTAGGAGAAGCAGGAGGAAAAGGGAAAGATTTAAATTAAAATGACGAATAAAAGGAAGGCATATCTTGAATATTTTGGGAACACCAGGTATATCTCTTCATTCCTGAGTTTCTTTTGTTTAATTGGTAAAGCTAGGACATAGATGAAAACGAACTACACAATGATTATTTGTGACAAAAACCTTATTACTCGTATTATTTTGATTTTTTTAGATATACTTTTTGTTTTTGCCATTAGACCGATTAACTTTACTCTTGGCTATGCAAAGAGAATGAAATTTCGAAACAATGATCCTGCGACACGCGGTCGCTTGATCTACTGTGTCCTGATACTAGGAAATGCCAAATGTAAAGAAAAATTATCTTAATTAAGAAGTGCTAGCTAGATAGAAGAGCAAAGTTTGCTAAAATAGTTAATGGAATAATGAAATGAGAAAGTGATGTGATGCCTTACAATAGATTGTGATAAGTCGCCATTTATTAAAAGTTTTCCTGTCTTGCAAATAGTGGAATTTCGCTTGTCACATACCGACCTTTTTTGAATGCGAGCATCGCTTCATTCTACTCAATCCGTATTTTGCCACAATGAAATGGCAATGAAAGCATTTGTGTAAACAAGAAGTGGAAAAAAATTACGTATTTGCGAGAATAGTTGAAAATCAGGTAGAGGAAAGCACATAAATGTGTTTGAGGTTAGGTACTGTTTGCCACAGCTAAGAAAGTCCCTGGGAACTAACTGGTTAAGAGACAATTATGCCTTAAACTATAATCATAACTATCCTGCACCTAATGAACTTAAAACGCACTCTCCAAATGCAAACTAAAATTAATTTACTGGCCATCTGATATTACATTGACAGCTACTCCAAGTGCATGATGCAGGTATTGAAGACCTTTTCTTTGTCAGGCTTGTATCTCTCTTCTCTAAAGGATGTAAACGAGCCGAGAACACAGTCAAGTGGCTTGTTAGCAAAGTGGTACCGCACAACGCGTGTGGTTCCTCCATGGCATGCGCCTGCTTGCCGCATCCTGTAACGGCCTGCGGTGTGTATCTTCAAGACGTACGGAAGTACGAGGAGGAAGACAGGAAGCGCTGCACATGCCGGTCATCCTCCCGGATGGAAACCAAACAATATCGCGTCTCTTCATTAACGCTGCTTGTATATGAATCCATGGATTGATTACAGGAAAGGGATATCAACTTTCGGACGCCAAATGTTCTAGGAAATTCTTTACTGATGACTTACAACAGGACCTTGAAGACGCCACCCCTATGGTACGTCGAGATATCCGTGTTATGGGTACATATTTTTGGAAGTTTCATTTTAATCGCTGTATAGTGTCGGAAATTTCACTTCATGTATCTGTAACTTCAATTGTTATCGGCATCCTTACGAAATAAAGACAATTTATACTTAATTCGAATCTAGTATTTGCTTAGTCATTATCGTCTTTGCCAGTCTACAGGGTGCAATGATTATACACAAAGAAGTTAACTTTCCTTTTATGCCCCACAAATTAAATGTTGCACTATATACAACATTATATATAGTATTGTTTAATTCAGTGCATATACTGCGCCGTGTGCTAGATCGTAGAGCTCTGGTTCTCGGTTACGAAGTACACCCGGGTTCGACTGTACCCTTGGGGTATAGGGTTGCTGTCCGCTATACATCGTGAACAAAGGCAGGACGTACGAAGGCTGAGGTCCTGGGTCGTGAGCTAACTTTTCTGCTTTGATGCGTGATGTCTTCATCATGTAACCGTAAGGGTTGGTTGAAAATAGGAGAAAGATTATGTTGTTAAACCCTTGTACATTATAGATTTGAAAATTTCGATAATCGTCACGTGTAGTCAGGGACCATACCTAATAAGCCTGAACTAATAAGGGTTTGAAATTGCAAGACGAGTGTTTGTGTTCTCAGTTTTCTATGTGACAGATAAGTAGAATAATTAATTAATCGGGAATTGACAGATTAGATGGTTTTTATTAGAGCAAGTTTGTATAGTCTTGTCGAGTCCTCTACAGTTGATGCAGAGTATGCAGTAGTCTCCGGCCCAATACATTCGGTTTAAAAAAAGAGTTACTCACTAAATTTATTTAATGAGGATAGCTACTGTATATTAATATATTGGTTTCGTCAGTGTGCCGGTACTTTGTCCCACAGAAGTCTTCTGGATCACGTCCAGTGCTAGCTCATAATGCGAAGATTGCTCAAGTATTTTCTGGATTTCTACAGCCCTTATTTAACCTATATCCTTTCGTTTTTTAAATCTATATTGTAAATCATTTTGCCGAAATATTATCTATATCAATTTGCAGATGCCTGCCCCATGGTAACAGCAAATACTGTCAATATAGTTTGTGAATGTCTTCGGTTTAATCAGACTTCAAAATCGGATAGAATGAATATTGAAAACTGTGTATCACAATACCGGAGACTCCCTACGGTAGCGTAGATAGCGTGTGTGCCTCACGTTCAAGAGGTCCCGAGTTCGAATCTCGGTCAGGGTGAGTTACCTGGATAAGTTTTTTCCGGGGTTTCCCCTTATCTTTCAAGATGAATGTCGGGTAACTCTAAGCTCCATGGACCCTGGACTTATTTGAGCATCATTTCACCCAATTCATTCACCATCCGATATGACTTAACGTTGGAGGACGTAAATTAAAACAAAAAGTCCTGGTGGTTGGCATACTAACTTTATGTTGTGAAAGGAACACTTGTTGGAAACTACTTTTTATTGATACACTATTACAAAGAAAAAGAAAAGCATAAGATACTTAAGATAGTTATTTGAATATGTGATCCAGGTTCGATTGGTAGCTGTAGGGTAGGATTTTTTTTAGCCAGAATTATGCGTTATCCTATTTTGACGGTGCAAAGGTAGCATGATAATTAATCTTTTAATTGAGGTCGAGAGTCTATATATAAGAATGAGAGTGCGAATGTGTAGGTATGCCATTTTAATATAATAACCTAAAGTAAAGAAAACCCAAGGATTTAATAACACTGTAAACGATTGAACATCATCGCTGTTGAGCAACTGTTCCAAAGAATAAACTGCCGATATGGCCTTAAGAAGTTAAAAATGTAACCAACATTTGTGACTGGTATTACGCATCTGTTCCTTTCTGCTTAAAGATCGGGAAATTCTGAAATACGGGTCGGAAATGGCCAGCCCAATTATTAAGAATGGCCAGACCCGCATATACCATTCCCACAGACTCGTCGGAAATAAGTAAGAGAGCTGAATGAAATGAAATAAAGAGGAGTAAACGGAAATGAAGTATATAGCGGAATGGTTCGGGACAAATGAGAATCGTGGGAAGTGAATCTTACATCGTTCGATAGCAATACGCTGTGACGACTGGGATGATGCAGTGCCATGATAATAAGAATTTTTATGTTTAACTCTAAGGTACTTTAACATTCTTGAATCAATAATAATCAACTGAGCAAAACAGGCCGTAATTACAATCGTAAGTTACCATGCATAACGATACTTCACCAACTGAAATAGCAGTTCTTAAGATAAGCAGTATGCCAAAACTATCTTACTTCTTTCTCAAGGGAATGTCTTTAAAATTTCAGGAATGTTGGAGTAAGAAGGTAGAACTGGAATGTGGATGATAGGATCATTTGGAGAGCATTTTTACTGGCATTTGTAAGCCGGGAGCGAGTAAAAGTCACGACTCGTCAAGGTTTAACGTCGCCGCAAGCTATCTTTGTAGATTAACCATGAAGTTAGTCCAATGTGCAGAACTGACTGGTACTGTCAACATTTTGGGAATCTCTAATTCTGTATAGATGTTTATAAATTTTCTTCAATTGTTGCAACTGGAAGATACACGGAGCAAAAATGGTTTTGGTTAGTGATACAGATTTGCATATTAATAGCAAAGATGAAAACTTCTGACTCTATAAATGTGTACAGAAATAGTCGATATACCTATTTCTTTTCTTAAAAAATAATATATCCAAATTTAAAGTAAGTAGATACCATAAGGCAAAATAAGGTATAAATCCTAATAGATTTTTAAATGTGTAATAATTATTAATGATTTTTTGTCATATTATCAACGAAATGTGCAGCAGATGGTTAATGTGTAGATATTTTGATATATATCCCCCTACTTCGCTGAAATTGAAATGTATGAAAGCTTCACAGTTTCACAAATTCAAAGGAAAGGAAAGGCCATCGCTGGCTTTTTACTGAAAATTTGGGTAAACATTTCATCCCCTAGGCTTTTTTTTTTTTTTTTTTTTTTTTTTTTTTTTTTTTTTTTTTTTTTGCAATTTACGTACTCCAACGTTAAGTCATAGGACGATGAATGGAATGGGTGAAATGTCCATGGAGCTTAGAGTTACCCGACATTCGTCTTTCAGGATAAGGGAAAACCCCGGAAAAACCTTATCCAGGTAACTCACCCTGACCGAGATTCGAACTCAGGACCTCTTGAACGTGAGACAGACACGCTGCCACAACGCTACCGAGGCGGGCATCCCCTAGGCTCATGTAATATATTTGTTATATTAATTTTCATTGTGGGGCAGGGTGAGCACCTACAAAATGTTTGCCTTGCTTCTATAAATGATGCTAGAATTGGAAATGAAATTGGTGTTAAGGTTTATCGCTGCTCTCTTTTACACCTTTTCATCTATAGTTTACGTTTTCCAAAAATTCATTTTGAAATTAAACGGCCCTTTAACTTTTTATGCCCTTAAATGTTTGGTTGAAATGCAGGGTTTCTTTACATTACACTAACATTTGGGAAAGTTGAATCACAGAAGAATCTAGAAATTAATAGGGGTCTACCAGCAAACGTATTTTTATCAGTTATTCAAACTATCGTATTTTTAGTCGTATTTTTTATTCCAGCTAAGACCGTTAGCAGAAATGGCTCCATTACAATTTCTCTTCTAGGTGCAAGGGATCCGGAGGGTGAGGCGTTAGTCTAATGTTTAAAAACCGAGATTTTAATCTAACTCTGAAATTTATACATTTCCATTACATTTCGAATAACAAATGAATAGTGACTTAGTACTTCCAAAAATGCAGTGAATATCAGAAAATTCTAGCAATAACAACGAATGTTTTGGAAATAAAGAAACCAACTTCTTGACCTAACCTGTATGCTGTAACAGGATATTTCTCATGATTTACCAGTTATACTACATTCCTTACTGAAGAGTGCTTCAGTAGCTATTTGCAGAAAATTCAAGATATACATTTTATTTGAACATTTGAGTGAAAATCTTTGGAGCCAGTTTTGAGAAAACTAAATAGTAAAGGATTTTCCGTGTTCGGAGCGTTTTCTTGAATATATTCTGGTGGCAAGTTTGTAAGATGCTAAAGAATTATATTTATTGGACGATATGCTGTTTACATATAAACATATGCGCACGTGCTTTATGCATTGAACCTCAAAACTTCTTTTGTACTTAATCTTTATATGTAATGCATATCTTGATATAAACTGCAAGTAGTTGCTAGAGAAACTCAATTTGTGTAACAAATTCTCATGTTACTTCCGTGGGCTCTGTTAGCAAACAAAAACCCCTCGCCACTGATGAAACTTTGCGGAGATACTCCACGTCTGTAATAGGTTTGTCTTTGTAGCAACGTTCTGTATCCACAGGCGACGAGTAGATGAGAGGAGAGAAATGAGAATCCCGTTGTCACGAGGTGGCGACCTTGAGCTGTGAGAAACTCGGAAGGCCGAGCTAGAGACGGATGAATGGACGGATGGAGAACCCCTCCGGCTACATCGTTCTCCGGATGTCTTCGCTTAATTCTACCGCACCGCGGGCAACTGTTCTTTCTTCCCCACGAGTGTGGCAGTGGAATAACAACAGGCTTTACTAGGAATGCTTATGCATCAGCATTCGTTTGAGTATATTTGGTTATATAATATGTGCAGCACATTAAAGGATACTCCCAAGAGTTAAACAATAACTGTTTTAAAGCAGCGTAGAAACAGTTGTATAAAAAGAAATGCAATTAGATGACAATTGAAGCAATTAAAGAAAGAGTGAGCAAATGGATCAGGATATAACGTCTAAGAAAACCTGGTTTCAACTCCTGTGTATTTTTCCCTTCTATTTCAGCGACCTCGCCCAAGCTATCCAATTTCTTCAGCTATTAAAACAAGTATTGAGATTAAATGCTTCGAAAAGGCAACTACACAACTAATATCACCTATCTAGAATCTGCTTATTAATGTGTACTCCCTAAATAAAGCAGTATAACCACGGCGTTAATATGTATGTCGGACTAAAGGGATAAAATAGAAACTCATGTAATGTGTAAGTAAATAAAATTGCAGACGCTAAGTACAAATAAAGCAGTAAATATATACTGAATTCTTAATGATGTTACAGTTCCTGGTTAAAATGATACAGATGAAAGGAAGTTTGATCACAGCGAGCTCTTCAAGTACAGGAAAACGTAATACCTATTTCTGGAATTCCAACCCCTAACCTTCAGACTTATCCCAGGGTCTAAAGCACTGTGGCTGTCATCAATAGAGGCATTTTCTTAATTAACTTGCTTCGGATGTAAAACTGCTTTTCTATAAAATCACAGTTTTGTTATGGTTTGCTATGACTACAAGAACATTTCGTAGTCACTATACATCGACATCTTTATAATCTATGTCTATTTATCTTAGGCCTCTTTTTCTATGCTTGGATTTACTTTAGCATCCTAATTTTCAAATAAAATAGCCAAATTCACAATTTAATTTCCCTGAACAAGAAATTTAATTTCAATATCGATCATTACACTTGAATTCAGGTTCTTGTGTACATTGCAATATAGTGTAAACAAATTATTTTATTGTTTTGTATGTATACTTTTTTCTACAGTATACCTAGAATGTAATTTTGAATCATCGCGTAAAGTAATTGTGGAAGTTTCAATTCTGCATACATGTACTGAAAAACATATAGAAGTTAAAATAGCATATGTCTTCCTTTTTGGTTGTTATGATCATAGGAGATTCCACAAGTTTATGAAAACAGGGACGTCATATGTTGCTATGAAAATAGTCCTGCCTCCTTCCAAATGTTTCAGGGAGGTCGACGTTTCGGCTTAAACACGCCATTGATTTTCACAGAGGGTATGAAATGAAAAAATGTAGCTTTATATGCGCCTTCTCTTATGAGATATTTACAAAGACCCTTGTTTCTCATTAAGTATAAGAGTTTCTTTTTTCCCTCTCGGGACGTTTCTTTACGTCAAGAAACTGCTACTCCATTGTTCTGACAGTAGGACCCAGTGTCATGTTTCTGGATTAATATGAGCTTGTCACGAAACTTGGCTCTACCCGAAACAATATATGTCGTAACAACAAAACTAGAACGATAATGCTGTTGATCATGTAAATAATCATATTAATAATAATAATAATAATAATAATAATAATAATAATAATAATAATAATAATAATAATAATAATAATAATAATAATAATAATAATAATAATAATAATAATAATAATAATAATAATAATAATAATAATAATAATAATAATAATAATAATAATAATAATAATAATAATAATAATAATAATAATAATAATAATAATAATAATAATAATAATAATAATAATAATAATAATAATAATAATAATAATAATAATAATAATAATATCAATAATAATAATGGTGTCGATTCACTCCTATCTAACTAGGGTTTTATCTACACACAAGTGATCACATTGTGAAAATTGCTTCCAAGGTTAACAGTTGACTCTATCAAATCCCTTCCCTTTATAACATCTACTGCATTTCCAAATTGAAAAAGGGTCTCTGACGTACAGTACGTCAGGTAAGCCATCATTTTTACCTGCCATTTATGTATGTGTTTATGAATTTGCAAATTCAGAGGAGAAATCCATTAAGTAAGCACCTGGTATCCATATGATGTACCTTTAATTAGTCTGTGGTTCGAATCTGCTAGTGATCGAAATATTGTAAATCCGGTATTCTTTCCTAATAAAGCTGAATTGCCACCATTACCAAAATAAATGACAACTGAGGATAGGTTCCTGAATCTTCTTTTGTATTCAATACTTACTTGCAGTCCGTATTGAAAGATATCTAATGATGTGCTATATTTTTCAAGTTCGGACAACAACTTGCGTCCTTGGAGGAGAGCATAGTCGCAGTCGTGAGTCAACTTTTTCTACATACCGCACGGGAACACGTCCTTCACAAGAGCAAGCCCAATAAAACAAATTATAACCTGGCATTTCCTCCCGCTGCAACAGGCCGTTGACTCTCCCTAGCAACTTGCATTACATTCAAACTGTGTAAACCGCCACGACCTAGTTACCAGTCTGTATCGCATGCTGTTTGTTAGTGCTAGCAGTTAAGAAATTGAGGTCACAACCCAAGTTATATTTTAAAATTAAGATATACAAGGGTGAATTGAATTATGGGTAGCATTAGTTGATTTGATGACAAACAGTCCCAACACATACGTTTCTTGTTGGATTGGGATATTTGCTTCGGCATTAGACAGCATATTGTGAAGAAATTACAGACGAAAGCTGGAAGTTTTGTGACTTCCTTAACTACTTACTAATATAATAAAATAAAAATAACTCTGTATATATGTCATCCCCGCATTTGGAATTTTAAGATAGGATGCTTACTCCAACTTCGTTTATTATCTACGTACATAGTTTATGTTCATGTTGTACATATTAAATCTTAATCTAATTAGCCAACAAAAATAGTATACATTCTCTACTATTTATTTTGGGAACCACAGTTTTATTAACTAGTTACCAGTTGGCATCTAATGTTAGCCAATCAGAACAGCTCCTATCACGTGATTTACAGCTATGAATACCCAGTTTTGATATAAGTTATAATGCATTTAATGATATCTTGTCGATAAACAATTACATTTTATTGCACTACAAGATTTTTTGACAATCTTAAATGCAAATGTTATGTAATCCTAAGGCACGATAGTAAACAAATGGAGCATGGAGGTGAAGCAAAAGTTATTTAAGAATTTTAAGAATAATAATAAATACATACAATATAAATAAAACATGCAGCTGATATTTTGTAAAGTACTTCCCATGCACACTTCTGTTCATATTCGAACGGAATGACATATTAATGTTGATTTTGATCCTGTTTTAATATTATACTCCAAGTAGAAAATATAAGCAAATCATGTGCTTCTAAGTACTTACCTATAAACTGTTCAACGACAATAACAAAAACTGCAGACATGAGCTCAATTTGTCCCACATTGGAGAAATTTTAATACAAAATTGCCATTTTGCGATATTGCGGCAGAATACACAGGGTGCAGTTCAAAGGTAGGCAGGTCATTGAGGCATTTAAATACAAATACTGGATACTTTTTTATTATTATTAAACTTACGTCCTCCAATGTTAACTGATATCGGACGATGAATGGAATTGGTGAAATGATGCTCAAATTAGCCCAGTGCCCATAGAGCTTAGAGTTACTCGTCATTCGTCTTTCAGGTTAAGGGAAAAAAACCTTATCCAGGTAACTCACCCTGACCAAGATTCGAAATCAGGACCTCTTGAACGTGAGGCAGACACGCTACCACCACGCTATCAAGGCGGGCTCTATACTGCTCCGAATGAGGTGGGAAAATAAGAGATCATATTAAATTACTGGAAATGTTCACATTAAAGTTTGTCTCCTATTAGTGAATAACCCAAAATAATCACAACCGTGGTTTGGAGTAGCGTATCTGTCAACATTCAAGCGGTTCAGTGTTCGTATCTCGGTTAGGGTAAATAATCCGTATATGGCTTTATCCTCGGGAATTTTCCAAATCCTAGAAGATGAATGAATGGTGGCTAACTTTAAGCTCTAAGGATCTTAAGCTTATTTGAGCATAATTTACACATTTCATGTAGTAATTGACCAATTTTAAAAATAGTGTTTTATATGGGTCTTATTTTTCTACTCTTTATATGAAAAAATACCCATTAGAGAGAGACATGAAGCTACAGAAAGGGCTTAACGCACCTGAATTAGTTCAAAGGTTTACAGAGCATATACAAAGAGTGTAATAAATGCACTGGCGTTAATACGTTCTACTGAATTTTAATAAGTGTTTGAATATGCAATTGTGAAATACAGATATTCTCAGTAACTATTCGAGTTATCCATAGTTTTCTGGTACTGAGGTACATCGTATAACGAATGTAAATTTAATGTCTTTCAGTAGACGCCAGCAACACGCAGAAGGAGTTAAAATATTAAAATTACGGTAAAAGGCGCAATAAAGGAAGCTGGAGCTTCAGACTCACATTCCAGGGTTGCATGTTCTCTTTCAGTATAGCGTGCTGTTTGCAAACACTTCGTACACCTGTGCCTCCCACGTGAAACAACAAACAACACCAGCTAGCTGCATTTGGCAGCTCTCACCAATCATGTTGGGTGGTGCGGCATGGCGCCTGTCAGTTGTTTCTTCTGGACCGCGAGAGTAATTGACCGAGGCAAAATGCGGTAGCATTCACATCACTTGACCCTCACGTGTGGGCAATATTTGGCACGCCGTCAAGAGAGCAACCGAGGATCGCTCGTTACTAGAAGCTCTGCACGCTTGTTTCCGATTTTGGAAGTACTTGGACCGTAATAAAAAATCTGGTATAAAACTTAGATGTAACTTTTTCACACTAAAATAAGAAATGGCATAAAGTAGATATACTTAGTTGACTCATTTACTAATATACTTCATTGCACAAGGCCTTTGTGGCCACTAACCAAAATCCATCATTCACACGCGTGAAGAAAGTGGTGTCTTTGCTTCTTTTATAAAGGTCGTTGGATTTACTGAGATGTGGCAAACACCAAGCGTTGCATTTATAGACAAACACGGAACTAACTAAAGCTGCGAGTTCAACTATATGGTATAGGAATAACGCCTTGTAGAATAGGCAACACTTTCGGCAGCTTATGCGTCCCATGAACCTAGATACCATATCTCTAGAAGGGGGCTGCATAGTTGAATAGGATTTGTTTGTTCTGCACATGGGGTGAGCCTATTGGATATCAGCCAGCCTCCCTGACACTGTTCACCAATATATCTCAGTTTCTATAATGTATAATGTTTGAGGATTCAAGTTTCGCATATGCTTATGTAGAAAACTCGACGATACTAGTTCGGCTTTGAAAGTAACAACCAAATTAAGAGATCTTGTGTAGAAAGTGTTTATTTTAGCGGATCATAGCGACAGTAATTTAATATCTGATGACAAAAATTAACCGAATATAAAATATAAAGTTGCAAAATTTAGTTATATAGTAAACAAGAACGCACTTTATATGTGTAATGTTTCACAAGGTAGTAGCGTAAGACAGAAGAATTGTTTCCAAAAGGGCTGATAATTATTTGCCAATATGAGTAGTGCTTGGAGAAAGCTGTTATACAAGCTCTTGTCTTGCCATTTCGAATTTATTAATTTTGTCTTCAGAGGCTTGGCCAGAACTGAGTGTCTGTTCTCTTCTCTGCAATCTTGTACAAATTATAAAATGTCTCAGCTCTATTAATAGTTGCAGCAGCCTGTAATTTTATCAGGATTCTGCCCATCTCATCAGATTGCACTAGGCCTGTAGAAAGCTGGAGGCTATAGGAGGAGTCGGGAGTGGTGAAACCTTTAACCTCTTACAACCCAGTGGGCTTGCTCGTGGTTTGTGATGAGGACATCTTTACCTTTCTCTGGTTTTTCACAATCATTGCAGCGCATGTGGCACGGGCGTTTCCCAAAGTCACCACTTACTTACATGGTGAAGCATGTACGTCCCTTAATGAAATTAACGTCTGTCCATTTGAATGTTTTATGCAAAGGTGGACTAAAATAATGCATAAATGTTAGAAAATTAATTTCGTTTTAACAATAGAGGGTGCTAAGAAGGAAACAGGCGTTTCACTTTTAACCTCAAATATTTTAAAGAAGTTGCTAAGCAAATGGACATACGTTCTTGTAAAGGAGCTCTGGTTAATCAATAATCTACGTTCAGTGATTGACTCATTTATATTTCTATATGTACATGTATTAATGGATATATTTATTTACTCCCATAAAGTCTTTTTTCAAAGTAGTGCTTAGAGCCTGTTCTTACGTCATACGGCAGCACAGGCGGTGGATACTGGTGTTATACGAAAAGTTAATTGGCAAAGGACATTTGAGGAGAAGACAACTAAGATATAACACCTCCCCTGCGCGGCATTTCCCAGCTGAATCATTAACGCCTTCCTTTAATTGGGATGAGGATTTAGTAAGATGCTTTTGGCATCAGAAACAATGGGCTGTCTTCACATTTTCCTCGAAAATCGCAGTTGCTCATATATCACAAAGATGTGTTCTGGGCTCTGGAGTCCTGAAAGGAATATTTACGACAAATATATACATAACAGTGTGCTATATACAGATTAGAGAGAAGACAGATCAAATTATACACATCTTTAACTTATGTTAAATTAAGCTGCATTTTATTTAACAATTACTAAAGGACAGTGCTATTATATACTTTACATTCCTATACCAGGTAGCTCTCTCACAACGAAGTCTGTATCGAGCTGAATGCTGATTAAGATATTATTTTATAGTGTGGAGCTACTTCTGATATTTAACACAGTATTTCCTGTACATCTCGCGTACCTCACAAGCCCAAGAACACTTATGTATAGGCAATTTTCGCTCTCGCTCGTCGTACTGGCTGGCTGTATTTAGCCAGAAGGTTCTTGCTGCGTGCCCACCCGTAAGGGTTTTACCGCAGATAAGGTATATTTGGGATTTTGTAGGGTGACAGGAGGTTTTTTTAGGTTGGTATTATTGTGTAAGGTTACATTGATTTTACCTTGGGATTGAAGGGACAGGATGCAAATGCAATTTTAAATCAGTAAGCTTTCCATTATGGAGCAGGCCGGTTCTTCACCCGCAATTAAACACAATCGAGGCAAACCCTTAAAAAGTGGTGAGAGGGGAATGATCTCGCATTGTTTCGCGGTGCTTAAAGAAACCCGGCGTCATCTATATATCTATATATCTCTCTCTATATATTTATATATAGAGTATAATATATTATATAAAACATTGAGAAAGAAACTGATGATCTCCTGGTGTTTTCGCAAGTATTGTGCAAAATGTTAGCACCCAGAACTCTAAGAACACCGTGAAAATCGCGTGAATGCAAACAACGCGTGGAGAAATATGACGATTTTACAAAAAGTGCTATACGCATTAAAGTTCATGATTATTTTTTTTTTTTTTTTTTTTTTAGAAATGAACCGCCAACTCTAAATAAGGTTTTGCATGCGGTAAATTCTGACACAGACTTGCCAAATTTTTCACGAAGCACTCTCCATCGATTGTTGATAGATATTGGATTGACATTTCAAAAGCAAGGGCGGAAATCAGCTATAATGGACAGAGAACATATTGTGATGTGGAATCTGCGCCAAATCAAAAGTTTTCGTAGGAGTCCGATTAAAGGTAACCATTATGTTACTGCATGATTCTATTAATATTCCAACTCACAGATTTAGTTAATGTGTAACCCAGTTCTATTTATTTATTTTCTAGAAGTTAGCGTTGCTATATCAACTGCTAGTGTTGCAAAACTTATGTGCGTACATGTAGCGTCTAACACGTGATGAGTATAGTCAGCTCCGCCTTGTTGTTTACAGCAGGATTAAACTAGCGTGAGACAGAGAAGAGCCTAGATGCAATAATTCTGATCTAACTCGGTGATAAGGTGTACACAAACCCATGTCTTCATATTTAAGGCTTGAAACGTGATGCCCTTAAAGCATCAACACATTCTGGAGGGTGGAACGTCACAGTTCGCTTCGTCGATAAACAAGCCAGTGTGAACCCCCAGTTGAAGCCTTTTTTTTTATTAAGATTCAATAAAATACTGTATTTACATTCCATCTGCTTACAAACACAGATGCCATAAGCTAGTTCGGGTTTGAAGTTAGTCAAATAACTTCACCCAACCGTACACAAGAGGTACTCGAATTACTAACCTTAATAAGTGTAAAGCCCACGCCCTTAAACCACATCTTGCAGGTGCTACATTTCTGATGGAAACCACCTAATTTAATAAGGTAACGTATATTTTGAAGTTTATGGAAGACAGTCACAGTGGCTATTATTATAGCGGTTGAGTCACACAGTAGAGTATATCTAGAGCGAAACAGCGAAGCGTGTCCTGAAAATGAAAAGAAGTTTCTTGCGGTTTTCTGTTAACCAGCATCGTGCGATGTCCGTGCTCCTGTCACGAAGAAAACATTGTCTTATGTCTCCAAGATGTTCACGACATTTCGTCAGCCGTTATAGTGCTGTGGCTAAATATGATTTTTCTTTGATCTCGTGGTTACATTTGAGAGTTGACAACCGAAAATATATGAATGTTGTTTTGCTAACAATGAACATTAAGCGACTTAAGAAAAGGAGTGAAAGAAAATAGTTGATAAACACGATTCCATGTTTAGGAAAGCGGTATTAAGATGTGTAAAATTAACGTAATCTGAAATATCAGTTTTAAACTGGTCAACTTCTGATTTGAACTCATTGGTTTTCCTTTGGTAGCTATGTTATGTGCCCATACTTTACCAACAAATTGCAAAATATTTTGTTTTACCCAAGTCAGTCTAACAATTTTCAAGAATATTTTAGTCATCTACGTCAGAAGCTTTTTAGTAGCGTGTTTTACACAGGTTCCAGCTTACAGTCTTTGAATTTGGGAATGCCTCAAAAAAATTCCACACGTCGAGTTACTTCCTTAGGAAACAAGACAGACGATTACATGGATATTGTTATGCAGGTCGTTAATGGAAAAAAGCGCCACTAAACGACTGCTTGTGTAGAATGGTCCTAGAAGGAGTTGTCCCGAAATTCTCAAACTATATAGCGCAAATTTCAGTTGTTTTCGGGTGTTATAAAATTAGTAAATGTGAATATGAAGTGACATCTGAGCTGAAAGTTGTACGACATAATCTACTCCACACCAGAAAATTCCCATTGTGACAAAAACAACTTGGTGAGCGAAAAGTTTCTAAAGGGTTTCAATTAAAAATGAGACAAACAAAATGACAGCATGCTGCAAAAAAGCTTCCTAATTGGAAGATTAAAAACCGTATCCATCGCGTTAATACCAAGCAATTTCCCAAAAAAACAGCCTTCTAAATCACACTTGAAATTGTAAACCTTTTTACCTCTTCATTTTGATATATAAGTAACCCGAAAATATGGCTGTAGGTAAAAATTTAAGTGTTTTTATGAAGAACTTTAAACCTTAAAAAATGCAAAGATATCATTTACTTCTGGCTATACAAATTAAAGCGTAATTTTCGATTCATTTTAATTAAATTGCAAATACACGACCTAGAATAAATCCTGTCGTGCCCACCACTCAGGACGCATTTAGACAATAAAAATAGCATACAAAGATAACATAAGTGTGGATGTGTGTTATCTCTACCCTTTCTGATTGAACACAAAAACACAAGTCTTAAAAAACCTTACACGTGCCCCCTGTTTACGAAGTAATGTTAACCCCTGCCCCCTCGAATCTCCAGAATGAGGTCATTAGACACGCTTAGTTGACTTTGTGTACATTTGTATGTGTAACAGTTCTTATTATTACGGTGCTCGCAAAAACTGCAGCCGTTAGTGTGGTCTTGGCCTTCTTTATACTTACATTCCCCAAACTCTCTCGCCTGGAACTCCTTGGGTACATGGGCTCGAATCTTGGTTTTGTCACCGGTATTTTCAAGTTAAACTTCCCTGTAACGCAAATGTGATATTAGGTGTAAATGTTAACTTGAAACTTTGTTTACCTTGACACCTTGCAAAATAATATTTATCAAGGCAGCAGAACTCGATGATATAGAATGAAGAAGTGGGTTAAGATTCATGCCTCACTTTGGCATAGTTAAAATTATGCAGTTTAATTTATCTAAGCGTTGACTTGAGAATTCGAGGACATCACTTATAATCCCTTCACAATTAAGTCCATACCTTGTTAAATGTTTTATGTATGCTATCTTGTATGTGAAAATAATTGCAGACCAAAAAATTGACTGACATGCACCCCTTGCTATAATTATTTAATTCTTTCAGAACAAAAAGTGTAAATTTTAATCATAAAGGTACTATATGAATTGTTCTACTTTATGACTTGTTCAACAGTCCTCTATGCAACAAAAATAGTAAGTTGTAAGACGTTTAAGTTGAACAATGCCATTATCTTTCTGTATGATTTTTTCCCTGAAGCCTGTTTAAATGCTTATACTAGGCATTGTTGGACATGCGAATTACCGAGCTTCTTGTATTGGTTTTGTTTGATCTAGCTGCAGTTTCGTGGACGTATAGGCCCACAGAAAACATTGGTACGTTCTCCTGCTTCAGTGGCTAATCTGCTTTACAGCAGAGGGATAATTAGTATATTATATTATGCACGATGTAAAGCAGTTCGAGCCAGCTGTGTATGTTAATTAGGGACTTCTAAGATTGATAAAATTGCTTATATATGTGGCCACTAAGAAATCGGTGGATATTGTGTACATAATGGGAAGGCGGGAGTAACTAGCTATCATCTACTTACCTTTATTGCCTAAATGTCTAACTGAGGATTGCTTTTTAGAGTAATGTTTTATTAATGTAAATATATTAATCGTCCTTTCAAATTAGACGTGCGTGGATTAAGGTTACCAGCTTGAATCAGATTTTAAAAATTGGATACCTCAGTCTGGATGGGCTTTTGGATGGCACATTTTCGCTATGCAATCCATATTAAAATTTAAAGTTAAAGTTAACCACAGGCGCGACAGTCCTAAGAGGCCCAAGGCCTACCAACCCGACTGCCGGCCTCACGCCCACTTACGCACGGCAGAGGTGGGCGATCATCCAACCGATACGGGGAGGAGATGTGATCAGCATCTTGGCATCCCCCAGCCGGAATGTTGGTTTCTGTGACCAGGGCCGCTTACCTAGCGTAAGCTCCTCACTTTCCTCACGATGCTGAGTGGGCACCGGCCCTATACCCGAGACCGAAAACTCACATCGCATGTTTGGGATCGAACCTGGGCCACTTTCCCTGGCCAAGGACCAAGGCGAGCTGCCTTAGACCACTAAGCCACGGCGCAGGACCCATATTAAAATTACTTATTGTATCTCACATAGTAATTGAAATTGCCTTGTAGTTTTACTGAGATGCATAATTAGCATAATCATGTGGGAGAATTTTAATGTGCGTGTACTTATTTTCTCGCAAAAAATTCATTGGAAGTAGCGTATAGCAGTGAATTTGTAAAAAAATTGATTTATTTTAAACAGCAGCTTTATTTGATCAAATAATTAAGTTTTAGGAAACCTTTTGTGTCGTTAAGAAAAGTGCTCAAAACCTAAACTTTGTTTATATATTTATATGCTTTCTAATAAGAAAACGCGCTTAAATGAGACTGTTCAACCCTAGCGTAATGCATTAGTTTATAATAACAGTGCAGTCGTTTCGGTGTTAGATATGTACAATTTAGATTTTAATCAATAACTCTGAATGGTGACAACGAAAAGCTAAATTGTAAATGAATCTAAGACATGTGTAGGAAACACATATAAGAGTTTGTCATGCTAACTTCTTTGGTATTTAAGTCAGCCATAGTTAATTGTTAAACACATTTTGCGTCTCTTGATAACTTACGTGACGTATTTGCATAGTTTGTGGGTTATATGCAGCCTTTCACAACAGTGAAGGCCTAAGAAGCATCTAATCTCTATTTCATATAACCTTGCCCCGCTGACACGTATCACTCCGCGTGCAACTACCTTCCCCCTCATTCTAATTGGCTAATGCTTTCCCGCCATAGACCATAGGCGGTGCCTTCCCGTCACTTTTAAACTTGCAGTAAACGTCATAATAATTGCCAGGAAGATAGATAAAATCATACAAATAAGAATATGAAGACATGCAAAAATAATGAAGTTTATAACGAAACTGAGCAAGTTGAAAGTGAATGAATGAGCAATGAAACTGAAACAAGTTTATAATGAAAGACCTTCGGCCTTTTCCACTGGGATTTTTTAAAACCAGCACACATACCTTGCAAAAATGCTTGTCTTTCAGTCTTAAAAGTCGTGTCACGCCATACTTGTCGTGTGTCCTCCATTCACCCAAGTCTCTTCAAGGTAGTATATTTTGCGATTTGTATCCCGGTACAGTCTGATTGTCCTTAAATAACGTCTTCGCCACACAGCAATATCGCCCCTGGAGTGGTAAGTTTTCCTGTTGTCTCAATTCCATGTCGCGATATTCCTACGCATCTAACACACCCGTAAGTTCAGAGCACAGCTGTTCGACTTCTCTCACAGACAAAGACGGATTCTTCTCTGTGAGTGCATTAAACACATGCACCACAATTCTTTTTTCGCCGCTTTGTAAAGGTTTTCCCTTGCGATGCTTCAGCGAAAAACTGGCGCTAGACACTGCCATTATACATATAATAAGTACACGCGCAATAAACGATCAATAAAATAATTTAGCTCTCGCACTCGGCACAGCACACCTTTGAATGGCGATATATGACTAATCCAGTTCAAAACAAGGTGAGTGATAAAAGTCATATAACAAATATGTCATCACTACCGCTAAATCACGTGTTATCGTGCCATGTGCTTGAGAGCAAAGGAACCTCCTCTTTACTTCGTTTAAGAATTAACATGCATTTCAGATAAATTAACTCTTTTACGTAATATATTTAATTAAAACAGTTCCGAAAATATAAATTTGACAATTCTCTTCCAACATATAAAGGTATATCACCATGTTAAATAACGAACTAATTTTTACCGCACAACAGTCTATACACAACAGCAGCCAATGAGAGGCGATAAGGTCACGTGACCGTTAAGTGATACGGGGCAAGCTTATGTGAAACAAGGATTAGTCTAGATTACATATTGATAAACATAAGAGATGGATACGCTGTTGAATGCACGGATACAGAAAGTTTAAATTAGCAGTTTTATGACCTATCTAATTGAAAACTGCAGTATTAAATGTGTAAATAAGTAGTGAGGAAGATCTTTTACATAAAAACTATAGGTTAATACAGTTCTTTTTGGATCCATTTTGTTATATAGACTTCACACTATTTATGTGTTATTGAAAAGGTCTCGTTTGTAAATATAAAGTTATTTTTTCTAAAAGTCATTATAAGCTGTCTTTACATATACAGAACGAGGCTTTTATGTTTAGGTCTTGTCACTAAATCGTACATCCCAGAAAATAAGAAGAAACGTTCAAAGGGAATACATCCCCGGAAAGGATTGCAGGGTTCATACGTTGGGACAAAGAACAGAAGTGCTTGAGTAAATGTCGGGGTGACAAAGAATAGGAGGAACACTTGAAAATCACATGAGGCGCAAACACTCCATGTTCCCCTTCTTAACAACGACCCTCTTCTGCAGTGGATCCCTCTGTAGAATGCCAACTTCCGCAGCCGAAATTGCACTGCGTCACACTTTACTATGTTGGCAAAGGAAACCGAGGTATTGTAGGAGGTGTTGCAATGATGACGAGAACAGTTTCTCTTCAAAATTGTGGAATCAGGATAACATCACGACAACTAGTTCTGACGTGCTTTGCGGTATATGCCCAGATAGCCATCTGTTTTAAATTCCTTGACCTCAGAAGATTAACTTCATTTACTTTTTATTTAACTGAAATACCCCAAGGTTTAGTAACATACGTTAAAGATTAAATCAATAATTTACTACAGTATATTTCAAATGCTGTAGTAATCTTTATGCAACCTTTACTTCTTATATGTGAACCACTAAATATTTGAGAAATGAAAACGATAATATGGACTGATTCATGAAATAGATTTTTTAAACTGACAATGTTTTGCCTATGCGTTTTATGCTATTCGACAGAGAATATGTGTTAGTTTATGTATGCTTATACAGTGTTCTTTCCAGATCAAAAATGGAGTGTCAAGCCGACAATGAAGAGCACTTTCGACTTGTCACTCCATTTTTGAGCAAATGACAGGGAAGTAGGTGCTTCAGAAGCATTGGGCCATCGTATTCTGTGGTCTAGTTTCTGACACCGGGAGAATCCCAATTACAACCCGCACTCTACTCGGCGATTAAAGCCGACATGAACGGTAATAGTGCGGCCATTGGGAAAACAAACAAAAAACGCGAGGAGAATTGCTCGCTTGAATGATTTCTAAGTGTGGGAGCGAAGTGTTCATGTCGCCATGTTGTGTGTGTTGCAGATCTACCCGGATCCCGACTCCGAGAAAGCCATTATGGGCTCAGTGGTCTATTGCATTCATCACAAGGAAGGCTGCAAGTGGTCAGGTGAACTGCGCAAGCTCAAGGTGAGTTCAAATCTTCTAACTCTGCATGTTTAGTGCTTTCATTGATATATTTTAAAATAACATCTTATTTTTCGTTACATTCTCTCATTTTTAAAAAGATTTAACATCCTTTTAACCGGTTAGGTATTATCGGACTATGAAATGATGTTCAAATGAGCCCAGGGTCCATAGATCTTAGTTACCTGACATTCACCTCTCAGGATAAGGGAAAATTCGGAAAAAATATTATTCAGAAAACTCACCTTGACCGAGATTTGAACTCGGGACTTCTTGAACGTGAGGTTTTTTTATACTCATTGCTATGTGTTATTCAATCCTCTAGTTTACGTTTGCTTTGCCTTTTTAAACCTTCTGTCTTCTATAAACATTTTTGACCGAGCAAGGTGGCAACAGGTAACATGTGTGGGTCCCACTTAGTCACCGAGCGGGATGGCTCAGGCGGTTTCGTCTGTAGCCCGCATTCGGAAGGCCCGGGTTCGACCTACCTGACCCATGGGTTTTCTTTGGGAGATTTCCCGGGTCGCTAGGCGAATGCTGGATAGGTTAATTACATCCCCCGAATTCTCTGTCCCTCCATGTCATCTCCATTATCATTTCATATCATCTCCCATCTCCCTTTCAGGGTAGAAGTGTCGGCGGGTGTCTCGGCGGTGCATGGCGGGATGATATACTACTTCCTCCTCCGCTAGGTCGGTCGCCGGCCTCAGCTCCTCTGCTGGGACCATTTCGGGACCGCCAGCCAGGGACCTTTGGGGTTCGGCTGCTGAGCTCGTTGCCGTCCAGCTGCAGGGGAGTGAGTTCGTTGTCCTGGCCTGTCGGGGGAGGTCTCTATCCAAGTAAATTGTATGGACCCTACCCTCTGTACTGTCGTGGCTCCTTGGATCGGCCGCCCTCTGTCTCCTTCGCCTCATAGTTCCTCCCGGGGGTGCTCCACTTGGGGGCGTAGGAACAATGGGCCCAGCATGGTCACCTACGTTGAAATCCCAATCCCCAGTTAGTCTCTCCGGGACCGATCAACCTGTCAGGCGAAACCTGCGTTGGATAATTTGATCTGCGAATTCTGTTATCGCTACAATTCAATTTCTTTCTTCACCGGAACCTATCTGGGTGTGCAATTACTCAAAGTTTGCTTGCTCCTCTTCGACAGGCCACTGGACCAACTGAGTGGTAACCACTTTATTTAATTTCTTTATAACTACTAAATGAATCACCTCATATAACTGATTAGAATTACTACGGAGGGGATTTAGCACTGCGACCAGTCTTGATCTATTGTACCTATGCCCCAAGTGGGACATCCCCGGGAGGAAGGATGAGGCGAGATGAGACAGAGGGCAGGGTATTTACATTTTACTTAGATGGAAACCTCCCCCGGTAGGTCAGGACAACGGACATTCTCCCCTACTGTGGCTCGGAAGCTGCTGGGAAGCAGCCGGAACGGAGACCGGCAACCGACCTACTGGAGGAGGAAGTGGTTCATTCTGAGCATATCATCCTGCCATGCACCACAGAGTTACACGCTATCCTGAAATAGACCAGCCGATGTAAAATGTTCATGGAGATAAAATGGACGGATATGAAATTCGGGGGATTAATTAAGATACCCTACATTAGCCTGGCGACCCGGGAAAACCCCAAAAATATCTGTGGGTCAGGTAGGTCGCCCACGGTAATTGAATCCTGGCCTGCCGAATGCGGGCCACAGTCGAAATCACCTGAACCATCTCGCTCGGTAATTAACTGATAATATTGTGTGTATATATTTACTGTCTAGCAGTCTATAATTTAAAACACAAAATGATAATAGGTGATGTTCACTTGTTTATAGCGTCTGAGTATGAAGCCCCTAACCCCAAATGTTTTTAAAAATAAATGAATTTGACAAGTGAAGAAAAAATGAAGCGTGCTAGAATTTTTTTTCTCAGTTTAGTTAATATAAAGTTCATTCTCCCTTCATTTCTCTTTGTACAATTTAATTTCCTTTAATTCGTTAGATTATATAAGATATTATGATTTTGGGCATCACAAGTTTTAGCTTACCTGACATTCAGGTAGTTAATGTCAAACAAGATTCATACAAGGTGTGCTGGATTATAAGAGAAACACGCTGCATCCACACAATTGTGGTGGTTATACTCTTATTTTGTATATTTTTGCGTCCATAAAACAAATAAACTCATATATGCTGTATATTTTATTTCTTTAGACAAATTCCTTCGACATGTCTAGATTTAATATCAAGTTCACATGCTGCTATAAATAACCTCTAGGAACTATTCGATAATTTGATTACATTACCTTTTGTATTTCCTTGAAGATATGACAAATGACACCATGAAGGACGCTTAATCAATAGCAAGAAGGCCTTTGTTATATCGTACGAAATCAATAATTAATCATAGTGAAGCATCTCAAATGACAGAGTGTGGTCGTGACACAAGAATGGGCAAGTACAATGCCAAGAGATGGGACAGCCTTTAACATCACAGTTTATTATGTAACAGGGCAGTTTCGCATGTCGTTTAATATTCCAAAACAGGCACAAATTAATTACTAAATTAATCTCTCTATTGATATATGAACTTAATGTTAGGAAAAATGCGATGCGTTGCACTCACATGATTTTCCCTTCTATCTACTCAAACATTCGTTACATATTCACGTATTTCCTTGTATGTGTGTAAGGTTGCAGTAAGCTAAAGAAGTCTAATGCCTAAAATGCGATATCTATGTAATGGCTTAGAAATTCCATGGTCTTTGTAAGACACGAGAGGGGAAAAAAACGATTTTCACTTGGAATAAAAATTTGAAAGTGCTAACCAATGACAATATCTTGGAATTGGTTATTGCCACAAAAATATGAATAAAGTGCTTCAGCATGAACTACATTTTACATTTAGTAAGAGTTTGTCTTCTCTTTATAATTTGAGAATAAAGAGGATTTAAGATATTAATAGAACATCCAAGATATGTTCTATTAAATATTTTAAACCTGTGGTGTCATTATCGTTTAAGTAATTTTAGGGCGGTTGGGGGGAAGCACCGAAAACTTATTTCCATGCAAATGAGGCGAGGGAATTTGCTTTATAATCTACCACTGAGGTGCTTAATTTAACTAGCTTTTCAGTTTCAATTATATTGTCCACACAAACTTTTTTAAAATCGTGTATTTTTACTCTAGAGACCACAATACTGTGTTTTGGTGAAATCGCTGTCTGGAAGTTAAGTGGTAAGAACTGTGTGTTAAAGGGCCTGATTTAAAAGTGTTATTGTGATGGGATAAATAATGTGATTTTAAGAAAGTCCTGTGCTTAGCGTACTAATGTTTTCTGGGGGGAGGGGCTCATTGGATATCGTCACTGGGAGCTTACAGATGTGTGTCATAACAGCGAACTTCTAGACGGAAGAATATATTTGATGCGGTGTATTTATTTACGTCTCCCCCTGCCACCTAGGACTGTGGCAGTAATGCTGTTATGAGTTGATCGGAGCCTGACTGACTGTACCCTTCAAATTTTGTCGCAAACGTATCAGTAAAATAGTTTCTAACACATTGTAAATTCATGTTGGCAGGCAATTGAATTAATTAACGTATATTGTCCCTTAAGGCCTAAGGTCTCAAAAAGCTTACCCTCAGTTTAAAAATCACATAAAGAATAAATGGTGTAAGGTAATTTGCCTTTCAGTCGGTTTATACGTAATATATTAAATAATAATAATGCTTAATAATAATTATTATTATCATTATTATTATCATCATCATTGTTACATGGAAACACATTGGTGACACCGTGAAATGTGATTCTTGAATTGCTTCAGGATTTTTGGATATCTAATCAACATAAACATCTACTCAGCTGATAGGTTGGCATTTGGTGGTAATTCTTTTTGTTGATTTTGTTATTTCACTACTTCCATAACTCGAAATGCCGGAAAAAATAAAATATTAGTGTTGGGAATTGAAATTAGAAAATTATTAACATAGGTATAAGTCAAAATTCATACTTATGTGTACTTATTATATTGCATAGGAATAATTAAATTTAGGTTGTTGAAAATATCTAAGCATTACTTAATATTAGCATTGTCAACATTTAAATATCTTCATAAATAACAATTAAAGGTTTATGTAGGCTTATAATTATTATGTGCGGTCATTAGTAGATTCATAATGAAGTATACAAGATTATCGTATTCCTAGAACACAACTAAACCATGTCAGAGATACAAAACAACAGTGGTCCAGCACCTCATCCTGAATATTTGGAAGGGGGTGGCTGAAAATGCTTGAGCCTTCACGATTCCCACTAACTGTTTTATGAGTTATAAATTAGGAATTAAAAGTAAAATAGGGCCTAAGTACCCTTAATTCTTCTATCGAAGTTAGAAATGTTTATATTTGCAATGTATTCGTATATTAATTTCTTCGTTTAGTGTTGTAGATAATTGTTTGCACCACATTTTTATGATGCCAGGAGAGCACTGACATTTCTTTCTGCAACTGCTGTGCCATTTCCATAATTTCAGCAAGGTTGGTTGCAGGAGAAAAACCAGTAAATTGCTTCGCATTCTTTACCTGCTCTTTGTTGCCTGTCTTGCCGTTTATTCTTATTTGTTCCTGTGAAGGGTTGTAAAAAGAAATGTTTTCCCAACCACGATTATGTCCTTATGATGTCTAGTTCCCATGCCTTGTGAATACTTACTTTTCTTCCACTTTCGGTACAATCAAGGGCGAGGTGTTTTTATGCGTTCGCCTCAACAGAATGCGGAGGAATTTCTGGCACATGCTTTCCGAGGACGCCGCGCCACGCTGATCACTTGCCTGCCTACTTTTCAGTTTCATGAAAGAGATCGAATTTCCCAAATGAAAGGCATGCCTCTACATCCTGTTTCCTACATCCTTCTCGACCCAGCACGTAATTACATGGAATATAAAGGGGGGAAAAGTATGAGATGCGAAATTGGACCAATTTAAGGGGGGCAGGAAAGAAAGGATCGTTTTGTAACTTTTAATGCATTACAGTTTGAATATTTGCTTCTTAAAATATAATAATGAAAGAAACAGAGGTGCTTTGATGTTCCCTTGTGTATAGTATTGCATAATATTTTCCAAATGATATATGCTTCTACATGCAAACAAAAGTCACCTGTATATTTACAATTCAGCATTCTTGTTTCTTTTTTCTCTTTCACCCTCCTTTAAAGCGTGGTCTCTTAAACGAGTTCAAAGTTTAATTTTCAATCTAAGGTTTCCTATTTCTATATTGAAGCATGTCTTTAGATTATTTTGTAGGGATGTGATTCAGAAAATTCTCTGGTAATGCATGCATTAGTTGCAGTTTCTAATTATAATAATGATATTATTTCCATATTATGACTACGATCCCACTTTGTGTGTTCTAGTGTGTATATTTCAAATTTTTCGTCCTCCAGCAGTCCAGCAGAAGATGCGAGTCGCCCAGGTTTACCTGGGCGGAGTGTTTGCTACCGAGCACCTAGCCGCTCAGTGCGGCTTTATCTGGGTAGTATAAAAGAATTGTCGTTTGTGGCAGGCGGTTGTCTTGGGCAGTGTTATATCTAGCCTTAAATGGGCGCTATTGCCCCATGGGGGGCGTGCACCCAGTGCTGGCTGCGCTCTTCCGCCTGCCTGGGAGGCATCTGAGCACAGTCCGCTTGATAGGCTAGAGGGAAAGGAACTAATGTTTAGGTATGGGACTTACCAAGCCCATTTCTGGGCTTGGGGTTATAGAATCGGGGGAAAGTGGCCCTGTTTAGTTCAGGTTACGCAATGAATCTTTGGGCCGCGCCGTGGCTCAGTGGTTAGGCCGCTTGGCTCTCACCAAGGAGGCCCGGGTTCGATCCCAGGCGACCGCAAAGTGAGATTTGTGATGGACAACACGGCGCTGGGGCGGGTTTTCTCCGGGACCTCCGGTTTCCCTCGCCATCTCATTCCACCGGTGCTCCATCTTCAGCTCATGTATCATCAGTGTCACCGCCTGCGGTGCCGTATGTAAAAGCGGGCGTTAAACACTACACATTACACACAATGCATCTTTGGGCAACCGGTAGCTCTGTCTGCGGCGAGGAGCCCTATGGTCGTAACGGCCAAGGGTGTTCACCAGGTTATTGGGATGGGAGTCTAGCTTACTGTAGATGGTACGGGTTCTCTCCCGCACCACGTCCACAATATATCCTTGGTCAAAGAGTATACATTAGCCTCTCGTTCCCTAGGTCGCGGGTGCAAACATGAGTCCTCAGCATGACTTCTTTGGCACGGGAAGTAAAACCGATGGTTCCGCGTCGTAGATTTGCGGCAGGCCTCTGAGCAAATTCAAGCAGTCCTTCACACCTAATATAGAATGAGACAAGGCACAAATCTCGCCAGGTCTCGGTTTTAGTTATATCATTGTACTGGAAGGTTTCATAATATTACTAATTATTGCTATTGTTTTTTGTGTGTTTATATATTTTCCGTAAAATACGTATTTCATCAATAAAAGATAATGTGTATCCGATAGGTGTAAATGACTTCCTTTTCTACGATTTTTCATTCTAAACATTCAGTTTCCTTTAAACCAAACAAAGACAAACTGAAACTTGTCTTGACCTTATGCAGAATACGAGATTGCCAAATAATAATGGTTATAGTTTAGAAATCATTAGCGTAATCTATGAGATTACCGAGGAGATTTTAAGTGATTGCCTTCTGCTAGACATTGGCCCTTCTCAGAAAACATAGTTTAAACTTTGACGTAAGCAAAAAGCAGCATCCCTTCCAATCCAAAGTATGTGAGAAAAAGCTACATATAATATGAGAACATGTTCGGAAGTTACACATTTGTGCATATTTCATACATATAGTAATATAGTCCTGTGTATGAAACTTTTTGTTACGCTTGGAGCATGATTATTAATGGGTTTAGCAGCAAGCAGCATCATTATTACTCACTTTAAGAACATGTTTTTCAGCGGCACTTGCTATTCGAGCAGGTAGAGTTAAACAGCATTTTTGGGTTATTAACAACAGCGAGTTGTTAACCAGCGGTGTAGTTGCCAACCAAAGTTTCCTAGAAGTACCTACTTGAGAATTCATTGGATTTTGAGAAGTGAGTAAACAGGACCCCTGTTATTTGTGGAATGAATGAACAGTACTTACAGGTCGTGGGAAAGATACTTAAACAGTACCTTCATAATAAGTTCGTTTTAGATAGTGTCTTCTAGTTGTTGAAGGGCCACGAGTGGGAGAGAAAAGGAAAAACGCAACTATAAGCACTACTCTGTGAAAATTCAGTTTTGTAAAAGCTCAGGTTGCATTCACATCTCTACCCACAATGGATTTTTTTTTCTTTCATCTCAGCCCTTCAAATTCTACAAAAGCTTGTTTTTCTACCAGAAAATTGAAGAATAAAATCAATAATATATGGTGTATTAATCAAAACCGTGTAATTTTTTGTGAGAAAACGAAAAATTACTAAACTTTTTCCACGTAAAAGGCAGTAATTTCCTCCAGTGTACAAGTAGTATGGTCAGTGTTTATTGAATATATTTGCTTTAGAAGTGGGGGAAGGTTGGTTGGAATGTTACACGTTTTACACAAGCCTCAAGTGGTATAAAATTAAATGAATAATTAAAATTTGAAATGAAAATCAGACTTTCGCCGTGTGTTCTTCAAAATTTCTTCTTCTGCATATGCACTGTACATCTGCATGATCTAGCTGCGAAACAGGCTCGCCATATCTTGTCCAATTGTGTTATAATTACGTCTCCGAACTATAATAGCTAAGTATGTGATCTCTAGCCAACGGAACGGATGGCAGTAACGCGATAATATCTTAAAATTGCGTTGCACGCCTTGTTTGATACACACTGTGTTCATAGATAGCAGCAGCTAATTACATCTACTTTTGGGTGAGGGGGCAGAATAACTACAAACAGGCTGCTTCTTGCCAGAAATCCCTATGGTAAAATTTGTTTTCGAATGCTGATACATAATTCATTATTTTTTTTTTTTGGTAATTTACGTCCTCCAACGTTGTCATATCGGACGATGAATGAAATGATGCGCAAATGAGCTCGGAGTCCATAGAGCTCAGAGTTACCTGACATTCGTCTTTTAGGATAAGGTAACTCACCCTGACCGAGATTCGAACTCGGGACTTCTTGGACGTGAGGCACACATGCTACCATCTACTCTACCGAAGCGGGCAAAATTCATCATGCATTATAGATTTCATTATAGTCGTTCTATTTTTTAATACAACTTGGTATTTTCACTCATTTAGAAAGATGTTATGATGTCCCACTCTTCCAACGATCAGTTGTTTAGTCTTCTTTTAATGTTAACCCTTTTGATGCGGCTTCAATGCTGACAATTCGTTTATTTCTTTACTACAAAAGATTGCAATTTGAACAATCAGTAATATCTGTACTCAATTGGCAACATAATCGCATTTAAGTTTTCTAAACAAGTTTTTACATTCATGAAGTTCCTATCATGTGTTCATGAAATTACTACCAAATTGTGAAATTCGCTTTCTTATCTTAAAAATATCAAAATGCACCTAAAGTTGACTGCAGTGCCCAAGAACCATGCCAAAATTCGTTAAAAAATAGACGAAATAGAAAGATACCTACGTACATGAGTACATAAGCGTGCAGTCCAAGAATGCACGCTCGGCGGAAAGCACTCGTTGCGATAATATACCTGGTGCAACCAAGTCATTATCACGCAACCCATACATAGATGTGCGGAGAGATTAAAAATCTGATTGTTACGTTCACAAGGCTTTCTACACACGCTGTTCCACAGACTACTTATACGAAAGCAATACATTTTTAAAACTGAGATCAACTTTGAGGTAATGCTTGCATTACATGAACGCTATGTGTGGCTTTAAAATTCCTTGCTCTTTGCACCACCACGAAAAAATTAATATGTTACATTCACGAGTTTCAGTGAATGAATATGATCGTTCGCAGAACAGGCTTTGTTATTCATTTTATGTAGGCAGAAAAGGGATTGATGCGCCTTTTCATACTTTTTCGTGACATGGGAAATAAGTAAATGGTGTAAACACATAAAAATAACTATTGAAATTGTAAACCAATAACAGTAGATATGTAGGATATGAAAAGTTATGAAATGAACTATGCAATTCAAATAGATATGTAATTTTTGTACAGAATAGAATTTATTTATACAACTTGCTCTCTTAGTCTAGTTGTATAAACTGCTTGGTGCCATTTTTAACGTAGCTAGCTCAGTCTGCTTGGCTCCCAGGCCTTCTGGCATTGCTGAATAACATAGTCACTTTTCTGTCATCTACTCTAGTTTGCTTATCTGTTTCCCTTTGTTGTCCCAGCTCTTTTCTTTTTTCAATCTTTAGTTTTCCAAAACAGGCTCCCATATTTCCATTCCTACTTTCATTTTCCCCCGTAACCACTTTTATGGCTATCAACTCGCTTTACATGCTTTCCCATTTCTTGCCCCATACTATGTCTCCATACTCTTTGCAATAAGTCAGAATGTGAACTGTACTTTCTGTTTCTCCACATAATTCACATATTTCTACCCTGCTACTTCTTACCCCTCTTAATAATGCTGATCCTGTTCTAATCCAAGCATTCCTTCCCTCTCCCGCCTGTTACATTGTTCTGTATATCCTCCTCTTCCGCATGCTCTCATTATTAACCTATAAAACTTTGTTTTCCAACTCTCCCCATATTTCTTGTCTTTCTATGTCCTCCATTCAGGTTCTGACTATTTTCCAAAAACCTGCTTCATTCCCATATTCTAGTCTCCATAAGTCCCCCATTCCTTGTTTATTCCACACTTTTTTCTTTCTCTGATAACCAACTTCTGTTCCTTTTGTTCTTTTGTTGATTCATACATCCTTCAGAATTTCATCATCGTTTATCAACATTTGTACTAATATTTTAAGATTTTGTATTTGTTTAGTAAGCTTTTGTCTATTTAATATTATGAATTACCAAGTAAACAGAATGCAGATTTCATTCTAATGAAGAAGAATTCCAGATATATGTACATTTTAATTCCTCATGGGACTAACATAACAATGCTTTAATAGAAGTGGTTAAGAGCCATTTATAAGAAGCAAAGAAGTAACAGCACATTTTTTCATGTAAAGGGCAGTTTTGGGGTGGAATGCATCCTACATTTTGCTTTTAAGTAATGTTTAAGTAATGATTTTAAACACATGCGCGCTTTATTTGGATCAGGGACCTCAAATAATGCATTTCCGGTGAAATATTAAGTTTATGGTAGAGTAATGTCACCATGCAGACTGCACTGTATGACTGTTGTATGCTACACACAGATAAGACATAAGAAGGTTATTCAACTTGTTATTTTCTCTCGTCAATATGAACATTCACAGCTCGTGGTGCCTTTAACAAGGTGTCAACAACTTGTTACTACGTGTGGTATAACTTGATCACGCAGTTCCGACCGGAAGGTCCAGTATTGGCCTCCTGCTCAGGTTCTAAGCTATGTGCACGTAGTATGTGAATAACATTCTGCAATGGACCGTCTCCTGGGAACGGAAGCGACAGGGTGACGAAGTTCCGCTCTCAACGAGGATGTCAGGTAGTGGACACAGGGCATTAGATCGCGTGACCTGTGTAGTGCCGCCAACGATGACGGATGTCACGTGTCCCCCAGCTTGTTGACATCATGTCAAACGCTTTGTTGACATTATTAAATGCCCTGCACGCAAATCATATATCGTTAAATATCTTCATGAAACTCACAGCGCTAATATGTAGCTGTTGTCAGCTTGTCTCATCCGCTTTATCTCTTTCGATCTCTTTGGTCAGTTCTGCCATCTCGTATTAATATCATTTTTAACAAACTATGTTAAAAAAGGCCAACAGGTCCACGAGGGACGTATATGACGTACTTTCCAAGTTGTTTTCCCTTCTGTACTTATACTGTCTCAGAGTCTCGAATGAATTACTTTTCATTCGCATCTAAATGTTTCTAACACTAGCTCCATGTATGATTCCAGCATTTGCAAAACATTATCTACTCTTCAAGCGAACATACTTTTTAGCAAGTCCACATGCAGTTTGTAGATGTTACCACGGCTCTAGACAATCATCGAATTACGTTTTCTATGCTATGTTGCCTTTACTATTGGAATATTGCAACTTATGAGAAATAAATATTGTTTAAGAGATCATCGGAGGGAAATATTAAGACCAGGAAAAACTGAAGAAGAGAGATTACCAGACTCGAGATGACTTAAGACACCTAACCGATGAATAGAAGAGGACAATTATGGATATCGCAAAGAAGAGCAGAAGCCACCGAAAGGAGAGCAAGACAGAGGACCCCGGGAGAGCCAGAGGAGCTATATGGAGAGAATCAGAGAGGACAGACACAAATATTTATGTTGAAGAAGAAATATGATAAACCCGGATATCTGGAACTGATGAACTATCTCCTTCTAGTGATGCCAGCCCCTTTAGGAGATGGTTATCAGTTGCAGACGAGGAAATTTAAAATTGTAGGAAACAGTCTTTCATAGTTTCTTATAATTAAAACTGTAGTAGAAACATAGATTTGAATTATATTGTTGCAGTAGAAGTAAAGTAGAAGAAACACTGTATTTAGATAGATTAGATGAGTAGATTTGTGACGTTACTGGAATCCAGTAACCTTAATTAAATAGTGAAGGTAGCAAGTAGATTATATCTGCAAAATTTGTAAAAGATATGTAATTTGATTTTTAAGTCGAAGAAAGTTATTAAGTTTTCATATTAAGGTCTGGTTTAGATTCCTGAAACCGAGATATTAGAAATGCAGATTTTATTTTTATATGCTATATCTATTAGTTTTACTTATGAATTATTTGCCCGCAATAAATCATGACATAAATTCCAACAATTTATTAAATTTGCAATTTTTATTGAATGTACGAACAAAATAACATTTTGAAAGGGTAGAGCCAGACTGAAAAAGTCAATGCCATAGCCGGGATTTGAACCACAGACCTTCTGGTTTCCGTCCAGCCGCTCTAACCATTTGAGCTACTATGGCCAACGTGCCAACATGACATTAAATTCTCCAACTGACTCGCGTTTCTCCTGGTAAACCACTGGGAGTTCTCATAAACACATGAGACTACTACCTTAATTGCGACTTACTATGCTGTAAGTACTTTAAGGCCCGGGCTATGTAGTTACCACTATTAGGTCAATTAATGGAAATTAATTGTTTTTTCACACTAGCCGTGTGTAGGACGCACTATGAAAGGGTAGAGCCAGACTGAAAAATTCAATGCCATAGCCGGGATTTGAACCATGGATCTTCTGGTTTCCGTCCAGCCGCTCTAACCCTTGATCTACTATGGCCAACGTGCCAACATGACATTGGATATCAGTTGGATGGCATTGAATTTTTCGACCTGGCTCTACCCTTTCATAGTGCGTCCTACACACGGCTAGTGTGAAAGAACAATTAATTTCCAAAATAACATTTTGTTGATGACATCCGGTTAGTATCTACTACGTCAAACATCTACTTCACAAGAGTGCAAGCTTATCTCTCCCCATCTTATTAGGAAATTTAGAGAGAAACTAACTCAAATGCTATCAAAGTAATCTGAGTTATTTGTAATAAAGTTTAATAGACCGGCTGTTTTCTTTGGGGTGTCACGAAAGGATGTGCCGCAGTTAGGTACAATCTTTCCCATTAATTAATTACATGTGACTCGTCCATCGAGAGCCCGCAGGCCTCAGGAAGCAATCAAGTGTGTTTTATATGCACCCACATTAACAATCGGCAGGCATAGATATATTGCCGAGCAGGACGGATGGTGGTCCTCCAGTCGATGGCATGAACGTGCCTCTGTCTCTCATGTCACTTCCTCTCCTCACCGAGAGAGATAACATTCACACACAGCTTCTTTATAGTAGTGGGGTCTTTGCCCCGCGATCCGATGTCTGCGGTTCATCTATTTCCGGTTGTGCCCTGAGGATTAGTACCTTGTCCTGCCGGACTTGGTTCAACGGTTTGGTAAGCTTCCCGTCAAAACAGCTGGAGGAGGTTGTTTATATCCAGCGTGTAAGAGGGGGAAAAAAAACATGGTTTGAAGGATTTAGGTCAAACGGTTTGTGACACCGCGTGTTTCCCTACTAGAACTACGTTTTTAACAATTTTCAATGTACAACTCTTTCGCCTTTTAATGCTTTAAAGGGACCAACATTTCGTTTTATCCAAAAACGTAGCTTTTTTTCTTTTAAAATCGTGTAACGTTTACTCTTGCATGCAGTGTCAATATTTTTTACTATGATTACATTTAATCCTACAGCGGCCATGCTTCAAGTTTTAGATGTAGCAAATACATTCGGTATCCATGCTCCTTTTCTCAAACTTACAATCCATTCTTCTTAGCGGAGAAATCTCTAGCAAGTATATTTTATAAAATCAACAATCACAATGATATCAGAACTTGACTACGGCTTGGATTCTGAGATGTCAAAGGTTGCACATTATCATATACTCTATTCCGAGCTGCAACACGAAATACAATATTTAAACCAAACGTTAACATGTTTTAATGCAGTTTAGATAATAGAAACCAAGATTTCCGCTCCATATTTTAGGTACATCTCTCAGGGATGCTCTCCTTAGTGAAGAACACTACGTACTCCACGGCTCTTTTGTCACATTCAAAATTAAAAAGAAGCAGTACAATTAGAAGAGAAGAATTCGCATATTACTAAAAATATTGGGCAGAGAAGTAGTGACTAGTAACGTTTTACGAGATTGAAATATAATGTTAAGTCTTCCAGCACTGTTTCTTCACTTGTATTTTTCTCCTGTAATTTCAATCGTAATAAAAATGCTTCTTTCGATATATCCTTTTGAAATACTCAGATTATCTTTATATATACTTAAGCAATAGAAGTTAACATGCGTAGGTAAATGGGCATTATACTGTACAAACAATTTAAATAATATCAAATATAATCATCAGAATGTAAAATCCATAAATTCATAATTATCTCTATGTGTATTTAAATATCACAAAATACTGGTTTATAAAAAAAAAAAAAAAAAAAAAAAAACTGTAAAGCAATTTCGAGAATTTGAATGACGACTTTCCTGAAACGTTATGCCTTTGTTTGATAATCGGATAACCCTACGTATTATATAATATTAAAAGTTTTCTTTATTCGTTCCATTTATAACCTGCCTTTAACTACAATGGTCATATCAGCGGCCATTCTCCTTTGGAACATATCGAAGGTGCTAACTCGTATTCGTTGGTTTTAATCATTAGATCACGCACACATTCGCACCTTCATTCACACTTCCAGACTCTGGGGAAGATGGGGAATTATCTTGGCTGGAGAAAAATCCCCATCCCCAGTCGGGAATGGACCCCTTGCACGGCAGGCGGGTGCTCTACCAACTATATATAACTCGACAGAGCATTGAGGCGTATTGACCTTCAGGTGATCAGCGTTGCATTCGTTCCTTATTGAATTTTATCTGGGTGATTAGAAGAGTGAAATATTAGTAAGTTGACGTAGACTAAGCTATGAAACAAATAGAGCTATTGGAAGCTGCATGTGTATATGAGTGTCTGCCGATGGATGACGCATTGCTGTCCAAAAGACATATCTGAACTGAGTATACATACACTGGACTGGAAAATCGAGAAGGCGTATCGGAAAACATTCGCAACAAAGAGATGTTTATTTGAATTACCTACACACACGGCGAGTTCAGTGTATGTATACTCTGTTCAGATGTAATCATGTCTTCTGGACAGCAATGTGTCATACATCGGAAGGCGTGAGAAAACATCATATAGACTCACGCAGCTTCCAATTGCTCTATTTGTGTATCGTAACTTACTGTATATCAACTTACTAATATTTCACTCTTCTAATCGACCAGATAAAACCCGATAAGGGACGATCACAGCGCTGGTCACCTGAAGGTCGATACGCCTCAACGCTCTGTCGAGTTATACCAGGCTATTAAAAGTTATTCTGTTTGTTTTAAAGTAATCCTACGTGTCAAGTCTTCAATTTTAAAGTCATTAATACCTACAGTTCTGAATTACCTACCTAACGCTCTGTAAACACCACCTACTGAGGATAACCTGACCTTATGTTTTGTTTTGTTTACATCGAGCCACCATCTCTGACGATGACTGTACACTGCCACAGCTGTCAGCACTAGAACTAACAATGACAAGTGCACAAGCACTAGAACTAACAATGACAAATGCACATTCCATAGTGTACTGTCAAGGCCTTGACCCTATTATATTACACCAAACGCTGACCGTGAATCGCTTTTAATGACGGAAGTGTGCGTGTCACGTTGGTCTGGTTAGACGTGCTATTCCTACGTACTTCTTGCGAACCTAAAGTGAATAAACTCCGTCCATTGCAAGTTAAAAAGAAATAAAAAAACAAAGCTGAAAATCAATCTCCATTTTAGTGCCTCTTTTAGTTTTATCTGAAACATAAATCGTTGCCAAGTAGCGTCCTCTTTTGTCTTTAAGTATATAACTGAAGTGGTTCGTGATGATTGCGATTAGAGACATAACCATAGCTGCAGTAATGGTATTTATAGCTGGGAGAGTTTGTGGTACCTCCAGGAAACAGGAAACGAAAGAGAAAGAAGACATCTCAGCAAGAGATATTTTATTTTTATCTTCGTTTATGCCCAGGTGGACAGCGAATTGCGATGTCCAGGTCCGCATGCAGGTAGTAGGGCTTTTCATCCATCCCCTCGTGAAAGCTGAACAGATGAGTTATTGTATGCAGCTGTCTGGACCACACAAATTTTAGGACCAGTTTTAGAATAGGTTGCGTATTATTCCAGAATAGAACATATCAAAGAATAACTGTAGTATGCAGTAATAAAGACAACTTGATGTAATCGTAGGTACAGAAGAATGCACTGGTTAAGTTCAACTTTCTCTACTTTTCTGTAGTTGTTTTGAGCTATTCTGTCCTAAAATTCGATGTCAAATTCACCAGATATATATATGTTTGGAAACTTGAATAAATAATTACAAAAACGTATTATTAAAAAACGACAAATCGGTTAACCATATTGGGATTTAAACTCTGCTTGCTTCAAAGATGCGACACGAAAATGCCACATTCTTTAAGCGATCATTTTAAAGAAAATTTTTAGAATTTTTTAAAAATAATTTGAATAATCTTCTTTAAAATATCATATGTAGGTGAAAGCATTTAAACCGACAGATTGTGTGAGGTTATACCTACACCAAAAATACCTGTATGCCAACATTTTGTTTCATTTTTTCTCATTGAGACATTTTTTCCCTGAGATTTACCGAGCGGGATGGCTAGGCGGTTTAGTCTCTTGTCCGCATTTGGAAGGTTCGTGTTCGATTCCCGTGGCCGACCTATCTGACACATAGTTTTTCCTGGGTTTTCCCGGGTCGCAGGCGAATGCTAGGTATTTTCTGTGCCATTTCATCTCCATTATCATTTCACATCATCTCTCCTGTGGTGGTCTCTTTCAGGGTAGAAGTCTCGGCGGGCGTCTCGGCGTTGCATGGCAGGATGATATGATCATGGTAAAATTTCCTTCTCCGGCAGGAGGGTCTCCGAACTCAGTCTGGTGGGACCGTTTCTGCACCACAGTAGGTTGGGATGCCGGTTCTGGCCTGGTGGGGAATTTCCAACTGATGTGTGGGGATCCTGACTTGCACACTGTCGAGGATGCTTGGGAGGCCGCCCTGACTTCCCTCGCATCATCCTTCCTACCTGGGTGCCCCACTGGTGGCATAGGTACAATATACCAAACTTGGACCTCCGTGCCGAATCCCCTCCATAGAGCACTGTATGCCCACGACAAGAAGGCTAGGCCGTGCCGTGGCTCAGTGGTTAGACCGCTTGGCTCTCACCAAGGCGGCCCGGATTCGATCCCAGGCGACAGCAAAGTGAGATTTGTGGTGGAAAACACGGCGCTGGGGCGGGTTTTCTCCGGGATCTCCGGTTTCCCCCGCCATCATTCCACCGATGCTCCATCTTCGTCTCATGTATCCCGTATGTAGTAAAAGCGGGCGTTAAACACTACATATTTCATTTTACAAGAAGGCTAGAGGGGTATGAAGGGCAGAGGAGCTTGAACTGTTTATCTGCTCCGGTAACGGATCTATTTACTGAGAAATGAGTATGAGAATGCATATGAGTCACCCATGCTGCCAGATCTAATGTTTGTTGTAGTAAATGCAGCGATATGTATAACGTATGGGTGGGTTATGTGACAACACTTGTGAATATTAAACGAACCTTCCATCCTTGTTATACTGGGAAGGATAGCATATACACCGTGCGGACAGCAAAAGTGATTATACACATTCCCCTAGCTTGCCTTCTTGTCTTGGGCAAACAGTAGTTCAGTCCCCAGTTCATTATATATTGGGAAATGGAAAAGGAATTACTGCCATGAATGTAGTAATAGTTATTCAGAGTATTGCTGACGCGTTTTCCTTGACAGGCGGTCGGTATACTTTGCTTTTCAGATTTAGTCGACGAAAGCGTTACCACGGCTTTATCATTTTGTTAATGGAAACCTCTCAGATAAAGCTCAGAAAGAGTGAGAGGGGAACTGCCTCAGTTCTGCATCTGTACTAAGTACCAATGAACGCAGGAATCACAAATGAAGTCCACGTGGAGTAATCAGTGCGTTATATGAGAGGTATCTATTACCAAAGATAAATACATGGTATTTAACCTTTGGAGAAGCGGGATCACTTCTTAGGTTTTATCGCTGCAATGGAGCTCGTTTCGCGCACAATTAAGAATGTTAAAGCCAACTCATAAAAACCACTCCACTGCTCTTCAATGTGTATGTGTGTGCGTACGTGAATACAGGAGAGTTATGGGCCTGACACTTTTGTTCATTTTGGTTTACTTTCAGTAGCTGTTATTCAGGATAGCTTTAGATGATTGCAATTGCTGGAATTAGCGATTAAGCTGGTGGATGGTACTAAAATATTTTTCAATATCCGGAGAAAAAACTCATAAACATGGATAAAGCTTCATTGAAGTTGGAAAATGAATTTTATACTCTGACCAAAGCACACTTAAAAGCAACAAGTTATACAGTAGCTTGAGTTCTGAAACACATTTATTCAGGGCCGTTAACAAGGTGTTATTGCCATTTGCACGAAAGTTTAGTGTTATAAGTCTAATGCAACTCAGGAGTGCATGAAGTGTTTCAGTATTCGAGTTGAAATTGACCATGCATAACTGTAACCTCCAAACGAAATAATACTAATTGCTGGAGCGAAGCTATCGCATTAGAGATGTAGTTGTAGCAGCGATAGGGCGGCAATGTGCAGCAGTTTCAAAGAGAACTTTCACGAAGATAAATGCCTGGAGCAAGTTGTTTTTGCAGGCCTCTGTAACGATAACAGAGCTGTTCTGTGCTCTGTGAGGCGTGAGATATTTTTCATCTTTGTGGCACCAGCAGCCAAAACATTTTTAAAATAGCTGTGCTCCCGCAGAGTCTGTTCTTCATATCTCACTGCATTTTCTTGTATGGATATCCCAAATTAGTATCACAGACATCTATTAGAATGTGCAGTTTATGGCAAATTCTTTTTCGGGCACAAGAATTAAGTAGTGGAGAGTTGTACATTAATTACACTGGGCAACAATGAAAATGTTTCGGGCTTAAAAATAGTGAATTCACATGTATTTCCATCTGCTGAATTAAAAAAATCACAATAAAAATGATAGATTAGCTCTTGTTTTGAAGATAAAGTGGCATTTCATTTTTTTAGAGTGAAGATTTTAAATTTGGGGGAATTTTGTTTTGGGGGGCGAAAGTTGGCACACCTGTCAAATAACGTCAGAGAGAAATTCTGGAAATTAAGTGATGCAAAAGTTAGGGAGGACATTTTTGTCGGACCACAAATAAGAGAACTTGTAAAGGATCCTGCATTTGACCAAATTTTGGAGGGGAAAGAAAAGGCAGCTTGGGAAGCCTTCAAGGGTGTTGTTCATGGATTTTTAGGCAACAAAAGAGATGACAAGTAGAAGCATTTGGTGACGGTGCTCCTGCAAAAATACCGTAATCTTTGATGCAACATGTCCCTTAAGATCCATTTTCTCCACTCCCACCTAGACTTTTTCCCTCCTAGTTGTGGAGCTGTTAGTGATGAACATGGGGGAGAGATTCCATCAGGACATTTCTGTTATTATTATTATTATTATTATTATTATTATTATTATTATTATTATTATTATTATTATTATTATTATTATTATTATTATTATTATTATTATTATTATTATTATTATTATTATTATTATTTGGTAATTTACGCCCTCCAACGTTAAGTCATATCGGACGATGAATGAAATGGGTGAAATGATGCTCAAATGCGTCCGGGGTACATAGAGCTTAGAGCTACCACACATTCGTCTTTCAGGATAAGGGAAAACCCCGGAAAAAACCTTATCCAGGTAGCTCACCCTGATCGAGATTCGAACTTGGGACCTCTTGAACGTGAGGCGGACATGCTACCACCACGAAACCGAGGCGGGCGACATTTCTGTTATGGAACAAAGATATCAGGGCCGTTGGAATGAAGTAATGCTTGCGCATTACTGTTGGTCTTTGTATAGGGATTCTGCGGAACTCCATCATAAGAGGCAAGCTAAAAGACGACTAAGTCAATAGGCCACCACATGATTCTCTTCAGACACGACTATCTGCGAAGTATTTTTCCAACAATTTAGAACTCTTAGCATGTAATTACCAGTTATACAAATCAAATGCACTTTCATTGTTGTTAGCCTGTATGTAATTAAAATGTATCCTTCTCTCAATCCGTTAATATGTAATACTTCCACCTTGTGTATACCATAGAAACTAGAACTAATAAACTTTTTTCATTGTCATATTTGTTTTTCTCAACCCAAAATTAGTAGGAATTGCCACATGAAGTGCTCGAAACATTCAAACATTATTTTTTGTTACTAAATTTACTAAAGTTGCGAATAATACCAAAAATAAAAAGTAAAATGTAAATACTTAAACAGCACGGTACAAATAAATATTTCACTTTTTTTCGCTAATTAGTAGTCAAATTGTCAAAAGTAGTCTAGTAGAGCTTTGATACATCTAGAGGAAATCAAGAATGAGATTTAATTTAATATATTTACGATTAAAAGTATTTAAAATTACAATAATGCAATAACATATTAAATAACTGACCAAATAAATTAATGGAGCTGCCTCCACATATTTAATTTCTCTTTCTGTTTGTTTTGCTTGGTATGTTTTCTCTTTGTTTTGATGGCACTGAATTTCAGTAATGTAAGAATGGGATGATGGTAGTAATTTCATGTAAATATGAAGGTGAATTCAGGGGGGAGGGAGGAATCTATACGTAAGGACAGTATTAGAGCATGGGCAAATACGATATGGCTTTATGTGTGAATTTATGTCTATTCATTAAAATTAAACACATACTTCTCAATCGTGAGGGGGAAAGCACCAAGAGATTTGCTTTGTTGTGCAGTGATATCCTAATACGTAATCCTGTTTTTTATAATTTCAAGTGACAATGACCGAGTTTTGGGAATAAGTATAATACCTATCAATCGCCTTTGCCATTTTTCTTGCTTTCCCTCCAGCTTTAGGCTTGTAAGTAGGGTGAATGTTTGTTAAGTTCAGTTGTATTTGCCTCTGTAGTGCCTTACATTCAAGAGTCCAATATCTCGGGGAGGAGAGTAAAATGGATTAGGGTTCTTAACCGTTTTACCTATCCTAAAAAAGAAAGTTCTATGGACCGTGGATTCGTTTCATTCATTATCAAGAAAGTTAAAGGATGTTAAACTTTACAGGCTGCGTCAAAAAATGTATACACAGTTTGAACCGTCATACATAATTTATGTTCCGTTCTGCAAGGTTCAGTTGCTGGAAATGAAAAGCTTAAACAATTTGAAACAAAAGTATTTTCTGATGCAAATGTGACCACTGTTCAAACTGGTGGCCTTCAACATCAATTCATTGCTGAGTACAAGTCACGATTGCTTCCGTACATCGTACCTATGTGTCCAATGAGATTTCTGCTTACAGAGCTTGAATCTCATAGTGTCTAGGTTATGTGGTTTACGTTTGTACACCTCATCTTTAACTGTGCCCCATAAGAAGGAATCCAGCAGAGTAAGATCTGGAGAGCGTGCAAGATCATTAAGCTCAAATGTACAACCGCCATTTTGCAGTAACTTCCTTGCCACTAATTTTGTTGGGTAACTAGAGTGATAATTCTACTCCCACTTACTGAAGAAAGACAATATTAATTTCTCCCAGTAAGTGAACCACGTAGCACGGGAAATAGAATTTCTATGACGGTTCAAGGTGTGTATACATTTTTCTGACGCATCCTGTATGTAAGGGGTTAAGTGTTCAAGCTTGTACATCAAATAATGAAGTACACTATTTTGGTATTTTATGCCGAAATAGTTTATTTTGCTCTAAAACACATTTATCGCGAAAATTCTAACAATAAATTCTAACAATAACAATTTTTAGATATTACCATTGTATTCGTAAATAAACACGCGTTAGTTTCTAATTAACAACGTTAAATTTATCGCTACTGCGAAAATATGTGTTGCATACTAATGCTTTTTAGGTATGACAGTCACGAGACATGCAAAGGACAAGAAATAATATCCCCTTTTAAAAATTGACTAACATTTACACCTGTACCCAAGCACTTAAACATATGAAAATTTATTTCTATTAACAAGAAGTAGCAAGGATTGTAAAAAGCGAGTACGGAAAATCATGAATGCAACATCAGCTATAGCCAAAGGGTTGAGGAACGTGAGAAAGGGCTGGGTGTGTGAAGTCGTTTGTGCTTCATATGCTCTAAATACCGCGTGCAGTTTTGTCACTTTCCCCTAGTCGCATACATAGGTCAGGTATATCCCCTCGGCGTTTAATCGAGTTAACCGAACATAGAGAAGCCCCTGGGTTCATTTTGCATGATTTCAGGAGGCAGCTGTTGTCCCTTCCCCCCCACCCTCATATGTGTGATGTAATTGATAAATTACCCTCTGCGTGGCAGTCTTTTAGCCCTCAACTCATAAGGGAGCTTTAGGGAAGTGCTTCACGTTTGTTGTGTGTCGGGGGAGTGCATCGATACAGTGATACAAAAATATTCTCTTTATGATTAACTCCAGATGACAATCAGTTTGCATTGTACAAAAACGAGTTGATTTTATTCATTGCAGCTGTGTTACAGTAACATGTGTCACTGTGAGGGGCCTTTTCCCTCTCCTTTTTTATTTGAAGATTTTCGAACACACACACACACACACACACACACACACACACACACACACACACACACACACACACACACACACACACACACACACACCAGTTTAAGATCATTTAACCGGCTAGTTCATATCGGATGATGAATCGTATGATCTCAAATGAGTTGGGATCTGTGGAGAAAAAGTCTTTTTAGCTGAGTTTTGGGTAAGTGTTTCTCTGGGCTTTTTCCTTATGCGAGATTCGATCTCTTGAATATGAGGCAGACAGGCTATCCCCACGCTATGGATTTAGGCTGTTCACTTTTTACTGGTCAGGCTTCTCTTCTGCCATCTTAAGGTTATTCCATGACCGAAATCAGTTTCTTCATTTTGTTCAGGTGATCTCGAAACGGAAGTTCCCAGTGAAATCTATAAATTTTGGTGTGGAATGCAATACGCTATCTTACGTGTAAGTGCAGCGAAAGTAAAGATAAATTTTCAGTTGGTCCAGCAAGAACTACAAAACATAACATCTACTGAACTGTATCTGGTTTTAAATGTGTATTGCTGCATACTTCATAACCGCAATGCCATAATGATACAAAAAGTCTGTTTTTAATTTAAGTGGGTGTACCAAATAATATTTCTAGAAATATACCGCTAAATACAATGAAATTGAAAAAGCATTCCATCAAGTAGAACTTGTCTTTTAAAAATATGTAATTTCTACAGTTAGGGAGGAGGGGAGGGGCAGTGACGAGGCGTGACTTTCAAAGCAGGGAAGTTCCAAATAATAATTTTAATTAAAATAAGAGAGAATCATGACTCAATAGGCCCTTATTGCATTGCAAGACTGGTCACGCTTCAGGCAGGCATATTCCTGCTTCCCCTCTTCACTCAGACGTTCCAATTTTTCCTAATCTCTGTTTCATATAACCTTGCCCCGCTGACATTATCACTCCGCGTGCAACTACATTCTCCTTCATCCTAATTGGCTAATGCTTCGCGCCATAGGCCATAGGCGGTGCCTTCCCATCACGTTGAAACCTGCAGTAAACGTCATAATAATTGCCAGGAAGATAGATAAAATCATACAAATAAGAATATGAAGGCATGCAAAAATAATTAAGTTTATAATGAAAGGCCTTCGGCCTTCTCCACTGGCACTTTTTAAACCAGCACACATACCTTGCAAAAATACTTGTCTTTCAGTCTTAAAAGTTGTATCACGCCATACTTGTGTGTCCTTCATTCACCCAAGTCTCGTCAAAGTAGTATATTTTGCGACTTGTATCTCGGTACAGTCTGATTGTCCTTAAATAACGTCTTCGCCACACAGCAATATCGCCTCTGGAGTGGTAAGTTTTCCTGTTGTCTCAATTTCATGTCGCGATGTTCCTACACCTGTAAGTTCAGAGCACAGCTGTTCGACTTCTCTCACGGATTCTTCTCTGTGAGTGCATTAAACACATGCACCACAATTCTTTTTTCGCAGCTTTGTAAAGAGTTTCCCTTGCGATGCTTCAGCGAAAAACTGGCGGTAGACTCTGCCATTATACATATAAGTACACGCGCAATAAACGATCAATAAAATAATTTAGCTCGCGCACTCGGCATAGCACACCGTCGAATGGCGATATATGACTAATCCAGTTCAAAACGTCACTGATAAAAGTCATATAAATAAATATGTCACCACTACTGCTAAATCACGTGCTATCGTGTCATGTGCTTGAGAGCAAAGGAACCTCCTCTTTACTTCGTTTAAGAATTAACATGCATTTCAGATAAATCAACTCTGTTGCGTAATACATTTCATTAAAACAGTTACGAAAATATAAATTTGACAATTCTATTCCAATATATAAAGATATATCATGTTAAATAACGCCCGCGGATGTTCACGAATAAATTTTGAACAGAGTAATCCAGAGTAAATAAAATATTGTTTGGAATGAATTTTCTTGTTTTTCTTCTTTTTCTGCTGAAATGTTTAGGGAAGTGGCGCTTCCAGCGCTTTATTATACGCTTCGCCACTGATGAGGAGTATAACGGGGACGTAAGGAGACTTTCCTTTGAAACTAATCTAAACATATACTTGAAAAAATTGCTTAATTTAGCTCCTGCTGTCAGTAGATATTCAGTTATTTACGAATGAAAAGGTCTGTATGACATGTTAAGATTTTGTTTCTCATTTGTTCCAGGCGCACTTGAACACGTGTAAGCACGACGCTGTGCCATGTACCAACAAGTGCGGAGCGCAGATACCACGCGTTCTCATGGAAGATCACCTTAAGTACACGTGTCCTCAACGACGAGCTCGTTGTGAGTTCTGCGGCAAGGATTTCACTGGTCACACCTTAGAGGTGAGTCATGCAATTCATCTTAGAGTCAAACGTGAAGGAAACTGCCAAATTTTAGTGCTTTTGCCACATAAAACACGAGGCTAGGCGTCAACCACCTCTGTTTAAAGCTGTTCACAGTTTATAAGGAAGGGTGCCCAGCACAAAGAGAAAATATATTTGTGGGTATTATCTTTCTGACTCAGCAGTTCACAGTTCATGTCATTTCTCATCTCTATTTTAGGATATCTGTGCATATAATACAAGTGTAAACAACATTTCTCTGAAGCCCGAAATAGCATTTGTAATGTGAATACGCACGCACGTGTGTGTAGACCAGAATAAAAAAAAACTCTTAGCAACGCTTGCATTCAGCTAATATAGTTTTTTGCTTCTTTTATTTTTAATAATATCTTTAAATTAATTATATATAGTTCAATATGAATGTAAACATTTCACAAGCTGTTCACAAGAAAATTCAAGTTATACGTTTTATTTGTCCTGCAACTTACCAAACGATAGAGCATTTTCAGAATATAAAACATAGAAGAATTTTTCAGGTAAAGAATTTCTTTAGTATGGAAAGGTGATTTTCGGCAACTTGACTGAAATATGAAGACCTCATATGTGCAGTTTCCATAACATTCGGTTATTGACTATTCTTTTTAAATAAAACACAGTGCAATGAAGAAAGGGAAAGGTCAAATTTGTAAAGTTAGTGTAAACACCGTAACAGAAATCTACAATGTGCTTTAATAATAACAGTAATCTTTCTTGTTTGGTAACTTTCCCATTTATTGCTGAAGATAATTATTTTAGTAATATGATAATGACAATATTCCTTTGAATATTCATTTGTAGCTTTTCAGTATCGAAGCACCGGGTAGAGGCCACTCACGATTCTCCATTGTTGGTCTGTCTGCTTTACAATTTCCGGTGTGCAGCAGCTGCCTTTCTCCTCAAGGTTACTTGTTTCGTGGGGGAGTCAAGTGGAACTTGCACTGACCGTGAATTGCGTCAAGTGTTTTTATTGCCCAGCACGGGAATTACAGTAGCAGTCAACTGATTTGTGGACAAACCAGACATATACCTACTGTCTCACTTAACTAAGACCAGCAGTCACATCTTCATGTGCTGGAGTAGAGTTCTTTGCTATCCTGCTTCCATCCAGCAGGAATCGAATCGCGTCTTACGTGGTCAATCAGATATCCTCGGGGAGTAAATCCCGTGATACGAGCTAGTATCGCTTCAGTGCTGTGAACACAATAGCTGCAATGTCAGTCTAAATTATAAAATGGACTATAACTTCTTCAATGCAATGCAAGCTCCTGTATTTACACTTTTTGTTTACATACATTAATCTTGTCCTGCCCGCCTCGGTAGCGTAGATGGTAGCATGTCTGCCTCACATTCAAAAGGTCCGGAGTTCGATTCTGGGTCAGGGTGAGTTAACTGGATAAGGTTTTTCCGGGGGTGTTCCTTATCCTAAAATACGAATGTCGGGTAACCCTAAGCTCCATGGTCCCTGGACACATTTGAGCATCATTTTACCCATTCCATTCATCGTCGATATGACTTAAAAAAGTTAAAGGACGTAAATTACTATTTTTTAAAAAAAAAAAAAAAGCTTTTCATCTGGCATGTTTTGCTCGGAACCATTTTCCCATTCCTTACAACCCTTAGCATGAAATTTGAACTTAAAATTTTCTCTGCCTTATCATTTTCAGCACCGTTTTTCCTTGCCCAATAGTTTCACTTAGAGTTAGCCAGTACATTTCCATTTTCTTCTCTCTTTTTTCTGGAAGTGATTCTTCTCCAAATCTCTAAGGATGAATACGTTTAACAGGATGAGTAATAAACGTTATCCCTATTCTGTTTCCCTCCGTCTTACATTATTCTGTTCTGCCGTTAACAGCTTCTTGTAAACCTTAGAAATGTTCCATTTTTACAACTGTCCTCAGTTTTCTTCAGAATTTCCATTAACTCTGTTCTGTCAAGTGCTTTTTGGAAATCCATAAATATTGGAATCACTTTTTTATCTGTGTTTGTTTAAGAATAACCCATATGTGGCAACCTTTCTTATTTTCTATGCCTTTTAGAAACTGAATTAGTTGTAAGAATAAAACATCCGTTTTTAAACCCTCGCTTATTATGAATCTCCAAATTACGTATTACATTTATTGGCTTGATGACATCGCTTTAACTTGTTAGTATTGTGGCATTTTCAGGTATTTGTTCCATTTTCCATGTTTATAATTTTATGGCCATCCTACGTGAGGTTGATTTATGGTAGTAGTGTAAATTTAAGCACCTTTGTGATAAACAAAATCAACACTAATCAGAACCAATATTTTAACTCAATTCATCTTCAGTGTAGCATTTCATTCGGTGCGTATATAGTTAACTGTGGATCTAATAGGTGTAATAAATGAACTGTGAAGTACACTGCAGCTTCTGGGGCAGAAAAGTTGTTTTGTATGCAGCCAAATATCGTGCTGTTATTTCATAAGTTAATCGAGGTCAGTCTAGTTACTTTCCGGTATAAAAACAAAAAACCAATATGTAAGTAGAGAAATTAAGGACTTTAGCACTTTAATGCAAGTTTCAGCTCTCCAGAAGCTCGAGTGATTATCAAAATAGCACGCTCAAAGGCCAAAGTTGCGAAAAAAGGGCACAATACTAATTGTAGATGACTTTAATATCCGGTTTTATTTTTTGTGTAGTGTACATTAGAAATATGTTGCAACAAGCGATGTATTTTTCTGCCGTATCATCTTTTAGAATGTTATTAGTTTTAAAGGGAAAGAAGACGAGGTCGCATTACAACATTTGCTTGTTCTTTAATGCCTATTATTTCGTTGAAGCGCATTCAAAAGGGGGTTAGCAACCCTCAGTTCAAATCTTCCCAATTGCCTCTGGATTAATAAGCACAAACCCATCCGCAATAAAGAAGACTCTCCCCTTTGCATTGGGTAGAGATTAAGTAGACGAACACATGGCGAGAGTATTGTTCTTGGTGAAGCCTATTTCCGGTTCCAGAGCTTGTTAACCAATTAAGGGTGGGGCGTCTTGTTTTGTGGGAACTTAACTTTATTGATCTTCCTGGACCACTCGTTATCTTATTAAACTCGAACTCCACACAGCAACCGTCGAATGACTTACTCTAGTACAAAACTTTAACTGATATATTGCTTGCTTACATCTTCTGAACAAACTAATAGCTGTTAAATAGGTACAGCAAGAATCTATGAAGGAACAGGCAACCTAAGAATAAGTCAATAACATTAGACAAGTGATGGAAAGGGGCTTTGGATGAAAAAGATTACCAGAGGAGATTAAAATGACAGACTTAAGACTTAGAACAGAATGAATAAGAGCAAAAATAGGCAACATAAAACAAGCTCTCGTTATGGCTTTACTGCAACTATTTGAAAAGTGTGTCTTTCTTCTCGTAAATACATTTTTCATTCGCCACTTCATTAATCTATGAGCAAAAGAAAACAGTCTCATGTTACATTTTGTGGTAGGTAAACATTTACTCTAAGCTAAACACAAAACCTCAAATTGCTATAAAATACTCAGATCAAAATGACGTGTCCATTGATTTGTTTTTACGAATCCAGACATTTTTCGTCACCAATTTAAAAAAAAATTATAGTAGACATTTTAAAGTTAGTGAAAGAACTATATTACATTTCTATATTTTTGGTGGTGTTTTTTTTTTATTTAATTGCACATTATTCTCAATTTTTCTGTGTGGTTTTACAAAATGGATTTAGTAGAACTTACATTTTGAAATAGCTCCAGTGTAGGTACTAATAATTCAAAACGACGGAGAAATAAATTTGCAGTCATAAAACAAGCGCTAATTTGGGAATCCAGTAAAAACAATGGCTCCTCTCAAATGGAAATTCATTAACAATGTAAATTATTTTGTTTTACTTAATGAATGTAAAATAAGTTTGTGAACAGTATACATGAAAAAGTGGTAAAGGTTGATAACTAATTAAATTAAAAGTCCTGAAAACTTTTTTTTTGGGGGGGGGGGAGATACCACCTATTGGCGATGGTGTTAACTCATAAGTGTTGGGTTCCAGGTACTCTGAATTTTTATCATTAGATCACATATACATTCACATTCTCATTCATACTTCCACACTCTGAGAAACATGGAAATTCTTGGTTGGAGAAAAATCCCCACCCCCAAGCCGGTAATCAAACCCGGGACCCCTAGCACGGCACGCAGGTGTTTTGCCAACTGAGCTACGGAGCCAGCCCTATCGTTTGTTTTTTTCTGTATTAAAAATTTTCTCTAGGTTAATCAGGCTGTTAGAGTTTTTAAGTTACATATCTGGTAATGAAATCACTAATTTCTACAAATTAAATCTAGTTTAGTTAAAAGGATATAGATTATTTTTTGTTATTTTCTATAAATTAATCACGAGTTAAATTATCATAACCGTAATTCCAAAATTATAACTGACAAACAAGAATATACTTATAAGACCTGAAGCTTTTCTGGCGACGAATATACTTAATATACTTTTTAAATCTCATCCATTTTCAAAGTACATATACCGAAAATTTGAAAGAAAGAACATGGGAACAAGCTAAACTGACAAAAACGTAATGGTCATAAAGGCAAACCGAAAACGGATCCTAGCTGTGCAGTATGGAGACTTTTTAGAACAGACTTTCTCTTTTTTTAAAAGTCTTAGTATCGAGTACTGAAATGGAAAGGAGTGTTTTATAGATCAATGCAGTTATTTTTCGTTATAATGTGTATTGGAATATAACTAAAATGAGTGCAAATGCTCTATGTTTACATTTGATAGTTTTAATACCCGTTATCGTAATTATTGGACTGTTATTACATTTGACCCGTCACAGCATTAATCTGAGGAAAACAAAGAAAATAGCAGCTTGCTGGAGAAGAATAAGAATTCATGGAATCTAATGGTACTGTTAATCAGGAGAAAAGGTATTGCAGTGGAAGGGTTAAGTGGCTTGTTGCAATGAAAGCGCACTGCTACCGGATCTGATTTGAAAACAAGTGATGCCTGGGGAAACCACTCTTAGACAGTTCACGTTGATCAAGTCCAACCGTTTCATGCACAGTAGATTAGAATACTGTTTCAATGTAAACGCGGTATGCTCATAAAAATTCGCAAGAACTCTCCATCAACACTTTTAACGGCCTTAAGCTTCACATAAAGAAGCTTTGTTCGCTTTCAGTTTGGTTTACTTGGGAACCGCTAGGTCCAAATGGGTTACATCTGTTGCTGACGGTTTTAATTAATGAAGCAAATGTCTGGGAACTGCGCAGTTGAGTGAGCATGACGACAGAATTGCGACTAGGGCGACTATTCATCTCGCCTAACGAGCGACAGCACCAAAATATATATCTATGTATTTCTTTACTGCATTACCAAAAGCATTTCTATACAGCAACTTCTTTACAAATTGACGTTATAAAGTACTGACATTTGACTATAAGCATATGCTATGTTCACATTTCTGAACTTTTTGAAGTATCACCGCGTCAAAGAAGTAAGCTGTGGTGATTAAGGAGAGGTCAAATTAACTAGAGGGTTGTTTACTGCCGCACCATCCCTTTATATTTTGGCACAACAGAGAAGTTCTCCATTCCTTGACGATAGACAGAGTATCCTGATCATTGACCTATTTCATCACTTCTCTTTCATCTCGTCGTTAAACAGATACATCAGAATACTTGTCCACGTGGAGTGAATCACACGATACGAGTTGGTTTTGTCTTATGTAGTGGGCACCTTAATTAAATTGAGAGGCTAGTTATAAAATGGACTATGTGCTGAATGAGTCCCTCCCATAAAGTAGTTCGGATAGTTTGGGTTGGACTCGGCTGCCAGTGATGCCCAGGCGAGGTTGTGAAACCCGTCAGTGTCCTGAGACGTTGAGCTAGGTCACTGTCGGCCCTATTGAGGTAATTGTAAGGGAGGAACGCTTTTTAAACCTCAGATAGTGTCGTAAGAAAAGAGCAACGAAGACTCCCCTTAAGTGAAAGAAAGATCTTCTGATCTCTCTGTGTGTTTTTTTTTTTTAGTTTATTTATTAAGAATGTGTGTATGTGTTTTTGTCATATTGTATTTCTGATTGCTCTAAAACAAGAAAGGGCACATTAGATCATTTTCATTTCCTTCTGAAAGTGGCTTCATGCTATACACAATGTTTATTTTGTGACCTGTAAAGGTGCTTTTATATTAAGAAAGTGATGTAATTAGAAAGAATAAATTAAGAGATCTGACCGTACGTTTTTAACTCTGCCAATACAAAATCCAAATTAGGTACAAAGTAACAGATTTGAATATCTCATTGTCGTGGGGGATTATGCCTACATTATTTTAGACTTTGCTCTCATCAGAATTTAAATATGATTTTAAATAGCACGAATCATAGGGATATTTTAATTAGTATTTTAGAAATCTAACTGATATTTATTTATCTTAGTGATAATTGTCAGCCGTTGTGAGGAAGATCTGTCAATTTTAGGGAACATATTTGAAAATAATTAGGTATACAAAATAATAAACAAAACTGAGAAATAAATCAAGGTATTGTCACAGCCTTGATCCACAAACCCATCAGCGTTTTTACACCTAATTTCATATAATTTTCCTATTACTACTGTAAAGTGCATATTTTGTGTCAATACTGTATAGTTTGACATTGTTGTTATTGGTCTCGATATTATGTTGTTTTATTCCGCTACAAATGATATATCGATACAGAAATTAAGCTTTAGGAATGCGAGATACGTTAACTAGAACACTCCCAATCTGACGTCGCAGATCTTTTATCTGTTTGTTAAATCAACTTTCGAGCATTTTGTTGTGGAACTAACTTGCTTTCAAGACGCGACTTTTCGAATCTACATCTTTCACTGGATAAGCATGAATTTTGTACTATATAGAATAAACAAATAATATATACGTGTTTTCAATATTTTGAGTGAGATGTACCTGTTCATTTAATCCATCTTCTCTTTTGAAAATCACCTCATGATATGTAGGCTCTGTGAATTTCTGAAAATGGTTTTGAAGTTGCATCTGGAAACTATTCGATACTAAAATTACTGACTTATAATATGTAAAGTTCTTCTAAAATGTTCAAAGCCAACTAATCAAATCATAGCGTAGCTCAGTCGGTAGAGCACCTGCCTGTCGTGCGAGGGGTCCCAGGTTCGATTCTCGGCTGTAGGTGGAATATTTTTCTCCAACAAAGATAATTCCCCATCTTCCCCAGAGTCTGGAAGTAGGAGAGTGCGAATGTGTGCGTGATCTAATGATTAAAAACCAACGAATACGAGTTAACACCTTCGATATGTTGCAAAGGAGAACGGCCGCCGGGGTGTATATCAATAACCATATAGATCTTTTAAACGCTGAAATCTGACGTGGAAAATAATTCAGAGAAAAATATTCAGAATTCAAATGTGCACTTCACTATTCTGTACATAGGCGTATTGTATGTATATTTTAACCAAACTCTAAATTATAAACAGCCAGCCTAAGCGTTACATCGGAATATAAAACCAACAGCATAAACACATTGATTTCACTATACTTTTTACACTAGTTTCTGCCAAATATATTATTTTAGCACGTTTCATGGTACAAAATAAATCGCAAATTCTTCAACTTCGCGCTTAATGTAGAAAATGAATATAACTCATTATGTAGAAATGGCTCTTTCCTTTTAGTGGCGGAAGTTCCAGCCTAAACAGCGATGTGAAAATCATTTCATAAAATATAAGGTGACGAAAAAGAAAGGCAATAAAGAACATTGACATATTGTAACCCATGTCTCAGAAGTTGGTAAAACTATGCGGATGTGCTTATGCCTAACGTTCAACAAGAAATTACAGAGTGAGTCGCGTAAGCTATAAAGTATTTCTCAGACTCTCGTGAACACCATATGTGCGAGTTGTCAACAAGTATATTGGGTGGGAAGAGCAGTAAATGTGTCTGCACATACGTCACTTACTCAAGTGTTTGACCCACGACCCGCAAAAAAGTTACCCATGGCTCACATGATTTATCATAATTCATAAGTATACTTGATGTAAATTACTGTGAAACTTCGTTTACCCAGGCCAGTTTTGAAAATGTTGTTTATCGTAATAAATAAAGACGTTTTACGGACGATAAATTGCTATTCTCTTGTCAGCGGGCGATTTCATTGCACTCACCTACCTGCTTGGGACCAGATTGGAAGAGAAACTTTTATAAAGTAATGGAAAAAGTTGTGGTTGGTGTGTGACTTGCCAGAAAACAAGACAAGATTTTATAAACATTTTTAAAAATATTGTTGGCTGTTCTGATGTTGATGAAGACTGTGACAATTGGTTGCAAGTTGACTATGTCTGAGGTTATAAGCCGATTACAGAGGAAGCCATTATTGCATCATGCAGTGTTAGTGAAAATGAAGAGTATTCAGATCCTGACAGTGTTGAGGAACCAACTGTGGTTATGACCCACGCACAAACAGTAGCAAAAATTAGAGAAATCGATGCTTTATTGAAAAAGTCAAGCCGAAACACTGCCAAATGAACAAATGTTAAAGCGGATGCGAGATCGCTATGCTTATAAGCAATACACTAAACTGAAACAACAGAAGCTTACTGCCTTTTTTACTGCCGCGTAGTTTGCATCTATATTGTGCGATCTACAAATGCATAGGCTATTACACTACATGCAATGTATGTTTTTAGGTGAAAGTCTGCTGATATTAATTTCTAAACTGCATTAAATATTTCGGTGATACACATGCTTTTATCGTTTTTCCGCCATTCTCTGGATAACCAGGAATTTCGTTACTTCGGATTGGCCTTGGTCCCAGTTTATCCGGGTAAACGAGGTTCTACGTATTCTTATAAACAATTATTTTTATGTCTTTCATGTTCATCGATATAAATTCTTGCATAAATGGCTTCGTTACACATTATGTTGAAGGTACAGTGTGGAATATAGGAGGCTGAAGCACCAGGAACTGCCTCCTTGGACTTTCCTACACTAATTAAGTAGTTAGAGACATAATCGACGTTCATGTATAATAGCAATGGATATATATTCGGTTTAAATATGCGGCTGCTGTTGGAAAATGGGTCCACACCATTTCGTTTACTGAAGATACGGACACTACAAAACTCGCCAAATATGTACAATGTTGCAAGAACTCTTGTTTCGTCACCTGAGAGAACTCCTGGCGTTAAGATTACGAACGAGATCGGCATTGCGTTCCAGACATTCCATTTCTACTGCAAGATGTACAAGAGACTGTCCTCTTCTCCCCTTTTTGTATCCTTCCTATAGACAAGCTGCAAATATTTACAGACCGTGGCATGCCTGTTAACAGCTGTTTCTGTCTATGGTATCCACACATGGTCGGGCAGCTGCTTCTATTGCAGCACAGGCGGACCTTCTGTATCAAGACATAAGCATTTAGTTTTATCGATGTGTACAGCCAACAAAAATATTACATTTGCATCAGCCGTTTATGAAATCGTAGAGAATCTCAAGCACTGATGTTACAAATTGCTTCCCCAAAAAGTTGTTGTCCGAACCTGTTTTAATACGATTAATTTCCGGAACAGCGCTTGCTGTAAACACATTAGTGTAAGTTCTAAAAACGCTGTTATTTGCTTCCTGGTGAATTTGTAAGAGCAAGTTTTCCACCCCTTTTAAACCTGCATTTAATGTAACAATGCGAACCCTGCGCCTTTGATATTGGGGAAACAATCTACCAAACATTAAAAAACAGTTGGATTCTTGGTTGGGGTGAGTTGACTATTTAAGATTTCTTATGCGGTTTTGGTTATCCTTAAAAGAGAGTGTAGATAAGTTAAAGCGAAACCCATACAAAATATAATATATACATATAATTACAAATGAAGAGAAAGTAAAAACATGAGCAAATCTGCAGGTTCTGCTCTCATATAAATAAAATCATACGTGCACCGCAAAGTAATTCCGAAATTTATTATTATTATTATTATTATTATTATTATTATTATTATTATTATTATTATTATTATTATTATTATTATTATTATTATTATTATTATTATTATTATTATTATTATTATTATTATTATTATTATTATTATTATTATTATTATTATTATTATTATTATTATTATTATTGGGAGCACCATACTGTTCATCAATGCAAAGAAAGTTCCTGACAGGAATGTACCTCTGTTATATAGTGCGACAAGGACGGTGAGTGTGTGACAGAGATGCTACACAAGGAGTAGAACCGCTAAAAAACATACGCCCTTATTATTTTAGTTATTTGATGGAAATGAATAATTTCCTCATACTAACCGTATATAGGCTAAGGGTTTTGATAGATTGAGTCAACATGAAAAATTCAATGCCATGACCGGGATTTGAACCATGGATCACCTGGTTTCCGTCCAGTCGCTCTAACTCATTGAGCTATCATGGCCAACGTGCTGTCCTGACATTAAATTTTCCATTTGACTCATATATTTCCCCGGTAGACCACTAGGGGCTCTCGCATTCGAGATACACCGTTTGTGGCAGCTTACTATCATAAGTACTTGAGTTCCAGGCTTCATCATTTAACTCTTATTATTTTAGTTAATTGATGGAAATTAATCATTTCTTCATACTAGCCGTATATAGGCTAAGGGTTTTGATAGATTGAGTCAACATGAAAAATGCAATGCCATGGCCGGGATTTGAACCACGGATCAACCATCGGAAACCAGGAGACATGTTGACTCAATCTATCAAAACCTTTACTTACGATAGTAAGTCGCCACAAACGGTGTATCTCGAATGCGAGAGCCGCTAGTGGTCTACCGGGGAAATATACGAGTCAAATGGAGAATTTAATGTCAAGACATCATGTTGGCCATGGTAGCTCAATGGGTTAGAGCGACTGGATGGAAACCAGGAGATCTTTGTTTCAAATCCCGGCCATGGCACTGAATTTTTCATATTGACTCAATCTATCAACATGCCCTATTTACTCAGCACACTAACACCAAGAAGATTTATTCACAAAAGTAGAGGTTGTCAGAATGTTTTTGGGCTGTAATTGAACTAACCCAAGTGTCATAAAACTATCAGGCAAGGTTTCAGAACCATGTCCAACCTCTCCTTGCAACTCATTCCCCTGGGACTTTCTTTACTGTGGCAAACAGTAGGAAAATAATAAAAGAAATTGAAGCCAATTTACAGACTAAGATTGTAAAGTGTGTTTATTCTGAAACCCTGAAAGAAATAATACATATATACAAATATAATCATCTGTAACATAAAACTTCACTTATGTTATCAGAAATGATGAACGTTTTCTTATTAATTGATTCATTTTCTTATTAATTTCTAATCAATTAATAAGAAAACTTTTAATCATTTCTTATGAGTGAAGTTTTATGTCACAAATTATATTTGTATACATTTGTTTGCTTCACTGTTAATAGCTTCATATGTTACGTATTTAATACATGCATGTTAAACTTATTTTTAAAGAAATCTTTAAGAAACTTGTTATATTGCTAAATTATTTTTATGTGCCAATGACACTTCTGGCTTCTCTTCTAAGCCTTCCTCCTTGCTCTCTTTAGTCGGTTCATTTAACATTTCAACAAAAGTATGCAATAAATGTGTCAGCTGTAAACCACTGTATGAATAGCCTAACTCAACCTTAATATTAGTTTAATACTGGAAGCAAAACTGTGTACCATATTATATGTATACTGATTTAACTATGTTTTGTAATTGTTTCCATTTGTATAAGTGGCTTTAATCTCTGTAATCATATTAGCTCTCAGTTGCTCCTGAAATCTACTTAAAAATAACTCATTGACAGTTACTTAAACTGACAAACAATACACACAATGTACATAATTAATTATTGTTTATTGTAAAATATTCCAATAAATCTTCCACATCTCTCACTATTGTAACTTAATTTGTGTAATTATTGTCAGTGATTATGTCCCGACATCTTTCAGTAGCTGTGGCCAACTATTTCACTACTCTTCTTATATGAAACATCCTTGATTACTCTTTGCGGCTAAGAACTCCAAATAACTGGCATCTAATTTTAGCAGATTTAAATTCCTCCGCTTGCGTTGACGGTCAACTATGCACGTGTGATGACAAGAAAATGATGTGGTTTGTTAACTGTGAACATGATTTTCATATGCTGCCTTCCAAAGTGCTTAAATCCTTCTAAAAATTTCTAAATGTACTCCAATCACGTTTATGTGAAGTAGTTATTGTTGAGTTTTGCTGTGAGATATGGAAGTTTATTGAATATCCTAAAATATAATGCTGATTTGATGGATACTTTTCTCTGTCAAGTGCATTCTGTCATTTTCATTAAACATTGCATCATAACTGTCTGTTATTTATAGTTGTACAGGCAATTGTTAAACAATGATATGAAGCAATTGTTGAACTGCATTAAGATATATATATATATATATATATATATATATATATATATATATTGTCTGTTTTCAGAACCATGTTGGAAGTTGTGGTTTTGAACCAATATACTGCGAGAATAAGTGTGGGATGAAGGTGCAGAGGAAGCACTTGACACAGCACAAGGCTGCTGAGTGTTCCAAACGTCTGGTGCCATGTCGTTACTGTACACATGAATTTGTAGCAGATACTCTACAGGCCCATCACACAAAATGCGGACGTTTTCCTGTTGCCTGCCCAAATCGATGCTCAGACCCTGCAATACTTGCTCGTGAAGATTTGGATCATCATCTTAAGGAACAGTGTTCGGCTTCCCCACTTGGAATGTGCTGCCCATTCAAGGATGCAGGCTGTAGATTCAAGGTGAGTGTTATAATGTACATAATTTTATTAAAAGAAATGTTCTTTCACACTATCTGCACAAAGTGCAAATGCTGGAAATGAGATGCAATATTTTAAGCATAGATTTTTCAGTCTTTTGCAAAGTTGTGCTTTTGTACGTCAGTGCAAAACCACACCACACACAGCAAGGCACACACAAAATCAAACGGATCACTCAACCTGCAGCCTCAATCTTGCCCCATCAGACTTTCATTTGCTCAGTGCATTGAATGCTGCACTCTTAAGATGTCACTTCCTAAACAAAACTGAGGTGAAGCAGGCTGTAGAACAATTGTTTGCAATTTAGGACACCAACTTTCCAGAGTGGTTTCTTCAAAACTGTTTGAACACTACAACAAATGTAGTAGTGTCTGTGTTGTCGTGACTGTTGAAAAATAGTGTAAGTTGTTTAGTTCATGATGCCATGGTGTATTTTGTTTGGCAATAAAGTTTCTGTGTGATTAAACATTATGAGACTTTTGGAATGTCCCTTGTATATGCAAACTGCTGATCCAAATCGTTTTGCAATAATTTCCCGTTATTTCTGTATTTTTCGAGTTCCCTAATATTTCTGACCAAAATAATGTATTTCTTAGAGATAATCTAAGGAACTATTATTTTGTATGTTTTGAGTTCCCAAATACTTTTTATTTAATTAGTATATTTTTGAAAGGCAACAATCTAAGATGCTAAAGTTCCTTTCTGTTAAAGAAGGCTATGACTAATTGTCAGGGTACAAATTATTTAGTTAATTTGTTGCCTAAATGAAAAATTCAAATACATAGTAGTATTGCTTTCCTTTTTATACAAAATATCAAGCTCCAAATTTTTCTTCTTATTTTTCTTTTTAACAAATGTTAATTATTTCATATATAAATTGTTTTGTATTTATCAGTAAAATGAAATAATTTTAATATGAACATATGTGTGTTTAAAAACATGTAAATTCAGGCAGTCAGAGTTATTTTCAGTGTCCCTAATGCTATTTGCAGGTCATTAATTTGGTGGTTGGCATTCTGTGTTACAGGGAAGTCGTTTTGCTTTGGAGAAACATGTTGACGACAGCACAAAGCAGCATCTTGTATTAATGTGCAGTGTTGTAACTAAACAGCAGCATCAGATTGCTAGTCTCAAAAGTGCTATCTCTAGGCTGTCCCTCAACTATTCAGGTAAGCAGCATTTTATAATATACAAAAATATTTATTAAAATAATTTGAATAAAGTGAAGAAAATTATAAAGAGCGTTTTGTAATTACACCAGATATTAAACAATGCAATAGTTTAACGGATACATTTTATTTGGTAATTCTTAAACATTTTAAAAGGTTTTAGCATTCTTTCGGTCTAAAATTTGCCAAATATTGTTGCGCACAAGAATGTAAAAGAGACCAAATTTTTAAGTTAATCTTTCATTTAATTGATGGAAATTAATCGATTCTCTATACTAGCCATGTATAGGCTAAGGTTTTGGATAGATAGAGTCAACCTGAAAAATTCAATCCCAAGGCCAGGATTTGAACCATGGATCTCCCGGTTTCCATCCAGTCACACTTAACCTTTGAGCTATCATGGCCAATATGCTGTCATAAATTCTCCAATTGAGTTGAATATTTTCCTGGTAAACTGCTAGGGGTCCTCATATTTGAGATACACATGGTTTGTGGCAACTATTGTAAGTACTTCATTTAAGAATGAAATCATGAGTCAATTGGAGAATTTAATGTCATGATGGGCACATTGGTTATGGTAGCTATGGTAGCTTAAAGGTTATGAGCGACTGGACAGAAACCAGGAGATCTTCAGGTTGACTCTTATCCATAATCTTTCATTCTTTAAATGAATGAATTATAGTGGTAATTTTATGAACATAATCAATGATGAAAGCATTATGCTAGCCAAAGTACAGTCTCATCCCTTCTTTGGCCCTTTACAATCATAGTGCTGATGCACAAATCACCGCTGAATAGCGGAAGTCAATGCTGTAAGCATGAATCGTAGAAATCTTAGAAGACCTTTAAATACTTCACATTGCATAAAGTTTAACAGTGTGCCACAAAAGTACTTATTACTCACCTTAATAAGTAAATGTTCTCCATGGTATAAGGGTCATCATTCTAGTTCCTGAGGTACAAATTCAAACTCAGGGGAAGGCAATGGAAGTTTTTCAAGTGTTAACATTCTTACAGTAGCAATGGTTTACTTTGTAATGTTTTAATTCTTAATGCTCACTTGCATTTGAAAGGTAAACACTTGAGGACAATATTTTTTCTTTTTTTGTTCCATTTATTCCCTGCCTTTAACTGCAGTGGCTACATTGGCGGCCGTTCTCCTTTGAAACATATCGAAGGTGTTAACTCATAATCATTGGGTTATATCATTAAATCACGCGCACATTGACACTCTCATTCATACTTCCAGACTCTGGGGAAGATGGGGAATCGTCTTGGTTGGAGAAAAATCCCCACCTCCAGCCAGGAATCAAACTCGACACCCCTAGCAGGCAGGTGCTCTACCGACTGAGGTACGGGGCCAGCCTTGAGGACAATTTTTAACCATTTTACATCCCAAAAATGCCTCCTTTGCTCTACCACTAATCTTGCCATCTCATCACAGATAAACAAAATATACCTCACTAAAGATGTTATATGTCTCACTTTGAGAATATATGTTTGATGATGGTCATGAAATTGATAAAAATCAAGTAGGGTAAAATAATGTAGACAAAAGCTTCATATTAGCAACGTAGCATAAGCAGCTTATATATTTAGCTTCCTATGATTCCCTTTTGGAAAGTAAACATGCTTTATAACTACTGCCGAGACAGTTAATGTAAACTGTTTGTCTTTTTTCCAGGAACTCTCATATGGAAAATCAGCGATTACTCCTCCAAATTAGCTGAGGCAAAAACAAAGGAAGGAATGGAATTAGTCAGTCCACCATTTTATACTAGTCAATATGGATATAAACTGCAGGTGAGCGACACAAAGTATGAACTACATTAATATACTTTGCTGAATAAATATTATAATTTGTAAAGCAAGTAAATATTTGGCCACAAAAATCTTTTATCAAGATTTTGAAACACAGCAATCCAAATCTCATAATAAATTGGGCATCTTTTAAGGATGCAAGGGGAAGATTTATAGGATATTTGCCTTCTTCTCAATTTTTTACATTAAAAAAAAAAAATGTCTTCAACGAATCAACTTAAAATTTAATTGAGATGTTGGAATGATACGTATAATTACTATTTATTTTTGTGTAAATAGTTCATGCTTATTGAACTAAATTTAGCTTTAAAAGCTTTACAAAGTAAAATGCAGTTCCAGGTTCCTATAAGTTACATATTTTGTGATATTAGCACTTTTATTTTTTCTCATAAGATTGCTTGCTTTGAAGCAATGGAATATTTGCTCAGAATACAAAATATTCATTGTGTTGGGTTACATAATTGAAAACAACTTTTGACTAACACTTAACATCTAGAGAAATAACTTTAAGAAAGTATTTTATAATACCTATGAAAATAAATGGTTAGGAGTAGAGAAATTTATGTCATTATTACACATTCAATATTATGTTTTTATGTGTGTTTTTGTTTTTACATAATTTGGAGTAAATTTTTAAGCATCCGATGAACATTATTACAATAAGATATAATTGTTACAAACTTCACTTACTTTTTAAGAATCTATAATTTCTTAAAAGGATAGTGAAGGTTTGAGATGTTTCTTGTTTTCTGTTTGAATTCTGCTTCTTGAATAGACAATTTTAACTTCTAGTTCTGTTTTCTAACCAACACTATAATAGTAACTTGAAATAATGTAATGTGCAGATTGTTAAGCAATATTTGTACTGTGAAACATATCATTCCCTTGATAATGAGTGACAAGATTAATTTAAATGTCAGGTGAAAAATTCACTAATAATTCTATTTTGTTGCAGGCGTCAGTGTTTTTGAATGGGAATGGTGCTGGAGAGAACTCACATATTTCAATTTATATAAAAATACTTCCTGGGGAATATGATGCTTTGCTGCGATGGCCTTTTTCGCATTCAGTATCCTTTACACTTTTTGATCAGACAACAGTCCAAGAAAAGGTAAGTCTTTACTTTTAACTCTTGCTTTATTTAAAAGATTTTATGAACTGGCTGTAGTATTTTATTACTTTTCTAAGGTTATTTGAAACTTGTAAATAAAGTGTTAATTGCTTGGTTTATTTGGTAAGAAAGTGTTCTAATGATAATCTTACGCTTAATTTCATGTTTAAATAAAAGTATGAGGGGGAATCAAATGAAAAGCTTAAAAATTGAATTAAGGTTAAATTTTCACCATTGTTCTTTGAGCTGGCAGTACTGTTACCAATGCTGTAAAGAATGCCCAGCAGATTGTATCTACAGGACTGCAGACAAGTGAACCGCTCTCACAAGGTCAATATAGATTGGCTTACTGGCTCGTGACGTACATCATTGGGAAAAAAAAAAAAAAAAAATGTCTTGTCATACATTTTCTGAGCAGTGAGAACTATTGAATTCCATTGGAAAACAAAACTTCAGTGTGGTAATGCACGTTAAATCCCTGCAGCAAGTGGAATGCAAAACTCAAACAGAACAACTACTAAGGAAGACACACTCTGCTCAGGTACACTAGAGTCTTGCAGCAGTTAAAGCCACTGTGATGAAAGCTGCAGTGACAGTGGAAGATATGATATCATGCAGCTCACTTCCACATTTGCCGTACTCACCAGACTTTGCGCTAAGTTTTTTTTTTTCTCTTGTAAGTTACGTCCTCCAACATTAAGTCATATCGGACGATGAATGGAATGGATGAAATGATGCTCAAATGAGTCCGTGGTTCATGGAGCTTAAGAGTTACCTGACATTCGTCTTACAGGATAAGGGAAAACCCTGGAAAAAACCTTATCCAGGTAACTCACCCTGACCGAGATTCGAACTCGGGACCTCTCGAACGTGAGGCAGACATGCTACCACCATGCTACCAAGGCAGGCAAATTGCACTAAGTGATTCCCATATAAAGAGGCAATGGGAGGAAAGAAATTTTATTCTAGTGGTGCATAAGGGGGTGTGCAAGATTCTTTTCCAGAGTAGTCCATATACTTCCTAGTTGCTGGAGGATGTGTATAGAATGAAATAGAAAAATGATCCCTTTTTCCTCAATACAACTTTTTTAAAGTAATTTAAGTTTTTCATTTGATTCCCCATTGTAAAATATTACAATACTGTTTATCCATTAGCATATAAATGTGACCTTTTGAACATAAGGGGTGTCATGGAGTCAAAACTACTTCACTATGACTGTGATAAATATTTTATGTATTTATGATATATATGGCCGCGCCATGGCTGAATGGTTGGACTGCTTGGCTCGCACCTAGGCAGCCCGGGTTCAATCCCAGGCGACCGCAAAGTGAGATTTGTGGTGGACAACATGGCACTGGGATAGGTTCTCCGGGTACTCCGGTTTCCCCACCAGCATTCCAATTGCTCCATCATCAACTTTCCTCTTGTACCTCTCATACTTTCACTTCCAGTGATGGGCTGATCACTCATCCTGGAATCTCTCTGATCAGGAAACCATGTTTAATGTTAACTATTAGGAAAAAAACTTGGTAACCATAATGGCCATAAAAATTAGTAGAACAGTTTGTTCCATAATACTGAAGAAGGTAAAAGTGAAAGGTTTTATCTTGCTTACATTTTAGTTTACTTATGTGCTGCCATTAATTATTCAATATCTATTTTCTAGGCATGTAATATTGTGGAGAGCTTTATCCCAGATCCTACATGGAAGAACTTCCAGCGTCCTAGCAAAGAACCCGATTCTCTTGGATTTGGATTCCCACGATTTGTATCTCATGAAATGTTGAAAAAAAGGCACTTCTTGAAAGATGATACAATGTTCATTAGAGTAAAGGTGGATCCAAGCAAGATTGTGGCTGTTTGAACAAAAACTAAAATAATCAAAAGGATTTCAGTTTATGAGTTGCAACTTTACCTAAGTTAATGGGACATTACAGTTATGAACTTTAAGGTGCATAAATTACTGTGAGCACTTCATTTGCATGGAGGGTATGGCCCAGGTGGACAAGAGTTACAAACTTGCCTAAACCAGGTCAAAATTATGTTGGGCATTCAACTAATAATAAAAAACAAATGATAAATCAGTTTCAACTATCGGAAAACAAAAGAAATTTGAAGATGGAAGAAGAAGCACTCATCAAGTCTATACTTAAAGTTGTATGTATTACATCTGAAGTAGTGGTGTTTTATAAAAGCTACTTCATGCATTTATTGTTCAAATAGGTAACTTTTAGATATTTCTGGCTTAAAAAGATAAATAATAGGAGAGTAATGTTGAACAATACAATTTAATTTGTCAGGGTAACTGGACACTTGAATATTTCCAAATATATGTTGTAATGACAACTAAATGTTTGTTAACCACGAGTCACTTTTCTTCTATGAGTTTATATTGCTTTCAAGACATGTCAAGCACTGTGAATATATATATATATATATTAAAACTGTATCTGTATATAAAAGTTCTGAGCTGTAAAAGCTACAAATGATCTCAGTATTTTGTAATATAATGTTAATAGAGCACATGCTGCCAGCATCAAGGCTATAAAGTGTGAGAAATTGTTTGCCTTTGTACATGTTAGTTTAAACTTTACTTTCAAAGATGTCTTAGTGAAATATACATAGAACATATCTGTCAAATGCAAAAGTGGATATATAATCGCTGTAGCATGGTAATGGTGCAACAGTTTAGCAAGGCGTATGTTCATGCTAAGTTTTAGATGTCTTTGTTGAATGTTCTAGTAATAATAACATATATCTGTTTATATGGTTGTAGCTTTACAGCAGATTATCTGCAAGTGTGATTCTAAGTGATACATCACCCTTTTATGAATAAAGGTAACAAACATTATGTAGCAGAGAATTTGTAATATTCACTTCTTCTGCATTTACTATACATTATGTGTAAATACTGGATATAAAATAATCACATGTTTAAAACCACATTGAATAGTAAAGTCTATTCCTCTAAGTCTTTTGTATCATGCAAACTACCTTTGTAAATAAATTGGAAGTTGTTAATTAATGCAGGCCAAAGATGAAGGAATAATGCACAATAAATTGTGCTTGAGTGTTTCTGTGTAGTGTAGTTGTGAGTATATATATGAGTCAATCAGAAAAATGTATCAATCCACAGAAAAAGAACACTCAGATTCACATTAATTTGTTCATATGTTCTCTCTTCACAAACTAATGTTGTGCACCCTTAAGCCATACCATTAGCTTCCAATCACCTATTTGCAGTTTTGTTTTGTAGTTTGCTTGTAGTAAAGGTACAAGTGGCAGCCAATCCTTATGAACTGATTAGCTTTACCACAGTAACAGTTATTGCAAATCTTTTGTTTTAATGCAAAACTTTTATTATACGTCTTGAATATATCAATGTATTGGCTAAGAATCACAATTTGCTGCAGAATGGCAACTTAATGTGCCTTCAACTCAGGTAAATTCTGCAGCAGGAAGCAGTAAAGCTAGATATAATTTTTGCTGTTGAGCATTATATTCATAATCTCTTCTCTGCTTGCAAATCTGAAAATGATTTAAAGATGCATACCATAGTTGACTCTCAAACCACAGATCTTGCCAATATATTGTTAATTGGTACTTCCAAGTAGCTTAACAGCCATAAATAACTATACATCTATACATATTACACATCCATTACTCTAGATAGTTCTCCCTCTATAAACTTACCAGATGTCTATATTGACCAGTCCAGACATTGTCTCTTCTAATAAATCTAAAATTGCAGTAGTTTTGCTCATTGCAATTCAAAATAAGGAAGTAACATATAAATTTATAATACTGTAATTTGCCATAAATATTTTCAGCATTTAGAAATATATCACATTTGAGCTCCACAGGTGGTGAAGGAAGCACTTATGTTGAAGTGATTTTTGTGAGTCTGAGATGTTTTCAGTGGCATTATGTTTTCTGTCATTTTAGCTGGAATCAAGCCAAAGGGTACAGTAGTTGTTGCTTCCCATGATATTGGGAAGATACTGTTGTAGTAAAAGCACAAATCGTATATAATGCATTTACTGTACAGTCTGCACAAAATTTAATGTGTTAAGAATTTTTCCTGTAGTGATGTCTTAAGTGTCTTTTTTTTTTTTTAAAAGTGATTTATATAATAAAAGACAAAAGTTAATGAAATGGGTATTTTCTTGGACCAACAATATCATAACAGATCCTGTAACCTCCTTGCTCCCTCCAGTCATCAAATGTCTTATAGAGACTATTACACATTCATTGTTAATACATACACGATTAAGACCACTCTAGAGGATGGTTAGCAAGTTAGCTTCCAAATCAAAGGTCTGGGCTCCAGATTAAATTCCTTGTTCTTAGTCTACACATGGCATACATGAGTGCCACTCCCATACTCGGCACAGAGCTGACGAGAGATGTCAAGCAGCATTTTGGTGCGTATGGTTTATATACAACAGACATTATACCATCAAATTTTAGAGGCTCTATTACAGAGATTATAATCAACCAAAAAGATTTGAAGATTCCTAATTGAGTATTGACCGTGATCTAATGAAGCACAAAATTAATATAATTAATATAATTTTGAGAACAAATTCACTGTAAAACACCTTTTGAAATCATGTAATACCAAAGAGAAACCCAAGACAAAAACTCAAAAGTGTGTACCAGATAAATTGCCAAGGCTGTGACGATTTTCACATTGGCAATACAAAAATGAATTTGAATATTAGGGTTAACCCTTTCATCAATATGGATATCATATGACATGTTCAATTGGGAGAGAACCAATATGGAGGGACCTCTGCAAAAATGCATTTAATGCTTATTTAATGCCATTTATTTTAAAAGTTCAATAAGAGATAAAAGCTTACCCTTAAAGGTTTCTTTTTGAATGGTACATCTCAAAGAATGGATAAAGACACAAGGGCACATCTTCATGTTCTCAGCAAATCACTCTGGTTTTCTTGTGAACTCCATTTTTGTGACACACTAGATATTTTCAAAATGAGAGCAACATCTTATTGAAAGTATTTTCCCTCAAGTATGAAGGATGATGGGATAATGGATTTCTTAACCCCAGTATGAAGAGGCCTCTGAATGTTACAGTGGTCAATTATGCTGTGAGTTATTTGAGCCATTGATATGTGAAAATCGAGTTAGATCATTGTCTTGTATCAGTTTAGAGCTCTCCAAATTACAATTGTGTATCGCTATATCCAGCTATTGTAAAAATACTTTTTTATATCTTTTAACTGTTTTCTGTAAAGAGGGACATGCTTGGAATACCTGATCTGTGGATCCACACCACCCATATTTGATCCGTTATTTATCAAAAAATGGAGTAGCTAACATATGTACATGTCTAATAACACACACTTTGTCTACTTCTGAATTCTCCTCTTAGGCCCTAAATTGTTTTTAGAGGTTAGGTATTGTCTTCCTTCACCCTACTTTAATTTTATACATTTGTTTCCGTAACAATGAGAAACACTAAGTCATCATACAAACAAGGATTAGAACAAATAATGATTTGTTCCGACTTCAAACTAAAATTGTTCTGTCCATCTTCTGGCAGGTGTTCCTCGACATCGTTGATCTCTTGGCCCTGAAACTTAATGCTCTTTGGGGAATCCTATTATGTACCATTCTGCAGACATGGTTGTACCATCTGACCCTGTACTCTGCTATTTTGTCTGTTAATGTGAATATTCCCAACTGTTCTCAAATATCTACACTCTTCTGCAACAACCTCAGGAATTTTATTTCCTCAACTTCTATCTTTGAGTCCAACCCTCAATAGACTGCTAAAATGTACAACATTTCAATAGGAGTAGAAACACTAATTCAGCAGTAGAAAAGGTTGTAAATTTGTGTTTGAGTTATTTTGACCACTCCACACTCCACCTGAAGTATACCGTTCATATTTTTCCTCACTGCTATCTGCATCGTCAATACCTCCCTCAAAATCTGAAAACTTGCATCAATAACCAATCACTGTCAAACAGCAAGAAGTCCTGCACATTTTCTGAAGTGATATCAGAAACTTTTACACATTCTACACAAGCTAATTTACTTGCTATATTACTAGGATAAGTCAGGTTAACATTGAAATTTAACAGTTTCAAATGTGCTATTCATTTAAACTCCTGATAGCTAAAAGAAGTCACTCTGAACCCGAAGAGAGTGTAAATATCAAAATTACTGAGTGTAAACAGCTGCATAAGGCTACCATAAACTTTGATTGTGAAATACTCTGACGTACATACAGGTGCCGACAGAGATGTTTCTTTCCAGCCTGTGTGTGATACAACAATGATTATTGTATCTTAGCATAAACTGAACCGTAAAACCTTGAACTAGAGAATACTTTGCTTATTCAGCTTTATATGCGTATTGTTCATATGCACACAAAACAAAATGTCTCACAAATTAGATGTGCTTGATGCAAATTTCACTGTGTGTGAAATTTCAACAATTAGTGATTATTAGGCCTCGGACATGGTTGCAATTTGGTTGCCGTATGGCTGGAAAACAGTTGCGAGTGCACAGGGTTTCAGTGACCTCTCCTTCCCCTCCCCTGCCGTACACAGCTCAAACTTAGTAGCACACCTGACAACCCCCTCTCTCCACTTCACTGGTTTGTGAACAACGTAAGCATCAATATAATAGAAGCTAGCCTATCCTAAAGCCATGTCCAAGGCCTAGTGATTATATTATCTACTTTAATGATACACAGTTGTATATTGCCTTTAATAGGTTTTAAACCATTTTTTCTTACTTAAAATAACTGCATAAATATGGAAGATTCAAACATATATTTATGAAGTAATTTTACAGCATTTAACAATTTAAATGTCTTCTACTCTTTATTGAGTATCCATTCCAGGGCCATGCAGGGTCATGGTCATTGCTGAAGCAGTTCAAGAGCATTTTAGGAATTTAAAGAACAAAGAAATAGACAAACCAGCAGTAGCGTACAATTTTTGGAATGAGAATCACAATATATAACAAGAAATTCATTTACTTAAGAAGTGTTCAGAGTTCAACTGCATAAACCACATGGGAAAAGAAATTCATAAAGGAATATTTAAAGGAAAACTCTTCAATTTCGACACCATCTTTGAAGAAAACCTGAGATTTAAATTTTTTCAGGACACCAACAGAGACATCTCAATCGCCTCGAAGATCTATCAATTGAAATTCAACTGTAGGCATTAGCTGAGGGTGTCAGGAAGGTTCTCACGAAATGCAATCTAGGTAAACACTAGCAATATATGGAGCAGGAAGTACCAATTCCACTCAAAATTATATTAAAATTTGAAGATATTAAAAGTGTCACTTAAGTCCTAGTTTGACACGTAAATATGTCAATTTGCTATGAATTCAAGTCTAATGAAGCTGAACTGAAAATATAAAAGAGTTGAGAGAAGTCCCGCACAAGGAGAATTAATTAAATTTTCATAAGAGAATTAGAAAAATGCTGCAGTGATTTGAAAATATATTGAAATCTAAAAGACAAAAAAGTGCATATCAGAACTTTGTTCTTATGTCAATGAACTGTAATTTAAAGTACCCATTTTCATGTCACTATCATCTGCCATCTATCCAGCTGTTTCTTCCCTAAAACGATTAAAATCATTTATGTATGATTGGAGGAATTTAGTAACAGTGGCATCAAAATTAATTGAAAAAAGTATTTGTTGTTGGTTCTGTGACACTTTGTTATTTACATTTTTATGTTATTGAGGCTCTAGTTTCGGAAGCCATTGCCTCTATTTTCAACCTTTATCCAAGTTGGATAGAGGTTGAAAATAGACACAACAGCTTCCAAAACTAGTTGCTCAATAATATAAAAATGTAAGATTGAGATTGAAAATGGATGCAACGGCTTCCGAAACTAACCCCTCAATAATATAAAAATGTAAGTGCAGAAATTAAAAAAATCAACTACAAATAGTTTTTTTTGATTAAAATCATTGCACAAAAGATTTACTAACACTTTGTCTTCCAGTTTCCTTGGGCAGTGAATAAGATACTTTGTTTTTTTCCCCTGCAGGAGTTTAAACAATATCAGCCATTAGCAATACTATGTATATGTTGTATAAAATCTCCATAAGGAAATTAAACTTGAAATTGCTAAGACTACCCAAGAGGCTGGTCTCAAACCTCAGTTGATAGAGTAACTGCCTGCATGCAAAGGGTCTTGGGATTCCTGTTTGTTTTGTTTTTTTCTAGCTGAGATTATTACCTATAACCATTTTAGATTTCATTTTGTATGTTTTAGTGAAATATACACAGGGTTGAAGAGCGGTATGTTTATGGAAGTGCTACCTGTATACAGGCAACAAGTTTCAAACCTAAGTCCATGAGTTGCAGATATACAGGAGCCGCTTCCCTAAATGTCATGCCATGCTTCACCAATGAATATACTAATGTATAGAATGCAGAATAATTCACAGATAATTTGTAAACCAATATTTTCTAAAAGTTTTAATTCAAGGGCTGGTATATATCAACAGTAAATTTAGTGACCACTCCATAGGTATCAAAGAGTAGACCAATTACTTACCAATTTGAACTTTGCCTCTTAGTCCAATCATAGAATGATCATACATGCATATTCAAGATCAAAGGTGACAAAAAAGGGGGGGACAGACAGAGAGATATCTCTCTGAAGTTGAATAAGACTGATCACACACTTTAGTCAGGAAGTAGTGAATGTTTTACATTTCCTCTGGTCATCCTATAGATCGCAGCATGCCAATCTCCTTGTAGCATTCCACCAAAATATTAAGCCAGTCATTTTTTGCACTCTTCCTCCCAACCATGGCATTCCTGATTATTTCTTTCTTCCTAAATTATGTTACACTATTCCCATGAGTAAGGACTATTCCTATGAGTAAGGACTATGATACGAGGAAGCACTAAATTAATATAATTTTGAGTCGAACTAGTACTCAATACTCCACATATTGCTAGGTTTACCTAGAACATATTTCCTAACCTCCTCAACTAATATCGACTACTGAATGTTGATTTGGTGAACTTCTTAGGCGATAGGGGTGGCTCTGTTGGTATCTTGATAAACTTGAAGTTTCGGACATGTTATAGATAAACACTAGTAATATATGGAGCACTGAGTATTAGTTTGACTCAAAATTATATTAATGTTACAGTAATTCAGTTGTATTTCATTTGCTAGACTTAGAGAAGGTTTAATTTTACAATGTAATTCAATTTTTTGTTGGCTGATGTCTATTTGTCTTCTTTCAACACCGTGTTGTATGTTTTTATCATTTATTTCAGCTCTCTACCACAGTGACTCCCATGACCTAATCAGTATTAAATTAAAATGAAAATAAAAAGAATTAACTCGTATCTTGTGGCATAAATATGCACATTACCTATAGATTTATTACTCATACTTGTTGTGCATTTGTTGTAATGATTCTTCACTTACATGATGAAATACCTTGACTACTTCTTTTTATCCTTTCTTCTTTATCTTAATTTTAATCTGTATTCTTAATCCTTTAACTGGTTAGGTCACATCGGTCAATATACGCAATCGATAAAATGATGCTCAAATGAGCCCACAGTCAAGAAAGCTTAGAGTTATCTGACATTTATCTTTCAAGGTAAGGGAAAATCCCAGCAAAAACCTTATCCAGATAACTTGCCCTAACCTAGACTCGATCTTAGAACTTCTTGAGCATGAGATAAACACGCTACGGATGCAGGCTCGACTACTTATATATGCTTCAGTGATATCAGATGTATGTTCAAAATTTATACATCTTATGTCAAACAGACACTCTTTTCTTGACATATCTTAAACTACTTTCAACACATTTTACCTCCGCATAAAGGCATCATCAGAAATTTGATCGCTGGCTGGAACTCTGCTGTTTGTGTGGATGCTGTATTTCTAAAGAGGAGACATCTGGTGGAGATTCAATGAGGTTGATTAATGGGTTTTCTTTTGAGGGAAGGTCGCTCTGAAATTCTTAATAATGCCTTCAAGTAAGGTGAAACCCTTGAAAGTAATTTAAGGTATGTGAAGAACAGAGTGTCTAGTCAACTTGTGTATAAATTTTGAATTATTACAGTACTCTTGCACTCAGTTTGCATTACATTAATGGTTAAGTGTGCACTTAAGTTTAATGCTACATATTGCAATCATGAATAAAAAAAGCAAACTGCCAACAAGAATTTTATTTCAGCACAACAATGTAAGGAGTAATAATAATCATCATCATTATTATTATTAATATGTAATAATACTGGATGTATGGAGAAAGCTGGTGTATCACTACAGTCATAAAAGATGAATTCCAGGCTCTGATGGTGTTTCAATGCAATTAATTTTGCATTATATTTACGCAAATGTACATTAACTATTGTTTCATTGTATTGCAACTGGTGATTCACAACCTTGAGAAAAGCATGAACTGAACTCAAAATTTTAATTGCATTCCAATCAAGATACTTCTTACATAATATTTTCAAGGCCAAATTGTATTATTTTTTAATTTTCAAAGACTATTGAATAATTTATTACCTTGTATGCGACAAATTTGAGGGCTAATTATTACTTTACTGCCTTTGCAATGGTTGCTAGAGTATCATATTTTTATCAGAAAGAGCTCCCTAAGCATTCTAATCTAGTATAATTAATTAAGTCATGAGTTAAAGAACTTCTTTTTCTTTTCGTAGATACACTACTACAGAACAATATATTCTAAACTTTAAAAGTTATGTATCTATAAGTCTGCGTTATTCAACATGAATAAAACTGTCACCTTTTATTTCAATAAATGGCTTCAAGATAAGTGAATTCTTTAATACATTTAAATCAATCTGTGATACTTCTCACAGCTTAAAACTGAGTTCTTTGAAATGGTGTAACAGGTATCTTTAAAAGTGTCTTACCCTCAACTTTCTAATGCTAACCCTATTTATGCCAGCTTTTAATTGTTATAGAATTATTCTACCTTCAGTCTCATATGAGCAGGATTCATCTATGATATTTGTAAAAATAATACAAAAACATGTGTGGTACATGAAAAGAGATAGGGGTAGACCCTCATTAAGGTCCAGGCCCCTCTGAAGATATCATGCAACTTGTAGGCCATTTTTTTAATTAAGTAGAAAACATTTATTCTACATTATATTCAACTGTAATAATCATTACAAATAATAATTTACTACACCATGATTTTTAATGGTTATCTAAGCTTGGAACTTGCAGTTTTGTACACAACAACTGCACAATTCTCCTTTTGGCAAGGCAGAATGTTGGGCCAGATTATATGCACCTGCAGTCTTTCCTCTCCCCCACTACACATTTTGCCAATTGCTTGTGTACACCTTCCTCTCTTCCCTACTTTCCTCTTCCTAGATTGCATTCAGAAACACTTAGGGCCACCTAGCTGTGGTTCATTAAAAGAAGCTTTAGCCTTTGTGTGATGCTTATTGGAATTTTAATTGTTTGATACACAAAGTAGTGTAGTTTTAAAATGAATAGAGTGGATTATTTACTGAAATGTCAATTTCATTCATTACAAGTATAAGAAAAACTTGAAATTAAATGATTAGGTGCACAGTAACCAAGTAATTTCACATTTATGCAACAAGAAGGCAAAAAACAGATCTATCGTAACAATTTAGTAAGCAATCATGCTTTACGGTATTTTAAATCAGCTGTGTCTGAAATTCGTGAGAATAGAAGATACCAGGTTGATGATAATTATTGCTCCTCCCTCAAACGACAGAATTAATGTTTTAAAGCGAACCTAAATTCAGATGCCAAAGAAGTGTGTCACACAGTGGTCAAACAAATGAAAGTACAATTCCAACAGTCTCATATATGTAATACTTTTGGAATTAAAAACCCAAAGATTTTTTTATTACATTCAGAGAAAATTTCCCTGCTAACTCTGAGAAAATCTGTATCAAATTACAATCCCAGATGTTCTATGAAAAATTAAAAGATGAACTACCAGTGGTTTATAATAAAGATATATTCAGAGATATACCTTCAGTCAGTGAACTCTTCATTTTCTCATAATACTCCTTTGAGCAATCATTTTCTGGAACACACAAAATGCTGCAAATTGTACTAACAATTCCAATTCGAATAGAAAAGGCAGAGAAAAGTTTCAGTACATTGAAGAGAATTAAGTCATTCCTTAGGAACACTATAGGCCCAGACAGGCTTAATTTCTTGTCTGTTTGTTCCACTCACAAAGAGAAAATTGGCGAAATCCCTAATTTCACCAACAGAGTAATTTAAATGTTTACTGCCCAGAAGAATAGATGTACTCAGCTGTTGTACAATTAATACTGCTACTTGGTGAGTTCTATTTTATCTTTTTATTAGTTAGTTGATGTTTAAAAATGTGTAGTATTTTGAAACATTTTTGCTATTGCTGTGTTTTTGACAATGCAACTAAAGTGACCTGTTTTAAAAGGTTTAGTTTCATTTAAGCATCTTCACATCTAGCCTCATCAACAAAAATGCTCATGAGCCACCACTGAAATGAGATAATTGGAAAAGGAAATTTGGGAAAGAAACCCATTAGGCCTCACTTCTGGGTATCTCCAATTATAAAGGTTGAGGAAAACCTGCCGGGGAAGACAGTCTTGGCAGGATCTGAACTATTTACAAGTCCTTGTCTAAACATCTTGGCTATCCATGTTGTTCTCTTTTCAATAGTTGCATCTCTGAACATGATACAATATGGAAGTATGCCAATCATTTATTGATATGCTATTCGGAAGTGATGGCCAACATTCAGTTATTTCAAGCTTTAAAAAAGAGTTGTAAGCTACAATTTACAGTATAATTTTAACTTACCATACTTACTTCTTACCATATGTCGATTAGAATTTCACAAAAAGATAATTGGGCCAAGATTTCACAAGAAGCGGCATTCCACTTATTCTGTTGATGGGAGCATGTACAGTGATTAACCAGTTTCACTTAATGGAAAAGCAGTAAATAAATTTTTTGCTTTTAGTTACTGCATAAATAAATCTGTTAGTTCTTCAAAAAATGTTTGAAAATAGCAGTGAATGCTATATTCCCAACCAATGGAATCTTTGTCACGATTAACACTGTAAACTGATATAAGCACCCCCAATAAATTATAAATTTCCTTTAATCCTAACTGGTCCAGTTTTAATGCAAAGCAAGTAAAAAAGAATTCTATTCTTAAACGTCATATATTTTGAAATAAATTCATTTTTCTGAATACAAACTAAAATACTTTCACAATTGGATAAATATTAATTCAACACTCACCTCTTAAAGTTTATATATTAATTTCCATTTCAATTACTGATAATGCCTTAAAATTTTCTATTATGATTGTTACATGTTCAATCAATTGAAAACTTTTATTAAAACTATTGTAATTTGGTTAGTTCCGTCACAAAATCTCAAACCCATTTTAGCTAAGATTATAACCCTAGCTTAATAATATTTTCTCAAACCTTAAATAGTCATTTAAGTAAAAAAGTAACCACTGTTGAAAAGAGAGCAGAGAGGAAAGGTATTATGTGAGCTGTTCTCTTGCAGGTATCTCCAGTTCATTGTAGAGAGTAGTTAAAATGCTTCTTAACAAGTTGTACTTTTGACAAAACATATTTCAAAGAATTTTTACTTCATGTATTATTAGATTTATGTAGAAATCTCTACCTTAATGGTTTCACTATTATTAAAATGTTTAGAGCAAATATTAAAAATATGTTACAGGACTATTACTGGTAAGAAATCACCATGTGATTGATGTTCATCCTTCCACAGAGCTGTCTCAGCACATGTTTGCCATTTTTACTGACTGTCCATTAGCGAAAGGGCTTAGAGTGATTAAATGTGTAAGAATCACTGTGTATAACACACTGAACACTTCACTAAATAAGTTTGCAAACAAAGAATCAGATCAGCATATGCATGTGAAACACTTCTACTGAAACCATAGCTATTACAACACTGATGATGACTGGATGCAAAAAGCACAAGATATAACTCACCCTACAACTGTCAATCAAAACTAATTTCTCACTGATCATAAAATACTCTTCATTCTTTGAATGGTTATTAACTTTTTTTCCTTTATTCAGTTTAGCTGCAACTAAAAAGTCTTAAACATAGCACACCATTGCAGTGAATGGCAGGGCAAGTGGCAGAACTGACAAGAAGCTTTTTCAACTTAAAAGGCAAACTTATTTTTGAACCTTTATGACAACTTTTGTAACACAATAGCTATACAAGGGAGTAAGGGGATAGAATGGATAGTTGATAACTGCATCTTATGAGTCATCCCTACAAACATACCTAAGCGAGTCAAATTAAGATGTGATCACCAAAGAACAGATTTTGGCGACCAAAAACTGTTTGAACAATACCTATAAAATATACAAAAATGGTATAATAGCATAAAATAATCTAAAATCTTATATTTATTTAATTAATTACAATTAGTTACATAAATTTATAAATTCATTTATACATGGGTATAATTGCTATAATAGTACAAAAAGCAGGTATACTTCTTGTTCTTTAGCTGCTCTCTTATACATATTTAACAAGGTATTCTTGTTCCTCTTAACCCTTATGATGGTTGAGGAACAGAATCTCTGGACCAGTGAGAGACAGAATCCAGGATGGGTGATCAGCCCGATGTCTGGTATGAGAGTGAGAGAAGTGGATGACAGATTGACGGCGAGATGAAATAATAACAAAGATGATGAAGCAATTGGTGGAATGCTGGCGGGGGAAACCAGAGAACCTGGAGAAAACACACCACTGTGCCGTGTTGTCCACCACAAATCTCACTTTGCAGTCACCTGGGATTGAACCTGGGCCACTTTGGTGAGAGTCAAGTGATATAATCACTCAGTCACGGTGCAGCCGCAACTATATCTAATAGATATGAGATAATTTATCAAATCAACTTTCTTCTTTGCTGAGAATCTGTTGCAGAATATACAATCTTACTTTAATTTTTCAGTTGAATAGTGAAATTTGTGTTGTTTGAAAAATTAACGTTATGTAAAATGTCAACAATACAAATACTTTTGTGTACCTCAATTTAAAATGCAAGAAAATAACTAAATAAGGGTAGGAAAATACATGATGAGAGAAAACAATCAAATGTGCTGTAAAAATGAAGATGACGTCAAATGAAACCACCTAAATAAGTATTTTTTTATAACCTGAGACATACGATGAGGATTTTGTACACATTAACAATGTCTATGATGCAGGCTTCCTTGGTAACACAGATAGTAGCATGTCTGCCTTACATTCAAGAGGTCCCGAGTTTGAATCTCGGTGAGGGCAAGTTATCTGGGTAAGGGTTTTCCCGGGGTTTTCCATCATCCTGAAAGATGAAGGTCTGGTAACTTTAAACTCTCTGGACCCTGGACTCATTTGAGTAGCATTTCACCTATTTCATTCATCATTCGATATGACAATGTTGGAGGACGTAGATTTAAAAAAAAATCTATGGTGTAATAATTAAAAGACATGTTATCAGAATTTGAAACTTAGTGAACACCATTACTTACAAATGTAACTGCTGAGTACTCAGAAATGAGGGAGTGTTTACTCAGTTTGAGCTCTGTAGAACTATTATGGTACATTAGTGTTATAATGGAAAGGCAGTAAATCCACTGTGTTTGAATTGGCAGATAATTATATTTATTAGGATTATTGATTAAATATCTATTTTAAACTTTACTATATCTATTTTAAACTTTACTTCTGAACACAGTTTTAACTCTTTTTTCCATATTTACAAGGAATTGTTTGGTAGAATAAGCTTTAAATATTGTGTCTTTCTGAAATCAGATAATTTACATCCAACTGTAAACAGGAAACCATTTACTTCTTCAATTATTTTAACACCAAAGAAACGTGGATGGTAATGAATATATTCCATTTTAAATTTCTTCATATTCTAAACAAACATAAAAAGATTTTACTTGAAGCTTTTCTACTTCCATAAATGATATTCTTTCATATTTCATGAGCTTTTACTGTTGATAGTCTAGCTCCATTATGGAATAATGCATCATTAAGCCAAACATCATATATACAATATAAAAACCTAAAATATTTATATCACAGGATTTGCAAGTCTTATGCAACTTGTTTAGTTTATATTTGTCTTGGATAGCATACAAGGCAACAAACAAGGAAATGTCCTATTCTGAAATATCTTTGGAAATATCTGAGATATCTTTGGATATCTTTGGGTGAAAATTTATGTTTATGTCAGCTTTAAAAACTAATGTGATATTTGATTTAAATACTTGCTTTAAAGTACACTTTAGTATAAACTCCCCACTGGAAGTATCTTGATTGAAGTGCAATCTGTACATCTGCGTAAATACAGTAAGCTTAATGTAAACACTAACTATAAACTAAATAAGAAATGACTAACCAAGCCATTCCTAAGGTGCAAAGGACATGTGGACATAAATAACAACTTATAATCCTGCTGGAAGCTACAAAATGACTTTCCATCTTCAAAATCACTTTCTCATTTCTTTTAATTAAGCATAAAAAAGAGCATTGCAATGAAAATAGCACATTTCTGACTATCACCCTGATAAAGAACAGGGATATCTCTAATGCCAGCTATTTTACTCTCTTAGGAAACATTACAACCTTCTTCCTTTTGCTACATTTGGAGTTTGAGGTTGTACGTAATAGGACCACAAAAGTTATGCTTTAATGAAAAAGAAATCTGTGTTTTGCACCTCAGGATGCTCTTAAAAATCTTTATTTAACACAGCTTTCTTTCATGTTTATTCAGATGTATAACATTGCTACTGTCTCCTACTTTAAACCTTGATGAAATAACAAACTGACATCTAGATTTCAAGTAAGAAGTATTGTATCACAAAGGACTATGGTGACTAAGACATAAGTTAACACTAACATCAAAGTCTGAAGAAAATTCAAAGTATTTAGGCCACATGATTTTGTTTTTTATAGTTATTATCCATATATGCTTGCATTCACACAACATTCTTAAAACAAAATTCAACATATTTCAAGTCCAGTGACATACCTAGTATTTACATGACATCAAAATATTTTCTATATCAAATTACATTATGCTATGCAAATATTTGAATCAAGTTTATAAATAGAGTCTTTCTTATAAAAATTAATTTATGTCATTCATGGACTGAAATATTAACTACAAAAAACATAAAGGAACAAAATGGATCACGAGTTCTAAGAAATAAAAGACTATTATCAAATTAAATTTTACTTGAACCTAAAAAAAAAAAAGCAAAATTTTAACTAGTGAACTGAAAAAAAAAGCTTAGAATGCATATTATTAAATTTTAATGTTATTAATATAAAATATTTAATTGTTAATGAATTCTTAATATATAGTAATATTAGAATCAATTTTAATTTTTTATATTGACATTATCCTGGAAATTTCAAGCAGTATGTTAAAAAGAAAATAATCATGGTAAGAAAAACAAATTTGAAATTTAACCACTTCCACTGGATAATACTACTGACTACCACTTAATTTACATTAGTCTTCATTTGATTAGTTTTACAATTCTAGTGCTGCATTAAAACACCAAAAATCACAAATAACCAGAGAGAAATTTGATATTAACTGGATTATTTAGTGATACTTTGTACAAATATACCTCCAAATAGACAGAAAGTTCAATTATTGTAAAAGATCATTCTACACCCACTTTGCATTATCTAAAGCTCATGGTGACAAATAAATAGCTGTATAGGGTTAATAGACACTGATATTAACAAATAGTGTAAGATAAAAGTAGAAGATGCAAACATAATAATAATAAAAAATAAAAAAGACCTACTAGTTCACAATTTTTTAACAAATTGCACCCATGCACTGCTTGAATTTGAATTTTGAAAACACAAAGGCACTATTTTCATTTAAATGCATCTCTTAACATAATGATTCCCGCTTAGTTTCTAAAATTTAAACTATTAAAAATAATTAAATTCTCTAAGTGGTTTTTACCGCAGTTCATAGTGACATTACTATTTTTTACCAGACTTTTGTTTTCTTTGTTTTTTATAAAAGCTTATTGAAGTAAAACTAGCATTAATATTCTGGGTCAAAATACAATCCAGGCTGTGAAACTTAACATCATTTCTCAATGGAAACTGTATGTTGCAGTTATGAAATGTTTGGAAAATGCAGACAGCATTTCCAGCATCTCTGCCCAACATGACGAAGTGTTTCACTAGTAGTAACTGGTAGCTAAAACTGATTTCTAATATTAATGCATTGATAATATGTGCATATTTCCAAAGATATTGTTCCTCCCTTGGTACACAGTTACACAGTTCAGTATTAACTTATCATGTGTCCCCATTAACAGTTCAATAAAAATACATATTTTAATGCAATTATCATTGTAACTACAGTAATGTGCACCATCGCTGAATATATAATCAGAAACATCAGATAAATCTGGATCTTTACATCTGATACTCAGTATATTTTAAAGACCAGATCGTTTAGGAATGATATTTCACAGATTTTCTGAATGCTAGGTATGTCACTTACATAAACATAGAGACTTCAAAATAAATTAAACAATAAACATACATGGAAGTATTTTCAAAAGAAATTATGTATTAAATTACAATATCTTAAGCAATACAACTGTTACAAAGTAAGGTAATGAATCATACATACAGCATCATAATTTTATTTCTTGTTTTTGTCTCTGAACATTGTGCTGTAGTACTACAGATTCTGATTTATATTTCCTTTTGCATTAAATTAAATTCATTATTTGGTTACAATATTTGAACCATAGAATCACAGCTTTTTGCAGCAGTATATTCTTACTGAATCATAACTTACAGAAATGGTCCAATACAACACAAGAAACAAAACATTTCCTATTTCTTTGCTGCAACTATTGGAATGTAATTTTTAAATATTTTAGCTGTCCATTCTTTCATGGAACAAAACAAAATAAATTTGAAAAGAAATACTGCATCTCTAAACTTAAAGCTTGTTCAGTTACTCTTTTATTGTTGTTTTTGTATTTTACAATATAATTATAATCTTAAGGAAAAGGTATAGCTGTACATCTGCTTTTAAAATCTGTTTCAGCATCTGTTATTTATTATGGCACGTTTTAAATAACATTTTTGGCACAAATTTAAAACAATTTCCTCAATTTTTAATTTTATAAAGCCAATTTAGTTACTCTATTGCATGAATTATAAAAACATTATAAACAGTAAAGAGAACATGTGACATAAGAAAACATACTGAAACTCTTAATAATTAAAGGATGAAGAAAATAAATACTGAATGGACAATCAATCTTTCATCAAATTTAATACATATTGAGTAACTACAACAAAGTTTCTCATGCAGACATAATACACACCCATTCTCCTTTTTACATATAAGACACACTGGGAAGCCTGTATTTACCTTTTCAATATTGTGCTTCCATTCCAAGTATTTAAAACTCTGTTGTGCATAATGAGTTATTTTTCAGTACAAAGTTGGCTTTCCATTTCTATTTTACTTTTTGTGTTTTTTTACCTTTTTTCTCAGTTTTAAATGTAATTATATAACCTTATATGTTTTTCCTCCATACACCAAATTGCTTCTGATTATTTGTCCTTTTACAAACAACTGCATTGTCCCATTTTTTTAAAACGACACATGAAGATAAGAGGACATAAATACTGCATCATTATACATAAAGACAATAAGGATTTAACTTGGATACAGCAAGGAGGCAAGACATGGAACAACATACATGACTGAAAAGAGGGGCAAGTTGGGAATTGCATCTGTTTGGTTCATAAATGTAAATCTTTCTTAAAAAACTTTACAGATATTGCTTATTGTAATAACAGCATAAGTTCAATTTATACAGGGAAATTAGCTTGCAAATTAACAATACACACAATAGTATTTTGTACTGATTAGGTATTTTTCTTTTAATGTTGAGGACTTTAAGACTGTGTGGGGTATGATTTTCACACTTCTTTATTTTGCTTATAATTTAATGAGACATTTTTGTAGATTGCTGGACTAAAGTTAAAAAAACAAAACAATAATTGTTTACACTATATTTTATTAAGTTATGTATATAAGCACATAAGTAACTTATATACTTAAAGTGCACGACTATCATTTAGTAGCAAAAAATGAAACTGAATAATGTTATGTTATGAGCAGTCATGTGCATTAACATACTTTTAGTGAGCTTCACAAAGAACACAAGAGATAGAGAGGTTAGAAAAAATTAACCTGAAATTGAATCAGTAATTGGAAAAGGAATAATATACATACTGTATTTCAAGAAAATTAACAAAGTGATGCACTACTAGCATATATTATGGGATAGTTAAATTATGAGATCGAACCCACTCACGGCCTCTCTCTACTGTGCGAGATGGTCAGCAGTTGCCGGAGAACCGGTAGAGGTAAACTAAAATCCTTACCTTATAATAGATGCTAAAAATGTTGACCTTCTGCTCTCAAACAGGCAGCATATCTCGTGTAAATATTCTTGCTCACTTTCCGAAGCTCAGCAGCAGGTATTCTTGTGATTTCTTGCACAACGTTTTCCCTAAGTTCCTGTAGTGTATGAGGATTGGAACAATACACGTCTGTTGAAATTGAAGCAAGCCTTAAAGCCAAAAGATTCCACTAAACGTTTAAATTATTGTAACTGGTTTTTCCAATCCATAGAAAGGGGTTTCACTGACTCACAGCTTTTGTTTTTCACTGATGAATCTTGTTTTCATTTAACTGAATAATTCACAACAGTCGATATGGGCTTCAGAAAACCAGTGCTACTGGATGAAACGCCTCATTATGATCAGAAAAGTGGAGTATGATGTGCGATAAGTGCTAGAAAAATAATAGGCCCCATATTCTTTGATGAAACAATACATGCAGAGCAATATCAGAGGTTAATTCTGAGACCGTTTTTCAATCACATTACAGAAGAAGAGAAATTGTATGGTTGGTTCTAGCAAGATTCTGGAACAGCACAAGCAGCTACCGAATCATTAAATGCAGTAAGAGAGGTGTTTGATGACAGAATAATTAGTGTTGTGTGTAGTGTTTAACGCTCGCTTTTACTACATACGGCACCACAGGCGATGACTAATGATATATGAGATGAAGATGGAGCACTGGTGGAATGAGATGGCGGGGGAAACCGGAGATCCCGGAGAAAACCCGCCCCAGCGCCGTGTTGTCCACCACAAATCTCACTTTGCGGTCGCCTGGAATCGAACCCGGACCGTCTTGGTGAGAGCCAAGCGGGAATAATTAGTGTTGATTTGTGGCTCTCTCATTCTCCTGACCTAACCAGTTGCGACTTTATTTACTGGATTCTTTAAAAGACAAAGTATATTGTTCTAATCCTCAAACACTACAAGAATTTAGGGAAAACATTGTGCAAGAAATTGCAAGAATACCTGCTGCTGAGCTACAGAGAATGAGCAAGAATATTTATATGAAATATGCTGCCTATTTTTGAGCAGAAATCAACATTTCCAGCATCTACTGTAAGGTAAGGATTCTATTCTGCTTCTGCCAGCGTAACTTCTCTGGTGACTGCCAGCCGTCTTGAGCAGTACAGAGAGGCTGTGAATGGGTTTAATTATAATTTAACTACCCGGTATTAATAAATTGCTGCTAATAAGCATCAATTAATTAAAATGGTTCCAAAAATAAATTTAAATAGCTCTGAAGTAAGCACAAATTCTTATTTTCATCAACAGTAACGTTTTTTAGAATTTATTAACCAAATAGTAGGCCAAAAACTGTGATTGTTTAAATAAAGTTTATTTTGAAATCTTATGGTTCTTTTTTCCTCTGATTCATTTATTATCTGGATCATTTTCATTTATGTATGATATATCAAATAGTAATAATCTTAGAAAACTAGAACTTAAAGTTGGAAAAGTCAATGTCATTGTAAGATAAAATTTAACTGTTAAAATGAACAGCAGCATACAAATATGTTACCATATTTATATAGATGAGAAATCACTGGCAAACTTACTTACTCCCTCACATTACTGCAATCAATGTAACTATTTTAAATGTAAATTTGTAGTGCTTAACGCTCGCTTTTATTACATGTGGCACTGCAGTCAGTGACACTGGTGATACACGAGATGAAGATGGAGCACTGTTGCAATGAGATGGTGGATGAAACCGAAGATCCCAGAGAACACTTTCCCCAGCGCTGTGTTGTCCACCACAAATATTACTTTGCAGTCGCCTGGGATCGAACCTAGGCCACCTTGATGAGAGTTGAGCAGTCTTAACTGTTCAGTCACAGCATGGCCTAACTACTTTAATATACTTCTTATATAAACTATTATTGGTGCATATATGATTATCAACAAAATGTAGATTTTTTGTTTTCCTTTCACAAATTAGTGATTCAATTACTGGATTCTAAATTCCATAATGCATTAAGTTTTAATCAAGTTTTAAGTTCTTAGTTATTAATGCCTAAATTAGTATTGTGCATGGATAATATACTAACAAAACAAAGTTATTAACAAATTAAGCACAGTAATAAGCTAAAAGTAAACAATGAAATAAAAATAAGGAAAATAAGGTTAATCTGTAATTATGTTAAGAATATTACAGACACATATATTGCAGATTAGAAACTAATGTCATTCAAATTTGATCTTTCTTTGTAAGAGTAATTATCCAACACTTCTCCACTTCCCATCTTTGTTTCTTGCTATGCTAAGAGAGGAAAATGGTACATGAGTTGTACATTTTCTCCTATCTCATAGCAATGATAAACACTTTGTCAAGCTTCTACTAAACAAATAGCATGTTTCTATACACTTAAAACTTTGTTTTGCACTTAACAATGCAAAAATCAGAAACTATGTTCCAAATTATCCATTATTTGTCAAAATGAAACAATGCAATACTAAGATGGTTGTGTCTGATAGAGAAAAGAAATGGAACCAATTGACGATGATGGAATATTACTGCTGCTGTTCCAAAACAAAACTCAGGAATCTTGAAAACCTAATAAATGAAAAACGTGAATCCTCCTATAAATAAGGAACCTCTTAATGAAGTCAATATATAATTTTTCTTTTCTTCTTTTTTCTAAAGAAAAGTTTTCACAAATTGTGGCTTGGATACACACAATATTAGTGTTTTATAATTTTAACACAAAATATCATACAGTTAGTCCAAAATCTTGCATCTCCAAATTATAAGACTATGAATTTAATGCCTTAAACCTGTACAGCCATTTTGTATTATACAGTTTAATTTATTAATTACAGTAAACATTTCTGTAATCAATAAATGAATCACATTTTTGATAATTGTATAATTTTATCAATATTTTGTCCTATCTGAAAGGGTATAAAGGCCATCCTGGTAACAGCATAATGTGATTGCTGCTTCTGGCGCTAGGAAACAAATTTGACTCCCATTAAATGCTTACGGAGTTTGTTGGTCTGTTATGGGATCCCAGGGGATTTTTTTATACAAATGGTCTGTTTGCAGTAACTGTGTAAGCAGCCAGGGAGAGGCAGTATACTGACCTCTAGGATACAAAGGATGCGCAGTAGATTTTACCCACAGATTTAGTTTATGAAAATTTAAATTTCTGAAGATATGTGTTTCATTATTTACACCAATGATATACAGGTGCACAAATCTTCAAGAGTTGTCACAGTTTAGAGAATTTCCATTTCTAAATATAACTATAAAGGAGTATTAACATTTTCTTGTGATTCTATTTATTGTCCTCTTTATGCTGCATTAAGTTCATTTGATTTGCTACATATACTTATTGCCCAATGTTAAAATTTCATCAATATCACATTAAATTTAGAATTTAATATAAAGGGGCAGTTTATAATTGTATTTATTAAATCAGTCATACAAATGTTTATTACACTTTAAAGAGTTATCACTAGTTGAGTAGCTTTATGAATCATTGCTCATGTCATCACTGCTTATCTGATTTACAAGAAAAATATCTGGATGTATTTACATGCTACAATGAAAATGCAGTTCACCTTCAACAGAATGTCAGAATCCATCTTATTTATTACTTGTATAGTTTTTACCTTTCTCCCACATAGATTATTGATTTATCAACTGCTGTCCTGAGTAATTTAAATCATTTTATCAAAAGTGTACCTCTGTTGCCTAAATGTTTATTTATTATTTATATTCCAGTTATTTATATTTATATTTTAGTTAAAAAATTCAATTGCAATCCGTTGGAGCTAACTTTTAACTTCCATAACATAACCAAATTATTACTTACGATGTTTTAAGTATTTAAGTCCTAAGCTTCATAGTTTAATCAACTATTATCATGTGCTTCAAATGAAAAGAGCTGTAGACTGCCGTCAATCAGATGCATTAGTGTGCTTAGTGTTAACACCTCGTTACTCCCACTCTTTTCATATTTTCCTCTCTCTCACACATTATCCTAAATCATGGCGCTAAATGTAAGGGAACCCAAACTGAATTTTCCGAAGTTTTATAACAATGCATTTGTTGAAATCACAATTGTAACATGGATATTCACATATTATGCACATATTTTGTAGATAGAAGAATCTTCCGGGCTCAGGAGCTGTGGTCTGCTGGAGTTGGAAGATCCAGACGTTTTGTTCACATGTCTGCGGTGAACATCATCAGTGGTGGTGTGGTCTGAGTCTTCTGGGTGAAGTTTCAGTCACAACTCACACCACGCCACCATTGGTGATGTTCACCGCAGACATGTGAACGAAAAGTCTGGATCTTCCAACTCCAGCAGACCACGGCTCCTGAGCCCGGAAGATTCTTCTATCTACAAATTAGACTCCGGCCATGAAAGCTTATGACTATTCATATTATGCACATAATTAAATGCTATAACTGTAATTATAATTTATGAATTATTTATTAAATTTTAGATGAGTCGTATTTTTTACACATCTGCTTCACTTTCGTAACGAAAGTGAAGCAGATGTGTAAAAAATATGACTTATCTAAAATTTAATAATTTTTCGCTTTACTGTGGTGTTCCAACACAGTTAAATCTCAATATATGAATTATTTGTTTTTCTAATCCAACGGAACTGCAAGTCGTGCACCCATATTTCTGTGAATGTCACTTACGGAAAGAGATAATATGTCATTGTTATTGTCTTCATCGTTTGAGCATTGCAAATTTATGATGTTAGGCTTCTAAATCTTGTCACATGCTATTTCTTTCTAAAAGATGTCTTCTTGTAGTTTATCTGCATGTCTCAAACAGTTTTCCCAGTCTTGTGATACCTAGTCAATTTCTTCATGAATAAGTCATTTCATAGCACAAAAGTGAATCGAGAAGATATTGACACACTGCTTCACTCACACTTTTTTCACAGAACATGTTTCAGGAGCTTTTGCTCATATCATCAGCTGGAACTCGACTGAAAAAACAGTGTGAGTGAAGCAGTGTGTCAATATTTTCTCGATTCACTTTTGTGCTAAGTTGTGCTTCACTGTCTCTACGCTTCTTTCAATTTTATACTTTAAGTCATTTCATGTCAGTCAGTTTAAAAGTATTATTTCTATTTGCAACAGAATTTGAGCCCACATTCACTCAATTGGATTGTGCTGACAGTGTAAATGGGGAAGGCAGATTATCTCGTGTTTCATTTCAAATCAGCTGATTTCCTGATTTTTAAATGGAAGAACAACTGAATAATACTGCTTTGAACTCTCTAGAGTAAATAGAGACTACAAAGCATTCATAAAGAAACATAAAATGTGACGGTTCACGTTCTGCCAGCAGGAAGTGTACTGTTTACTCTCTCTAAATGTAACAAACACATTGGCTTATTCAAAGTAATTGTTTTGTCACATCATGTCAAATGATTACATTTCAGCTCTGAGTAATTACAAATGTATGTACATGCATACATGTCAAATAATAGTTAAGTCCATTACAGTGGTTATGTTGCGACGCATTGTTATAATATGTTAGTACTTTATTTAATTGTATTAGGAAAACTATTTGAGCTAAAAATAAGGGATTTTTACGGTTGTGTCAGACACATTACTCCCTACCTTTCTCATAGATCACTTTTTGCAAAATTTGAATTTTTGTCTTTTCACATATAATATTTATTAGTAATGGATTCAGCTGGTGTTCATCGCGCACCACTTAGGGAATGAATTATAATACCCAGGACTCCGACTGGCTACTCACCTAGTAATGTTCAGGGACAAACATCATCCCATTTGAAACACATAATAGATTAATCAAAGATAATTGTCCTAATAGTTGGTTAAACAATGAAGCCCATGACTTAACATATCCAGTGGTTACTTGCAATATATTTTAACTCAAATGAATTGACTATTCCTTTATGACATTAAATTTTTCATTCTGATTATACCTTTTAAATTATACTTTCTTCGATATCTGTACATACCTGAACATTTATGTTGTAGGTGTATATTATGGTATCAGTGTCTATGGAAAAGCACAAGTTCTGTGGTACAAGATTTTGTTATTGCTACTGCAATGTTACAGTTTAATTTTATAATTTTTAAATTAAAGTTTAAAGTTTAATTCATTGTGCAATGAATAGTCATGAAGTTAATAATTTAAATATATAAATCAAATAGAAAGCATAGCTTAAGAGAAAAAGATCACGAACTTAATGCAGGTAAGTTACTCATAATAGTGACGTTTAGAATGGTCATAATTTTATACATATGTACAGATATTAAGTTATTAAAAACCACTGTCGAACAGTTAAGAGCTAAACTTTTGAAAAAATAATATCTTCTAAAATATGTAAAAATAATACACACTTTCTTTCCGGTATTTCAGTTACAAATTTACCAGGAGAGAAAATTCATTTAACATTTTTTGTCAATAAAAATATCTAGCTAGAGAAAAATGTCAGCAAGTTCTTTTAATAAAAGTAATACCATTTTTTTTTTTTCTTTCTCTCTCTTTTTTGATCATTTATGTAATGTTGTGTTAACACCATTTTGTGAGAAGTCTGTGTACCTTTTCTGTTAAATAAAATTCAGTAAGTACCTTAAATGTGTAGTTGCCTTCTTGTACTATGTATTTGAATGAATACCTTCGAGGGCCAGTGTATTGGGATTTTGAAACTACAGTTATATGTTGTGTTCAAGGTCAGTGTTATATTGGACAAATGAGATTAGTTGCAAACTTGCCTTCCTATTTGGATTAAGTGTTGATACATGACCTTAGTTACATAGTCACCTTTCTCTATCGTGTATTTTATTTTTACTTCTTTTATTTTGTGGCTCTGAACTTCAGTTGTAATATTGCTGTCCAAATTGAAATCTATCTGGCAACTACGAAAATGACAATTTTCACTTCTTTTATTTTGTGTCTCTGAACTTCAGTTGTAACATTGCTGTCCAAATTGAAATCTATCGGGCAACTAAGAAAATGACAATTTTCACTTCTTTTATTTTGTGTCTCTGAACTTCAGTTGTAACATTGCTGTCCAAATTGAAATCTATCGGGCAACTAAGAAAATGATAAAAAGAAACCTCAGTTGGGTACACATGTTTGGAAACCACAACTTTCAAAATATGAGTCGATATTAGTGCCTAAGCCATCTCACTCAAAACTATCATTATATGTATACTAATATTGCCTCTGTTTGCAGTGCTTATTGGTTAACGGGTACTTGAGTGCCTAAACAGAAACAGCAATTCTGTGCCCATATTACCAAATCAATTCCAACTTAGAAAAGGGCTATTTTTTACTCAAGCAAAATCTTATAGCTAAGACTTATCTTTTTGTGTTTCACTTTTATGGTTAAATGGACCACACAAATTAGGAGATTATAATTCAAAACAGTCAATTGGTGAATTAAAGAAATAATATTCCTGAACTTTACTCCTTAAAGTTCTTGATAGGGTCAATATATATATATACAGAAAGTTGCTATAAATCTCATTAAGAAATTAGAATATCCCTGGTTTTTACATAATGAATAATTACACCTAGAGTAATTTCATGTAATCTGCATATGGTGAAAGTATCTATACTTTGGTGATAAGAAGATGGTTGTTCCACAGAACATGCATTGAGTTTCTGAAGGCAGTGAAAGTTATTTTATAACAAATTAAATGTTGTTGGCAGAATTTGATTCCCAAGACTGTTGTTTTAAGCCTTTGCAGAAGCTTTTAATGTTCAATGACTTTAACTATAAAACAAAATCTTGTTCAACTTTTACAACAAGAATTAAGAAATATGATTATTCAATTTAACATATACTTACTACTTAAATAGGTAATCAAATAGGTAAAATATGCTTTAACTATTTGACATAGTCAAAGCTTGTTTACCTAAACAATCAATTGAAAAAAATTACTAACAACTTAGACAGATATGAAAATAAAGTAATTCTGTTTAACTATGGAAGAAAAATAAAACAACTGGTAACTAACTTGTCTTAATTTGAATAGTTATAAATAAAAGCATTGTTAACAGTGAAGCTAACTTGATGTATAAAGATTAAAATTGAGTCATACCTTTTAAAACTTGTAACTTCACTCACAGCCTTTTAAAAAAATCAGGAACTGCAACAGTCTCGAAAATGTTCCTGATTTTTTTAAAAGCACATAAATGAAGTTACAAGTTTTAAAAGGTATGACTCAATTAAATTTAAAGGGAGTCGATTAATGACACTAAACAACACTTACTTTTAAATTTTTCCGGAACATGTTTCAGAGACTTTGCCTCTATCCTCAACTGGCCATCGACTCAATTTTAATCAAGGTATGACTCAATTTTAGTCGAGGTATGACTCAATTTTAGTCTTTATACATAACTTGTCTGAATTTTGTGTAAATATTCAATAAAGCAAAATAAAAATTAGAAAGTGGCAATATTGAAGGTGACTTTGTTGCCATCTCTTAACTTAAATAGGAATAATGACTTATTATAAAAAAAAGCCATGGCACTGTGACAAAACAAAGAAAAAAATAAGGATAGCAAAAAGTATCAATCAGTTCATATACTATCATATACTTACATATTGCTTTTAATGGGTTCCAGCATTGTGCAACTCCTTGTGTAGCCTTTTATTTTACAAACAAATGTACAAACAGAAGCATTCTGTATAAGCCTCTATTATGCAAAAACTATCTGTTATAGTGATTTCACCATATAAATATGTCATAAACAAATTACAATACCAGATACAGCAGAGTAGGATGTACTGTAATTTGTGTGACGAAAATGCCAGAAAATCATTGCTCTTTAATGTTCCAGTACTTGACTGGATAAATGATTCTATGGCTGCTATGTTTTACAACTGCTCAGTAGTTTTCTTGTGGTGGAAAGCATAAAGTGTAACAAGTAATACTATGCTACACCTGTAAAACAGGAGCAGTGTTAGATGCTCCTTTACCCCATATTAGTTTTTCTGTAGTACCTCACGCTCAAAACATGCAATTTGTGAAACTGAACCAAATATGAACACAACCATAATAATTTCACCTTCAATTTAAGAAACAGTATTTCTGAAGCACCTTATAACAGCTAAAGAAATATCATTAATTATTTTGAACTTCGCTTTTACATCCTCAATTTTCAGTGCAGGAGGTTTCTGTAGTATCAAAGAAAAGCTAGATGCGTAACTACTTTGGCATATAAAGAAATCCAAAACAATTACTTACTTCTTAGGTTATATATAAGTTCTGGTTTTTCAGAAAATCAATACAGTAAATATTGCATTTAATGCACTTATGCAAGGAAATAGAAATTCTGACTATGGAATAACATGTTTAATTAGCAAAAGACTAGTGAAAAAGGAGACAATTTCATTTCAAATATTTTTTCAAATGAATTCATGACATTAAATGAAACAAATACGTATTGAATGCAGATTCACATGTAGAAGTCTCACCTGAGAAATCTTAAATTTTAAAATGATGATCACGACAACAACCACAAATGAGATATAGTTTTCTATAAAACAATTTGGCTTTTATTTTCCTATTGGTGTGTAATTCTCACATTTCTGTATGTATATTTCAGCATTTAATCAAGCATACAAATCTGAATTCCATTGATTATCTTACCAAATATTAAATAACAGCACATACAATTTAGTACAGAAAAATGCAATAATATTCAGGAGGATACATTTAATATGTAATAATGAAGTGTCATTGAAGATCTACATTTCATTTACATAACATAAAGCAAAATATATATGAATCTCACATTAGCAACTAACAATGCTGAGGTAAAAAGGCAAATAATGTGGGAAAATTGGTATTCTACCAATGGTCAATTTAGACATGTGAACAATGCCTAAATGTATGGTATATTCAGAACTATTTAAAAGCAAATTCAATATCATCTTGGTGTAAATTTAAACTTATTTTTGGGCACTTTTGAAAATTAAATTGTAAACAATTAAAATAATTATGGTCGACATACTATTCAAGAGCTCATGAAGAGTTACAACAAGAATATGCTGTTTTTATGCATACTGAAAACATCTGTAATACTTCTGAAATGAAAATCCTATGTGTCTGATTCCAACAGCTGAGCTTCATACAGCTATGCATAAATTATTGTAATGCAACTTTAAGCTTGAAAATGTTTATACAAAAAATACTCCTTAATGTACCTGTGACTCAATGTTATTTGTGGATTGTTTTATTTTTTATATTAATCCACACCGCCTCTATTAAAATGAACATTTGAAAATTTTCTCATTTTCTATAGAGGAAATAAAAATACTATAAACATCTTTACTATTAAATAACGTGGAATTAATTTTTCAAGTAACCATGGCAATTGTATGATAAATAAAAGAAATAGTAGATAAAACACGCCATTTAGGTGTTATGCAGATGTACTGAAGTTATTGGCAATTAACTTTTAGTATATGTAAGTCTGAGCTTACTTCAAAGATATAAAATTCCCTTTTGCCCCCTATTCCATTCACAGAATGGCTCTTTGTTATTATCTTGCAAGTCTAGGAGGAGACAAGTTCTCTTTTCTAAAACATTTATATGATAGAACTTGAATTACAAAACTACTTACTTGGTAAAAATAAATTAATATATACTGACATATCTCCGTCTAGACTTTGAAATAACTATATTTCTTTATTCTTTATTCTGATTCTTACAAAGAAAGCTATGGTTTTAAATGCTCTCTATTTTATCTTAGCACTCCTGTAAGAATCAGACAACAGGGTGAGAATTACGTAATGATTCAATTTTAAGTGCACAGGATGAAATAGAAAACTGAGTAAAGAACAAAAACCTTGGTCATAAATACCTAATTTGTGGTAATTAATCACAGACAAAATATACAAGTGACCAAAATACACTAAGTATGAGTTCATTATTGAATATAGTAACGTTGAAAGATGTTCAGTGACACGAGGATATGTGGCTTTGCTCCATCACAGGGATGCAACTGCACTGCTCTCAAATACAGCCATTGGATGCTAAAAACAAATAAGTTACAGATATCAACAAACTGAATTCACTGCATGGCTATTAAAAAACTTTACATAAAACTGTCACTTCAAGATAATATAAAACATCTCTCTCACCAAAGCACTACATGTTTTGCTGTTGCTGCTGTTCTTGTTGCATTTTTTGTTTGAACAATGCTGTCTCTTCAAATATGTACTTTTTCAGCGTTTCTTTTGGCAGGTCGTCAAGCTCCATTGCAAATCGGAATGGTTCTTCTGCTACTGGCTATAAATTATTAAAAAAAAAAAAAAAAACGAAAACCCATTTAGATATCAGCATAGAAGCAAGCTAAGTACATTTATATACACTTTCCAATATATGTTCCAGAAATGGTATGTGAATGAATAAACAGCATTAAGTTATTTGTAAGTTTTCATATAATTTACTCTTAAAATAAGAACACAAGTATTACATAATTAAAATCATTACATTCTAGGCATTCTCAATTTTTAATTTGAAAAACTCAAGAGTTCTCATGGGCTTTTAAGATTTTTATGCAATCACTCCTTACACTAAGAAAAACTGCTTAAATTTTTGAGAGCAATATGAATGTTAAATTGGAATATATAAGTAGTTAAATTATAATCAAACCCATTTATGGCCTCTCTTTACTGTGCAAGATGGCAAGCAGCAGCCAGGGAACTTATGCCAGCGCAGGTAGCGTAGAATCCTTACCTTATAATAGATACTGGAGATGTTGACCTTTTGCTCTCAAACATGCAGCATATCTCGTATAAATATTCTCACTCACTCTCCGAAGCTCAGCAGCAGGTATTCTTGTGATTTCTTGCACAATGTTTTCCCAAGTTGCTGTAGTGTATGAGGATTGAAACAATATACTTTGTCTTTTAAAAAACCCCATAAATAAAAGTAACAAATCAACACTAATTATTCTGTCATTAATCACCTCTTTTACTGCATTTAATGATTGAGTAGCCATATGTGCTGTTCCAGAATATTGCTAGAACCAACCATATGATTTCTCTTCTTCTGTCAAGCAATTGAAAAATGGCCTCAGAATTAACCTCTGATATCACTCTGCATTTATTGTTTCATCAAAGAATCTGGGCTCTATTATTTTTATAGCACTTATCGCGTACCATACTATACTTTTCTGATCATAATGAGGCATTTCATCAAGTAGTACAGGTTTTTCTGAAGATCAGTATCGACTGCTGCAAGTATTCAAACGTCCAGTTAAATGAAACCAAGATTCATCAGTGAGAAACAAAAGCTTTGAGTCAATGAAACCTCTTTCTAAGGATTAGGAAAACCAATTACAATAATTCTCACGTTTAGCGGGATCATTTGGCTTAAACGCTTGCACACGTGTGTAGCGATAAGGCTTCAGTTTCAACAGAGGTGTGCCATTCCAATCCTCATACACTACAGAAACTTAGGGAAAACATTGTGCAAGAAATCACAAGAATTACCTACTGCTGGCTTCGGAGAGTGAGCAACAATATGCTGCCTGTTTGAGTGCAAAAGGTCAACATTTCCAGCATCTGTTACAAGGTAAAGATTCTAGACTGCCTCTGCCAGTTAAGTTCCCCAGCAACTGTTGGCCGTTTTGCAAAGTAGAGAGAGGCCACAAGTGTGTTTGACTATAATTTAACTTCCCTGTATAATATTAGTAAACTGCATTTATAGTAGCCATAAACTTCCTTTAGCAATGAAAATGTTATTGTTACATGCTTAACTTGATGATCAGTATGTAACAAGCAAATTTGGAGCCAAAACCTCGAAACAATTGTGTGTTGCTTTGCTTTGGGTGAGAACTGTTGTCATCAATTTTCTTAAAAAGCAAGTGAAGTTTATGACAAGTAATTATATTTTACTGTAATCAGCCAAATTATTGATTTTCAACAAAATCAAATGGTTGTGAAATTAGCCCCGATCTGTGAAGAATTTAGTATTTCTTAAAAAGTTAAGTGGAGTTCGTAACGTTTTCAAGATCATTCGATCTCATCATCAGCTGATGATGAGATCGAATGATCTTGAAAACGTTTCAATTATACAACAACAAGTAAGTGAAGACTGAGTGTACACATAGTGACTCATAAATTCAAACTTAAATATGAAGAATACTTCACTGTTAATAATGCTTCTGCTTTTAATATTTATAAATTAATTATTATTATATTTTATTGCAATATTTGTATTTCTTCACTGTTATTAGCTTCAGTTTTTTAATAAAAAGGTATTATTCCAAATAACTCCTTCACAGATCATCAGCCATGTTATTCCTTTCTACAACCTATGGCATGTCAAGATTTACATAAGCAAAATATCCGATGTTAGGTCCATCCTGCATGCATGCATGCAGTCCTTTCAAAATTAAAAGAACATTATTATCTAAATAGAATTAGTTTCTGATAAAATAATAAAAGCTGTATTGATATTGATATTGATAGTTTATTGATCCAGTTAATCAGATGTACATTGATTTTGGACACGTCATTTCTATACAAATTTAACAATTATGCTAGTACCAAATTCTTACATATATAATTTACAATTCATCTAGGCTGTATATACATTTATTTAACAAATATTGTTTTAATTTACTTTTAAATTTTGGTTTTGAGCTATTCGTCAAAATTTTTATCTCGCTAGGTAGTTTATTATACAGTTTGATCCCTCTGATATTAATGTCCTTTTCAGTGACACACCTGTTAATATTATACATGTGATAGTTATCACCATTTCTTGTACTATAGTCGTGAATTTGGTTGTTTCGTACTAATGTAAGTCTATCGGTTATGAATAATATAGTTCTGTATATATACAGAGAATAGACTGTGAACATATTTTTAGTTTTAAATGTTTCTCTGCATGATTCCCTTCCTTTTAGGCTATAAATCAATCTAATACATTTCTTCTGTAGAATTAGTAACATGTCCATGTGACATTTTGCAGCTGTACCCCATATTTCGATCCCGTAGTTAAAGTAAGGATGTAAGTATGTGGAAATGAAAGAGTTCACTTGCCTAACTGCCACAGTTGTGTACAGGTTTAATCGTTTACACACAACACTATGAACACACTGTCTCAGTTTGAAGCCTGATACAGTTTACCTTAAGATTCATTCATGAATGAACATCAATTAGCTTTAGAACTTTAAATTTCTGAGTTCATACATGTTCATTTCATTTTTTGAAAGTCAAGAAACTGAGCCGTGAATGTAAAATTAAGCATGCAGGAGTGAAAGCTATCTCAAATGTGTGAATTTATTTTAAAATATTCTGAAAATACTATTGGTACAATTTTATTTTGATAAAGAAATTATGAAACCACTGAATAAGTTACTATTTATAATAAAATTAGATATGAATATTTTGTGTATTTGTGTTAAATGTTAAGAGGCTGTAGATTTGGCGGTAGCTGATGAGTACAGTTTAGTTCAGGGTAAGATGACATTAAGTACAGTAATTAACAACAGCTGGTTTTCAGACAATTTGTAGATGTGGTTTGGTAGGTTACATTAGTGAGGGGTGAAAGTATTAGAAGTTGTCAGATTAGATATGGTTAGTTTGGAATTCATGGAACATGTGAGAGGATTTCTTAGAAATTTATAGCATGATTGTTCAGTAGAAGATTCCAGGCTGTAAGGCCATGGTCCACTGAGTTTCTTCATCTCTCTCCCAGACGTTTCGCTTGCAACTGAGGCAAGCATCATCGGTGGCATAGAAAAGATCTCTTTGTACTCTTCGTAGCTGAGCTGAGATGAAGAAACCCAGTGGACCACGGCTTTAAAGCCCGGAATCTTCTATTGAACAAGATGCCGGCTCTTAAAGCCTACATTTGTTAATTATAACATGATTTTAGTATGGAAAGAAGCAAATTTCAGTAATGGAGAAATGAAGTGGCAACATTATATTAGAAGCTAGTAGTGGGAGTTTTAAACGGAGAGGTTATTAGGAGAATATTGAAAGCTGAGTAACACATTCTGGATATAATCTTGGACACCTTTGATTGGATCGCGGGGGAACAAACTGTAGCTGGATTAGGTATCATTCTTGTCTCAAGGATAAAAGCGCATGTTATTGTGAGGTTCAAATATGTTAACTCAGGATATTTATGTATTAGTTTCCATTGGTCGGCAACTTCTCTGTTAAAAGGAATACTGTTTATTAAATGTTTCAAAGTCAGACACCATATCATCCTTACTTTGATTATACAGCCATGCATACCCTCGGATAGGTTTCTCTGCTAAAGTGTGAAGCAGATGCAAACCACTACAACTTGGCACAGCATCATTGAGGTGCACACATTGGCTTTAAATTGGCACAGCACCATTGAGGCATGTAACCACTACACCTTTTTACTATTTATTACAATTAAGTCCCAGCTTAATATAGGAGACAAAAACATAAGTATTAGAAAAACTCTTTGAAATGAAAATACAAACCTCATCAGCAGGGTCATAATACTGTTCGAGATATGGATGTGCCAGAGCATCTTCCACACCAATTCTGTTGTGTGGATTGAACGTTAGCATCTTGTCTAAAAGATCCAGTGCCTTGGGATCAGCCTGTGGAATCATACTGTTCCAAGGGACCTTAGGTTTGTATGGCAGAGACTGGAGGTAACTTCGAGCTTTTTCATTTATAATGCATTCTAAGTCTTCTTGTGTTGGCGAACCAAGCACACCAAGGATGTGATTCAGTTGATCCAGGTAGTGCTTTCCAGGAAAGATGGGTCGGTTCATCAACATCTCTGCGAGGATGCAACCCACTGACCAGATGTCTATAGATTTTGTGTAGCCCTGTGCAAATAAAGAAAAA